>CM024622.1:27816574-28280878 GCA_014182585.1 Eucalyptus coolabah
AATAACATACTAAACTTTGAGACAAAATGGACAAGTATTGTGGGGTGAAACCCTTTTTCTACGAAAACATTAGATCTGGAAATTGTTTTGTTGACATCTTGGTGATTTCGTGTATTGCATGTGACTTTATTTGGAATTTTACTTCGACCTCTGCATGAAAGTTGTAGAGAACATATTGAAAAATAACATACTGAAATTTGAGATAAAAAAAAACAAGTATTTCTTGGTGAAACGATTTTCCTCTGGAGAGACTAGATCTGGAATTCGTCGTGATGACCTTCAGTGATTTCGTGGTCTGTAAAGTAACCTTCTTGTTGAAATTTCACTTCAATTTCTTAACAAAAGTTTTAAAGGACATCCTGAGGTTTGACATATCAAAATTTAGAGAAACCAACAAGAATAGGTAGGTGAAATCATGGTTTTTGGGAGGTAGTTAGATCTGGAAATTTCGGTACTAGAAACAGAAGTTTTAACCGCCTATATTTAATTACCTATGACGAATCTGACTTTGATTCCTTCATGAGAAATCTACCTTAGGGTCTTGACTACCACATAGTCGAATTTAATAATTTTTAAAGGTCATTTGGGTATTCAATTAAAAAAAAAAATTTCTAAAACTGTGCAAGCTGGATTGTGCAAATTTCAAAAGCTGTAATGCATGGACTATTCTGTTTTGTATGAAATTCTGGCGGTGTTGTGTTCTGCATGAAAAAAATGCCTCTAGATCTCGTCTATGATGTGTCAAATTTCCAGAATTTATTAATTCCATTTACTAATTTTTCTGGAATTTTAATTGGAAGAAAGCATTCTGATTTATTCGAAAATTTGATGTGTTGTGAAAAAGAAATGAATTTATCCATTAGATGGAATACCTTGAGTGGTTGATTTTGCTGCATATGTGATGGCATATGGCATGTTATATGGCATGAAAAGTTGGTTGAGACTCTTGATATTGATGCATCAAATGTCATGTTGAAATTGAGATACATGTATAAACGTAAATGGAGATAGTAACAAGACCATCGGAGGTATGAGCCGACGATGCCCCGAGTGTCGGGATGCCCGAAATGTGGGGGCCGATGCCCGATGGCCTAGTGGCATCATTCCGGAGGGTCCTTGGGAGTTTCGAGATGCCCGGTGGTATACGGTACGTAATTCCAGAGGGGGAATCCTGGTGGTATGTCGGTACGTAATTCCAGAAGCCCCGGAGGTTTGTGCCCGGGGGGATGTCTCGTGATGCTAGTTGGGATACAAGATGCCCGAAATATTGGGGGCGGATGCCCGGTTGTATTTTGAATACATGCCCGGAGGTTTCTCGTGATGCCAGGTTGGACACTAGCGATAAATTGTGGGATGCAAACATTGATCCCTAGAAAGAAAAACTGATGAGATCCTTATGAAAGATAAGAATTGAAAGTGAATCATGTGCATGAGTGTATGCATATGGCATGATGCATGATCTACTTATGAAAGTAAATTGATGCTATTTGATATTGAAAATGCGATCATGAAGGCATGAATGGATCTCATGGTGATGTATACTTGATAACATGGATATATGAATATACACACGATGGAATGGCGAGATATGCATGACTGCATGGTGATATATGCATGAATGCTTGATGATGAGTGCAAGGCGGTATATGCACATATGGCATGGTGATATAAGCATGGATGCTTGATGATGAGTGCATGATGGTATATGCACATATGGTATGATGACATATGCATGGTTGCAAGGTAAGTTATGCTTGAATGCATGAATGATATGTGCTTTGTTATAATGCCTTGATTGTTCTGTTTGACGCATTGAGTAGTTTGGTGAAACTTTACTGTTGAGTGGTTGTACTCACTCCTTTTGGGGATTGATATTTCATAATAAATAAGATACCTCTGTTGCCACTGCCACAAGTAGATGGATCAAGTGGTTGGATATGACCGCGAGGAGGAGGATAGCAAATGAATGAACTTTTGGACACCTACTCTGATTGATGGACTTTAAGTATACGACTGTTGGAGGAGATGTTGGTTATCTTTTGAAGTATAGCCAAGTATAGAAGACTATGGCATTTTGATGTACCGATGAATGATGTCCATCTGGTTTAAGTAAATAAAAGTGTATAGCTTTTACCTATAAATGTTTAGTTGGTGTGCATCGTTTTTTGAATCTAAGAAATGGAGTTGATGTATGTGCTTCCGTCATATGAACTGCGTAAGGGACCGATAATAAAAGATGTAAACCCCCATGGTTGTATGGACCCGATGCAATTGATATGGTATCAGAGTGACATGTTGTGACACCCTGAAATTCGACCCCGTCTTGATAAAATGAAATATGCATATCGTTGGCGCGCCTATGGCCCTTTTCTCTAAACCGATCACTCACGAGTTAACTAACCTATTGGGTGAAGCCATTAAAGGGATGTATCCGCGGTAAAATCCCTAAAAGCTACCTAGTTAGTTGGATTTGGCTAAAATCGCGTCAAGTTGATTTTAATCATGAAATTTAATTTTGTTTTGGGAATCGAATATTCGAGCATATCACAATTCATTTTTAGGACTATCTCATCATCTATCAATTTATTGCCGAGTCTGAAATTTCAATAAAGAAATTATCAGAGAAAAATTGAAGATCAAAAGAAAATAGAAAGGAAAAGGGAAGAGAAAAGAAAATATGAATAATGATATTAATTATTTTCTTTTTCTCTCTCTCTCCCTTTTCTCTCTTTTTCTCTCTTTTTCTCTCTTTATCTTTCTCCTCTCCCTTTCCCCCTCGTGCGAATTCCCCTCCCACCCCCCCACCAACTCACTTTTCTCTTCTTCTCTCTCTCTTCCTTTTTTTGACCGGTCAAGCCTTCTCTCTCTCTCTCTCTCTCTCTCTCCTTCCCTTGTTCGCTCGACACCCACCAAACTAGCTTCTTCTTCTTCTTCTTCTTCTTTCTTCGCGTGCGAACCATCGAACCGAGGAAGAACGAAGCTGCGGCATGTCGTCACCGCCCGTCCGCCGCCCGCACCGCATACCGCGCGATGCCGCGCACTCCGCTCCGCCTCGCCCGTGCCCGCCATCCTCGCCGTGCACTTGTCCAGCCCCATTCGGCCTCTCCGCTCAGCCCCCCTGTTTCGCCCTATCCGGCCACCTCCGGCCGTTGCCCGGCTCCGTCCAGCCTCCGCTCGGTGTCCCCGATGTCCCCTTGCCCTCCGCCGGTCTCCCCTCGCCACCCTAGCCGTCGAACCAACCACAGCCAACCAAGGGTAGCAACCCAACAAGTGGGTTTCCAACGGCTTTCGGCCCACTTTTGGGCCATTTCCGAGCCCCGAGCCCGAGCCATGCTTTAGGAAGTATTATCCCTCGCGTCGCCCCCGTCGGATTGATCGATTTGCGCACGATTTGGTGAATAATCTCACTAATCCTTGCTTAGTGGACTAATTACATTTAAGGATTGTTTAGTTTTAATTAATTAGGTTTATGTGGTTAGATTAGTATGGATTAGTGTTTATTAGTCAATTGTGATGTGAATTAGATAAATTGAATGTATATTTAGCAAGTAGACATGGTCTACTATTTATTGAAGGTAGCTCGGGAATTTTTCAACCCTTTAACGGGCTTCAATTTGATGATTCAGGCCTCATTGGAATTTTTGGCATTTAAATATTATTTTTCGGAATTATTTATTTATTTATTTATTTTCTGGAAACTCAACGGGATGATTGGCGACCAGAATATTACGCTGATGACCATGGTGAAGTCCATTTATTTAATCGGGCTTTATTTTGAGCTAAATTGAATTTTTAATATTAATTATTTAATTTTCGAAATTAATTAATTAATTATTTTTTTCCTAAAAATTTAACTGGCTAGTGACCAAAATTTTATACTGATAATCGTGGTGCAGCCGTTTATTTAATTGGGCTTTATTTTGAGCTAAATTGAATTTTTAATATTTTTTAATTAATTTTCGAAATTAATTAATTAATTATTTATTTATCTTTCATAAATTAAGGCTGAGATAGCCGGTGACCAAAATTTTTGTATTGATTGTCGTGGTATAGTCCATTTATTTAATTGAGCTTGATTTTGTGCTAAATCAATTTATGAGTGATTTTAGGATTTATTCATAAATTATTGGATTTTGGTTATTAATTGGAAAAAATAACCAAGTGTCGGTTGACAAAGACCAAAAGTGTTTTGGTAGGCTATAGATAATTGTGGAAATTATGAAAAAAGGAAATTATAAGATTTTGGCTAAGGGCGAGCGTGTACCCACACACGATTATTTTATCGGGTATGATAAAAATAATGAGAATATTGGACGATGGAGATGGTATACTATATCGGCCTTCAAGCTATATGTCAGCTTTGGGTGAGCAGTATACCTTATTATCAACTTTGGGCGAGCAATATATTATCAGCTTTGGGTGAGCATATGGTATACTATATCGATCTCCGGGCGATATGTCAGCTTTGGGTGAGTAGTATACTGATATACTATATCAACTTTCAGGCGATATGCCGGCTTTGGGTGAGTAGTATACCTTATTATCAGCTTTAGGTGAGCTATGCTATCTATTTATCAGCTTTGGGTGAGCAGTCCTGATTTGATAGGACTTTATAGAAAGTATTGAATATGCCAACCGAGTATGGGTCGTGATGTCATGTAATCGATTATGTCAATTAATCATTGTTTTGATATGATGCTGTGAATTGATTGATTAGATGGAAATGATTGTGAGTGGTCTTGTTGACATGTAATCGACTAGGTCGATTTGATCGATGCTTCGATCTGTGATTGATTGCTTTGGTGTCTATTTGATCTGTGCTAACATGTAGGTGGGATCTGAGACCAAGGTAAGTCCTCTAACTCGTGCTGTGCTTAGGCAATCGAGTAGTGTATTGGTTCCCTAATTGAGTCTTAGTCGGGTAGAACTCGCTAAGATGTAGTCTCATCCCAGTTTGAGGAAAACATTTCAGGACCCCGATGAGGAGCTAAGGAGGAGGAGTGTGAGAGGGAGAACTCGGAGGTGAAACATGAGAAGAATGATTTTTGGAAGAAGAAGATAATACCGAGAGGGGTCTTGAATACGACCCGGATGGATTGAGATTCTATCTTCTTTTGAGATCTCCTTTTTGATGTGAATAGTGATAGAGTAAAAAGTTGTGAAGTACTTTGGTTTGTGTTTTGTATAAAAGTTTGGTTATAAGTTTCAATATGAAAAATATGGCTCTGCTTTTCTATCACATCGATTTATTGTCTGGGAATTTATAACTGCTTCCACATTTGCTTAATAAATGAAAAGGTCGGCGATATATAGTCTTAGGATATCGCATTATAAAATCAACCAAGCGATAAGGATGTGTGCGTGCCTAAGGATCGGGGCGTGACACATGTTATTAGGGAAAGTGAATGGTAAGCGAACTATGACAACCCTAACGGATCGGGGGCCGTTGAGGGGTGCCACATCATCTTGTTTATCTAATATCAACAAAGGCAGATGTGGCACCCTGAAAACACCTAAGGTCGCCATAGGTACCTATTGCTCCACCTAATGAACACTAGCTACATCTCTTAGCAGAAGCATTGTAGTTCATAGGCATTTGTTTTTTTTTTTTTTGAAAACGGTCCCAGCGCAACTTATTAGCGGAAGTATAATTGAGTCTCACCATCTCTCCCTCCAATAATCATAATGCAATGCACTCCAACTACGCACCATAAGAAAAGATAAGGCCGAGCCCAAAATTTTATTTACATATATTCATGATGGGTTTCTCGGGTTGGTACAACCAAAAAGAAAGCCAAGACTTTTAACTACACTTGGCCACAACCCAACAGATGTCTCGACCCCTATAACGATCACGTGTCATCCCCCATTTATAAGTGTTGGCTACTCTAAAAAGACGTCAGCTCTCTACTCCTCATGTGGCCATCACACCCATCCTGGCGCGTCGGGCGGCGGAGGCGGCAACATCCCCCGAATCACTCCATCTCGGCGGACGTGGACCGACTAAAACTCCTAAATGATCGGGCCCCCAGCCAGGCCCATATCATACATGACCAGCTTGAGAACCCGAATAAAAGTCAAACCAAGGATGGTAACACAGTCAATCTCAAAACACTCTACCTCCACGTTAGATGGGAGGCTATAGAAGGTACCCCGCATGACAGTAGGGAGCGGCATCTTTCTAATATGAAATGTTGGTCCCCGAAGGATGAGTACAGCCACTCAGCAGGTAAAAGATCCAATAAACCACTAAATGTATCACAAAATACAATCATGACAATCATAGTATAGTACATGTCATTCATGCACCCAAGCATAACTTACCTTGGAGCCATGCATATGTTATCATACCATATGTACATACATCCTCATGTACTCATCACCATCATGTCATACATATACCATGCCATAGGTGCACATACAATGATGCACTCATCATCATCATATCATATACCATCATGCCATAGGTGCACATACAACCATGCATTCATCATCATCATATCATATATCATCTTGCCATGGGTGCACATACAACCATGCACTCATCATCATCATATCATATACCATCATGCCATGGGTGCACATATAATCACGCACTCATCATCATCATATCATACAGTTATGCATATGTCATAATATCATATGTGCATGATTCAGTTTCCACTTTTATCTTTCAATTTGATCACCACATCTTGCATTATATCACTTGCACCCCAACCTACATTCTATCACTTGCACCCCAACCTAGCATTGCGAGAAAACCTCCAGCACACACCACCGAGCATCTGGCACCCCCACGTTCCGGGCATCTGACATCTTTAACTGGCATCATGAGGCATTCCCCGGGCACAAACCTCCGAGGCTTCCGGCACCCAACCATTCTGGGCATCTCGAAACTCCTGAGGACATCTGGGGATGTATCACAATACAACCAGGCATCCGGCACCCCTCATCCCGAGCATCTTGACACTCCCAGGGCATTATCGGCCCACCTCCAACAGTTTCTTCATTCATCATAATTCATATTCACCAATTTATGTCTCACAATTAACATGGCACATGATGTAATGGCAATAAAGTCAAATTCAGCATTTGATTTTATATGCAATGCCAAATATCATCACGTGCTCAGCAAGATTCAATCACCACAATCAATATAATTCATGGGGCTCATCCAAAACAGAATAATCATAAATTACAGCATTTGAAATTTGCACAATCTAGTTTGCACGGTTTTAGAAAATATTTCCATTAAATACCCAAATGAACTTTAAAAATTATGAAATTTGAACATGTGATAGTCAAGAGATAATGGTAGATATTTCATGCAGGAAATTGCACCAAAAGACCCTCATATCATGCGGTATAGAACAAACATCACAGCACCATTATCACAACCACTTAACTTGCACAGTTTTCGAAACAATTTCAGTTAAATAGGAAAATGAACTTCAAAAATTATGAAATTTGAATGTGTGGTATTCAAGACCATAAAGTAGATTTTCATGAAGACATCGAAGTCAGATTCGTCCTAGATAATTAATTATGGACGGTTGAATCTGATATTGCTAGTATGAGTACCTAGAGGGGGTGAATAGGTATACAAAGATTTTTCTTGAAGATTGCACAATACTTTAGACAGTTGAAGAATTTGCAATAATTAAAATCAATCGTGAGACTGAGTAAGGGAAAGAGAGAATTGAACACTCGGTTTATAGTGGTTCGGCTTGATTCAAGCCTACGTCCACTCTTCGCACCGACACCAATTGGCTGGATTCCACCATGAACAAAGAGATGTTACGGTGTTGATCTTCCTTGATTTCTCGGTGTAGATGATCTACCACACTCACTCAAGGTATCACCAAGTACAAACACTCTCGGTGTATACAATTTCGCTCGAACAGTCTCGACTAACAATCAAGGGTCTTCGGACTCGGAATTTTTCTATCGATCACACACTTAAAACAACTAGAACGTCTTCCTTTTATACTCCTTTATGCCATCATAGCCGTTGGCACTTACCAAAGGAATTTCTCCAATCTACCCGTTGGAAGAATCAATCAAGAAGATCATCCGAGCTATTTAAGGAATCGATGATAGCCCATCAATCTGTTCGCCCATACAATCGGGATCTCGGTTTCCAAGAATAGAACTTTCCAAGATTATTTCGTCGACCATCGGATCTTCAATCGATCTTAGATAAGAATTAAAGAATCCAGAAATGATTATCCAACCAAAGAATCTATTCCGAGAGGATAGGATCGAATCCTCAACCATATATACCTCGGCTTTGGATTTCCTTCGTCACTAGATTAGAAAGACTGTCAGTGAGAATAGACTTAAGTCTTGAGTCTTGAGTCTTAAGTTTTGAGTCTTGAGTCTTGAGTCTTGAGAATACAAAGTCTTCAGACTTTAAACGTCGGTCTCCGAACATCCAGACTTTGGGCGATAGAAACGTTTTGTCGGCTTCAAAATATTGGAGGAAAGATTTCTCCAACAATCTCCCCCTTTTGATGGTGACAAAACTTTCTTGAAGATTTGAACAACTTTGACCTGCAAAACATTTCTCAAGCAATATGGCTAACTCATAAAGATTAATAAAACAACCAGACTCTGCATCCACAGAAAATTGGTTAGTCTTTCATGAGAAACACCATATAACAACACTTGAATAAATGCAATCAGTCAAGCATCATAATCCACAACCAATTCAGTCAAATTCACACCCAAGTTCAAGTTCTCAAGTCATACTCAAAAAATAAACATAACACCACAAAAGTCAAAGTTTTAAATGGTTCAAATTTTGGTTCTCCCCCTTTTTGTCAGCATTGAAAAGGGTGAGAAAGGAGTCATGTCTGCTTGGGAATGCGCACGATCCGGAAATCCCCAATGGGTGGACTACTCCTTCGAGCTTCTTCGGGTCTTCTCTCGGATGAGCTACCTCTTCTCCCTTGGCATTAGCTTGAAGTTGCAGAGCGAGGTCTTTGAATTTATCCTCGAGAGACTCGAAGATGCTTGTCCGGCGCTCTTCAAAGCTTGGATTTCATGTCGAGAACATATATCCGGCTACGCATTACCGAGAAGAATATTCATGATGCTACGAAAATCTGAGAATCATCCGTTTGTGTGCGGCATGAGCTTTCTCGATTGAGTAAATGCGGACGATGGCGCTTCGGTATGGTGCAGCAGATTTGGAATCGACGCATCACCTTCTTCGGTGCAATTGAGAGACTGAACTTCTTCCGGGTCTTTGGAGATTGTCTTAGATCTTCACCTTGACAGCAAAGCATGAGGTGTAGGCCTCTCTTGCTCGCTAACTCCCCTGTCTCTAAGACATCGAAAGGGGAAGAGTGATGATCATGCTCTTCATTTCCCTTCTCTCCAGATTTGTCAGCAGACTTTTCTTTTTCTCCTTTTTCTTCTTCTTCAACTTCTTTCTCCTTCTCTCTCTGTTCCTCTTCTCGTTACTGTTCTCCTTCTTCTACGTTCGCCAAGACACGTCGGATGAGACACGTAACGTCTTTTCTTGTCGAGCTTGGATAGAGGGATCTTCATCATCTTCATCTTCATCTTCGAGCCTCAAGGATGAGAGTTCTCTTCTTCTTTTTCGATGGAGCACCAATGGCCTCCTTTCCTTTCCTTTTGAAGCTTGATCGGACTAGAGATTTCACTTTGAATTTCTCCATTGCCTTGGAGAGGTCTTGCAGACGCATCTTCATTAACATTTTCAACCCTACCACCATCTTATCACACGGTCGAGCACAAAAAGTATGTGGCAGTTCAATGTTCAGATGTCTGAAGATCTTGGTCACCAGACCAGGATAAGGCAATTGTCCTTTGTCTTTTGACAATGCTCTGTACATATGGAAGAGAATAGTGTGCGGGAGAGAAAACTTCCGTCCTGAGTTGATCGCATACATCAACTTTGCTTCAGAAAGAGACACAGAAGTCTTTGACGTAGACTTCGGTCTGAGACAGTTGATCACAATCTTATGAAGCACAATGTTGATGGCTTTCATCCTGGAATAGGTAATTTTCTTCTCTACGTCCCTATCTTTGACAAGATCCAGAGTAGTACGAGCAGGTGAGACTTTGATTGGGAGATAGCGTCCCGTTCAACATATTCACATCTACCACGAAGACTTGGTCTCGAACACTGAATGAAATTCTATTCGCATCCAAAAAGCTAAGATTTGAATAGAAATAAGCGGTCAGTTGAGCATACCCGTCTGTAGAGTCAGAGCAAAAAGTCTCAAGTTGAAGCAAATTCAACTTCTCTCTTAAGTTCAAGTTAATGGTGTCCAGGAAGTCAAAATCGACACTTCTAGGGTTTATCACCCCTCTTTTCAACAGCCTGAAATACACTTTTTCTTGATCCTTGGATTTAAACAAATCCATCCGATTTCCTTTCACATTTGCTGCCACACCCATTCTAGGTTTAAATTCAAGGAACATTTTGTCATCATCGTTCCCGTCAATCAGATTTTGTCTGGCATACGAGGATCACTGGGAATGTTCGCTAGAGCCTCCTTTGCCCTTCCTTTAGGAGCAATTCCCAATTCCTCCATTTTCCGCAGAAAAGATACTCATTCCCATAATTTTTGTCCTTAAGAAAGTCATCTATATATTTTAACGAAGTACCGGTGCTTTTCAACGCACGATAAAGCTTATAGATAACGGAGGGTTTTGGACTCTTCCGGGTCAGCATCCTCGATTATCTCTTCTTCATTTGCACCTTGTGGGGGGAGACGATGAATGACGTGGAGGGAGAGCGAATCGGACTTTGTCGCTGACTTGAAAGTCTTCTTCCTCAGTAAGATCGAAGTGAGTCGGTCCCTTCTCCATTCTTTGTGGTCCCCGCTTGCGATTCTTGATGATTTCCTCGAAGACGACATCTTTCTTTGTCTATTGGGAGATTCCTTCACTTGCTTTTCCCAAGAAAAATGACCACTTTCTCGACGATGAACAAGAAGTAGAAACAAGATTCGGGAGGAGAGTGCCTTTTAGGGTTTTGAAAATTGGGCGTAGAATAATCGTATATATATATATATATATATATATATATCTCGGATTTGAAAAGAGAAGATTAATAGGTACAAGGAAAGTGTACGAACACTTCTTTTCAAAATCAATAACTGCCAAAATTAATTCCTTAAAAAAGACAAGTTTTCAAATTTCACACGAATTATATCTTAGTGAAAGAACGTACCTTTTCGAGATAAGATAAACGAGAATTCGTACCTTTTAGTTAAAATAGCAACTTACGGTCTTTAGCCATGAATGATTGAGTCTCGAGATTGAGTCTAAGAGATCGAGTCTCGAGTTGGTGAGTCTCTAGACTTTAACTTCTTCAAGCTTCAAAATGTTGAGTCTTGAGCGGATGAAGTCGAATTGATTTTTTCTCCGAAGGCTTTGTGAATATGTCCGCTAGTTGACTTTTTGAATCAACAAATTGAATCGAGATTTCTCCATTTTGAATATGATCTCTAATGAAGTGATGTCGAATCTCAATATGCTTTGCTCTTGAATGAAGAATTGGATTTTTGGTGAGATTGATCGCCGGTGTTGTCACATCTCGATTTCGTGCATGAGTCTTCAATGCCAAAGTCTTGTAGCGTTGTTTTATCCATAGAATTTGCGAATAGCAGCTTCCAAGAGCTACATACTCTGCTTCGATCGTTGAAAGAGCTACGGTGCTTTGCTTCCTTGAGAACCAAGACACCGTCCCGTTTCCAGCAGGTTGACAAGTTCAAGTGCTCTTTCTATCGACTCACCCAACCGGCTAGATCGCATCCGAGTATCCTAGAAGATTAAAGTCTCCCCTCTTTGGATACCAAAGACCGATGCTTGAAGATGAAGCAACGTATTTGATAATACGTTTCACGGCAATGAGATATGATTCTCTGGATCGATTGAAACCTAGCACAGATGCAAACACTCAACAAAATATCAGGTCTAGAAACGGTAAGATAAAGAAGTGAACCGATCATGCTCTGCACAGCTTTTTGATCTACTTTCTTCCCTTCTTCATCCTTGTCTATCTTTTGAGAACATGACATTGGTATGTCGGTCTTTTTGCACTTTTCCAATCCAAACCTTTTGACAAGATCATTCGCATATTTTTCTTGATGGATGAAAGTTCCTTCCTTCATTTGTTTCACTTGGAGTCCAAGAAAGAATGTTAACTCTCCCATCATACTCATTTCAAACTCATCCCGCATAGACTTAGAAAATTTCTTGCAAAGACTTTCATTAGAGGATCCAAATATAATGTCATCAACATATATTTGAACGAGTAAGAAACTTTTGTTTTCCTTTTTGATGAACAGAGTAGTATCTACTTTACCTTTGACAAATCCGTTCGTAATAAAAACTTACTTAGTCTCCGTCGTACCAAGCTCGAGGTGCTTGCTTTAGACCATACAAAGCCTTTTCGCCCAAGACTCGAGTCCGGCTTCTTTCGGTCTTCAAATCCAGGCGGTTGTTCCACATAAACTTCCTCTTGGATAAATCCATTTAGGAAAGCACTTTTGACGTCCATTTGGAATAACCTGAAATTTTTGTAACAAGCAAACGCAAGTAATAGACGAATAGCTTCTAACCTTGCTACGGAGCGTAAGTCTCATCATAGTCTATTCCTTCTTCTTGCGTGTATCCCTTGGCCACGAGTCTTGCTTTATTTCGTACGACTTTTCCTTTTTCGTTCATCTTGTTTCGAACACCCACTTGGCTCCAATAACGGTTTTACCTTTTGGTTTAGATGTCAATTCCTGCAGACACCATTAATGTTGAAGCTGTCTCCGAGCTCTTCTTGCATAGCTTCGATCCAGCTTTCATCGATAAAGCTTCTTCTATGCTTTTTGGTTCAATTTCAGAGATGAGAGCAACAGCACTAGATTCTTCACGCCTTTTTGATCTCGGGGTGCGGATTCCTTCATTGATTTCGCCAATAATGAGATCTTTAGGATGACTGGATTTGTGTTTCCATTCTTGGTTGATTTGCTTGGTTGATGATCTCTTTCTTTATTTGAATCTTCATGAGCATCTTGATGTTGGACTTCCCCGAGTCCGAGATGCTTCTTGAGTTGAAGACTTTGGAAGGTCTAGGGCAGGTTCGAGACTCTTCATGCGAATCTGGCTGGATTCATCTTGTGTGGAATCTTGGAATTTGACATTCATTGATTCCTCCACAGACGGCTTTTCTTGTTATAGACTCTGTAGGCTTTGCTTGATGTAGAATATCCAAGGAAGATGCCTTCATCCGATCTTTCTTCAAACTTACCAACTCGATCATTTGCATTTTTCAAAATAAAGCATTTGCAACCAAATACATGAAAGTATGAAACAATAGGCTTCTTACCTTTGAACAATTCATAAGGGTTTTCTCAAGAATAGGTCTTAGGAAGACTCTATTTATAATATACCATGCAGTTGGCTTGACTTCAGCCCAAAATCGTGAAGAAATTTTACTTTCAATTAAAAGTGTTCTAGCCATTTCTTGAAGAGATCTATTCTTTCTTTCCACAACTCCATTTTGCTCGAGTATACGGAGAGGAAAACATGTCATTAAATCCAGATTTATCACAGAATTTCGTAACATCTTGATTTTCAAATTCACTTCCATGATCTGTTCTTATACTTGAAATAGCACATCATTTTTCATTTTGAACCTTTTTAGCAAACTTCTCAAAGTACGAAAAGGTTTCGACTTACTTGCAAGAAAATATACCCTAGGTAAAGCGAGAGTAATCGTCTACAATTACTAGACAATACTTCTTACCTCCAATGCTCGGGTTCTTGTTGGTCCGAAGAGATCCATATGAAGCAACCGCAGTACATGATTAGCGAGATACATGATTTATTTGCTTAAATGAATTTCTTACCTTTCCCGAGAATGCATGAAGTGCATAAGTCAGACTTTTGGTATGGCAATACTTTTGGTATGGCAATTTAGGTAGACCTCGAACAAGCTGCTTTGAAGAGATTTTGGCTAATTGCTTCTTGTTGATATGGCCAAGTTTTCTGTGCCATAGAACTGCTTCATCTTGAATTGAGATTAAGCATTGTTCTTCATTTGGCTTTACATCAAGGAGGTAGATGTTTCCATGCCTTCGACCCATGAAAGACCGAGTCGAATCTTTACTAATTCCAGAACATATGCCTTCTTGAAAGGAGATCTTGAAACCGGTATCACACAATTGGCTAATGCTGAGAAGGTTATAGTTGAGTCCTTCTACTAGAGAGACATTGCTTATTGTGAGATTTCCAATTTTCACAGTTCGAATCCCACAATATTTCCTTTGCTATTTCCTCCAAATGAAACTTTTCCACCATTTACTTGAATAAGCTTTATGAAACAATTTGAGTCTCTGTCATGTGTCTTGAGCATCCGCTGTCAAGATACCACTTTACCTTCTTTTGACGAGACCTCGCATTCAAAAGAGAGTCTCAAGCTTTCTTTGGTACCCAAATTTTCTTGGGTCCTTTGGTGTTAGTAGGATGAGCATTATTAGGCCATACTCTCTTAATGAGCTTCCAAACCATAGGACAATCTTTTTCAAAATGATCCATTTGTTACACTTTGAACACCTTAAAGCATTTCGACCTACGAGACTTTACAAAAACTTTCTTGAAATGATTTTTGTAAGCCTCTCTCGACGGTCTTTTCTTAATTTTTCTTTTACTTTCGGAAAATCAATCAAAGGGATTGTTTCAGCTGTCATACCTAGACCCGACTTATTGAAGTAAGGTCTTTGGACTGAAAGAACTTTTTCAAGTTTTTCCGACCCTATTGAAAATTTCTTTGAAATATTTGATAAATCAGTTTTTAAGAACGCATTTTCTTTTGAAAGTTTTTCTTCATTCTCTTTAAGAGTAGAAACATTCAAGTTTAAACTTTTCACTTTTTCTTCCAAGATGTTTTCCTTTTGTTTTAAAACTGAGTTTTCCTTTTTAAGTTCGGAAATCTTTTTGAGAGAAGTCTTAAGACTAAAGCATAATTCATCAATGTATTTAGAGACTTTGACAGGGATTTTATAATCACTTACCTCAAATTCACTGTCTGAGTCTGATCCAAAGTCTGAGTCTGATTGCGCCATCAGAGACAGGTTGGCATATTCCTCATCACTCTCTTCACACTCTGTATCGCTCCAGGTTTCGGCTTTAAGAGCTTTTCGAGACTTTTCAGCTTTTCCTCTTTTCTTTTCGAAGAGGACATTGGGTCACGATGTGTCCCTTCTTTTTACATTCGAAGCAAACTACATCTTTGTTTGGTTCCTCATCATCAACGTAGACTTGGTCTGTCTGTCTCGAAAACTTTGTTTCTTTGGGATGAACCTTCGCCTTTTCTATTCGTTTTCTGAATCTTCTTATCATGAGAGCGAGCTCCTCATCATCCATATCATCTTCAGAATCTGCATCATCAGAATCATCATTTGATTTTAGTGCAATAGATTTCTTACCTCTTGGATCTTCGTCTTCATTAATTCGTTCCACTTCATAAGACTGAAGAGTTCCAATCAGCTCGTCTAGAGATAATGGCATGATTCTTTGCGTCTCTCTTATTGAAGTCTTTATATGATTCCAATCCTTGGAGAGTCCACGTGAAGCTTGTTCACCTTCATGGGATCAGAAATTTTTGTCCTTGGTTCTCAAGACCATTGACAATATTTGTAAAACGACTAAACATGTCGGTTATAGATTCTCTGGTTTCATTTTGAAGGCTTCATATTGACCGAGGAGAATGTTAATTCTGGTCTCCTTCACTCGATCTGTCCCTTCATAGGTGATGTGTAATCTATCCCATACTTCTTTTGTTGTAACACAAGAAGATATTCTGTTATATTCAGTTGGAGATAAAGCACAATATAAGGAGTAAATTGCTTTTGCATCGAGTGCTTGTCTCTTGTTTATCTCTTCCTGAGCCATTCCGCTGGTTTCAATAGTGTCTTTCCCTCTTTCGAGATTGATGCAGCAGCGGGAGTGATTCCTCTTTCCACAACGTCCCATTCCAGAGGATCCTTTGATCGTAGGAAAGCTTTCATCTTGTTCTTCCGATGTTGTAATCCTTTCCATCGAAGTAGGGAGGTCTGGTATTGCTTTGCCCTTCCATCAGCCCCGGTGCTAGCATACTAGCCATGGATCTTTTACTCTGAAGTAAAACACTTCAAACAAAGTAAGAACACGAGCTCTGATACCAATTGATATTGCTAGTATGAGTACCTAGAGGGGGGTGAATAGGTATACAAAGATTTTTCTTGAAGATTGCACAATACTTTAGACAGTTGAAGAATTTGCAATAATTAAAATCCATCGTGAGAGGCGAGTAAGGGAAAGAGAGAATTGAACACTCGGTTTATAGTGGTTCGGCTTGATTCAAGCCTACGTCCACTCTTCTTGCACCGACAGCCAATTGGCTGGATTCCACCATGAACAAAGAGATGTTACGGTGTTGATATTCCTTGATTTCTCGGTGTAGATGATCTACCACACTCACTCAAGGTATCACCAAGTACAAACACTCTCAGTGTATACAATTTCGCTCGAACAGTCTCGACTAACAATCAAGGGTCTTCAGACTCTGGAATTTTTCTATCGATCACACACTTAAAACAACTAGAACGTCTTCCTTTTATACTCCTTTATGCCATCATAGCCGTTGGCACTTACCAAAGGAATTCCTCCAATCTACCCGTTGGACGGAATTAATCAAGAAGATCATCCGAGCTATTTAAGGAATCGATGATAGCCCATCAATCTGTTCGCCCATACAATCAGGATCTCGGTTTCCAAGAATAGAACTTTCCAAGATTATTTCGTCGACCATCGGATCTTCAATCGATCTTAAATAAGAATTAAAGAATCCGAAATGATTATCCAACCAAAGAATCTATTCCAGAGGATAGGATCGAATCCTCAACCATATATCTCGGCTTTGGATTTCCTTCGTCCTTTGGATTAGAAAGACTGTCAGTGAGAATAGACTTAAGTCTTGAGTCTTGAGTCTTAAGTCTTGAGTCTTGAGTCTTGAGTCTTGAGAATACAAAGTCTTCAGACTTTAAACTGTCGGTCTCCGAACATCCAGACTTTAGACTGATAGAAACGTTTTGTCAACTTCAAAATATTCGGAAAGATTTCTCCAACAGAATCCCTTGTTCCTAGTACCAAACATTCCAGGTTTAGCTGTCTCCGAAAAATCACGATTTCACCTCCTTATCTTCCATATTTTCCTCTGAATTTTTGATATATTTTGCCTCAAGAGGTCTACTACAACTTTTATTAAGGGATCAAGGTGAGATTGTCAAAGGAAAGTCACTTTATAGTTCACGAAGTCACTAGAGTTCAGTACAACATTTCCAGATCTAACATCTTCAAAAGAAAAATCGTTTCACTAGGCTATACTTGTTCTTTTTACCTCAAATTTGAGTATGTTAGTCTTCAAGAGGTTCTATACAATTTTCATGAAGAATTCGAGGTGAAATTCTCAGTAAAAAGTTACATGCAACACACAAAATCACCAAGAGGTTAACAAAACAGCTTCAGATCTAACATTTTCGTAGAGGGAGGGTTTCACCTCTCAAAACTCATCCATTTTGCCTCAAATTTTAGTATGTCATACTTTAAGATGTTATCTACAACTTGTATGAAGACGTCAAAGCCAAAATCTGACTAAAACATCGCATGCAAGCCACTACAACATTCTGGGTCAGACGGTTTACTCGAGAACAGTTTACTACTTCAAAAAAACACTCTTCAAACTTCGGCTTTTCACACCCTAAACATCCGAAATTCATCACCATTCAATAACACATTCTAGACACAACATTCAAGAGCAGATCAAAGGATCTAAATTGCCTCTAAATAGAGCAAACACGAGCACATGGTGACTGGACATGGCGACGACGAGCGACGGACGAGTGGCTTCTTCCTCGCGTGGCCTTCTCCTCCTCTCTTTCGGTTTCCCTCTCTCTCTCGACAGCTTTCTCTCTCCCTCTCTCAAAACCGGCCATTACTTCTCTTTATTTCCCTTTTATTCAATCATTTGTAATGATTAGGAGCTGCCCAAGGTGGCCAATAGGTGTTGCTTCTTCCTTTGCCACTTGGCAAACACCAAAGGGGCATGTGGGACGGCATGCAACCATTCCCCCCCCCCCTTTTGGTCAACGGCAGCCCTTCATGGGCTTCGCGGCTAGGCCCAAATGGCCGAAAATGGGGTGAGGACATGGGCTGGTTTGGGCTTTCAATTGTCCAACCCATCCTCATCCTATTAATTTACCTAATCCTTAATTATATAAACACCTAATTGAAACTTATAAATCACAAGAATTTGTGACCTATCTTAATAAATTCCAATCCATAATCCCACATGGCTAAAAATAGAATTTTTCTATCAAATAATTATTCACCAAAAGCTTGGCCAAAGTCTTAATGCAAGACATTAATTTGAGCACCCTAATGACCGGCAAGGAATTCTAGGATGCCACAATTCTCCCTCCTTAGAGAATTTCGTCCTCAAAATTAGACAGTTACTCATGCCTTTTGAAATAAATAGGAGTACTTTTCCTTCATCTGATCCTCACTTTCTCATGTGGCTTCTTTCATATCATGATGTTGCCATAATACCTTAACCGGTGGGATTCTCTTAGTCCTGAGAATTTGTTCCTTTCGATCTAATATTTGCAGGGGTTTTCGATGTACCTCACTTTCTCATCCACTTTGGTGGCTTCATGGTCGAGTATGTGACCAGGATCTAGCTGGTACTTTCTCAGCATCGATACATGATAGACATCATGTAAATTTCCTAATTTAGGAGGTAGCGCCAAACGATAAGCTACATCTCCTATTCTTTCAAGTATCTCAAAAGGTCCAATAAATCTAGGGCTTAACTTACCCTTCATTACTGGCTTTTGAAATTTGCACAATCCAGCTTGCACAGTTTTAGAAAACATTTTGTCTCAAATTTTAGTATGTTATACTTCAAGATGTTCTCTACAACTTTGATGGAGAGGTCGAAACAAGGTTCCAACTAAAAAGTCACATGCAACACACAAACTCACGGAAGGTCGGACTGGTCTTTTCGGAATCAGCATGCATGACCAACGAATCTCTCTTCAAGGCTCTGACATCTCATCTCATCTACCACAACCAAGACTTACCATCTACTACACATACACACATCAATGCAAAGAGTAGGTTTTAGGACTTCACTTGCCTCAAATCAAAGGAAAACATAGCAAGAACGACGACGGGACTAGGCGGGCTCGACAGGTCTCCTCTTCCTCTCTTTCTCTCCTCTTTCTTTGGACGGTACTCTCTCTCTCTTCTGGTCGAAATCCCCCTCCCTCTTTTCCTTTAGTTGAATTAAAACCCTTGCATGCTCCCATTTTTGCATGGAGGGACACTTGGTTACAAAGGGGCAACACTTGGCATTTTTGCCATGCACATGATGGGCCTTCATTTGGCTGGGCTTGGGCTAGCCTTGGTCAACCACTTCATGGGCCCCTTGGGCCGGGCCTCTTGGTCCACTTTAGGCCAACACTCTTGGGCCTAAAGTCCAAACTTAAATGGCCCAAGTTTATTTTTAATAATACATCTTAATCCTCATTTAAATAAATACCTAGTTGCATAATAAATGGCCAAAAGACTTTGTGACATTAATCCATAAAATCAAATCTATAAAGTGCATAGTCAAGAACAAAGTCTTCTTTATCAAATTGTCTTATAGCACCAACCTTGATCATCCATTAACATAAGATGTATTTCTACCCAAATAATTCTCCATTAAAATACTTGGCATTAATCTATTAAAATTCTTTGGTCTAAAGGCCATAACATAGATCAATAACACTTCAATCATCTTTTCATAGGTCGTAATGCATCCAGAGGTTGCCATGAAATTTTGGGATGCCACAATATGGGCTTGGGAGAGCCCACGCCTAATAGGGAGAGCCTGCACATAATCCAAGGCCGTTGGTCTGCCTCTTTAGGCAAATACCCCTAAACCTTCTTTCTTTTCCCCTGGACGGAAAAAAAGAGGTCGCAACACAACCTTTTGTGCGTCATTGTGCAGAGAGCAAAACTTGAATTTGATGTTGTTGTGAAGTGTTGGATTGAATGAGTAGATTCGGTAAGGATATTGCCGGTGATGGAAGATCAATTGGCTTGGTAGCATGATTAAGTGGTATCCAGTCATGGAAGCAAGGGTTTGATAACTTGTGGAAATTTGCCTCCCTTGTCCAATTATCTCTTCATGGTCAGTACTATCTGTCTTGGTCATTTCACCGAGCATTGTCTTGTCCTTTTAAGAATAAAAAATATCCTATGATTTTTACTTTAAGAAAGTCTTTTTAAAAGATCCCCCAATTGAACTTATTTTCTTAAAAGAGATTTAGAGTGGTACTTGCCTAAATCAATCCCAGATTGGACTATCTTGTTCCTAATGACCCCTACACCCCTGGCGGCGGCGGCAAAAAGCGCCTCTTGATGAGCATGTGCCCATTTTTGGAGATTTAGGGCTTAAAACTATAATCTTGGTCTGCAAGTAAACAATATGCATTTTTGTGCTTGTAGTGCTGTAACTTAGGCTCCTCTAGATGGGATGATGATCCCATTATGTATGAGCACTCTTGGCACATCGTACATTGACTTTCAAAAAGGACGAAGTGAAAGCTAAATTTTGGCGAAGCAGAAGGAGAGATAGAAGGTTTTACTGTGGCTTCTCTAGGTGGGGGCCTGTATATTTCGTGGCTTTGTGGTTCACTGCCTCTGTTTTCCCACTGCTGGTGTTACCTCAATTGACAAGCATGGGTTTACCTAGATTGACAAGGGATCTGTGAGTGGCAGAATGGAGCTTAGGATGTTTTTATCTGTGATCACATTGTCTAGTGGTGGTCTCCGTTTGGGCATGAATGGTTGGTGCCGCTGTCGAAGGTGGTGTTTGTGGGTACATCGTGTGAGGCCTTTTGTGGCTGTAATAAAAGTATGTCACTGAACTGATTGTGCAAGCGGTCGAACTTGTAAGTTCATCATCATGAGCTTGAATTGATTGTAAGCTCTGCTCTATCAATTAAATATATCGACCATCCATGTTTGATGGAACTCGTTTTGTTGGTTGTAAGCTCCCCTCTATTATTCTGGTCGAAATATCAATGTAGTGATTGTGGAACTGGCCGAGCATGGGCGAAAAACTGGCCAAGCTAGGCTATGCAAATCCTCCACTGTAGAGTCCAATGGGGAACTTTTGCAATGTACTTTGCAAAGCACTGCAGTGCAGTTTTTTGGTTGTAAGCTTTAATCTATTTTGTTGGTTGGAGTTGAATGTATTACCTGTGTTTTTCGTGAAATTGACCAACATTGGCTAAGCACAGGCAAAAAACTAGCCAAGCTTGGCCATGCTAATCGGTCCACTGCAGAATCCAATGGAGAACTTTTGCACTGCATTGCAATTTTTTGGTTGTAAGATTTTATCTATTATGGTGGTTGGATTTGAAAGTATTGCTTGTGCTTTTCGTGAAATTGGCCAACATTGACCAAGCAGGGCAAAAAAACTAGCCAAGCTAGGCCACTGTAGAGTCGAGGGGAGAACTTTTGCACTCACAGAGCACTGCATTTCAGTTATGTTTATTTTTTTATTTTTAAAAATTAAAAAACAATGTATGTAACTTTTTATGTATAAATTTGAAAATAATGCTAAAAAATCAAATACACACACACACACACACACACACACATATATATATATATATTGACAAAAAAAAAAAGACCAGACCCTTTGTCAAAATTTTATAATTTTTATTTGTTTAAAATTGAAAAAATAATGTATGCAACTTTTTAAATATAAATTTTGACAATAATGCAAAAAAATCAAATGTATAAATAATTTTTTAAAAGGCCAAAATATATTTAATTTTTTTTAGCATTTATATAATTTTGATTTTTTTAGTATTATTTTGCATTTACAAAAATAATAACACGGGCAAAATAAGAAATTTGATTAATGAGTGATGACAATTTTGGGAAAAAAATAAGTTTTATCATTTAGCCAAATACAAAAAAAGTTCAAAGCTAGTCCCTACTAGCATTGGGCTTTCGGCCTTCCCAATCTTGACTAAGCTACTTTAAAATGATTGTCAAATGGTCAAAGATTTACCCGAGGGGCTTTGGAGGCTGAAAGTCCATTAGAAATCTTTGAACCAAACAATATTTTGAAAGCCCATTAGGAAAATGCAAAGTAATTTAGCTCAAAAGACTTTAGGCAAATGCAAATGTTGTTTGATAAATTATGCTTTGAAAAGCAACTTTGAGAAAAATGTCGTTTGGTACAAAACACATTTGAAAAGTTCTTTGGGTGATTAATATTTTTTTTAATTTTATTTGTTTAAAGTTGAAAAAATAATGTATGCAACTTTTTAAATACAAATTTTGACAATAATACTGAAAAATCAAATACATAATATAATTTTTTTAAAAGGAACAAACCCTTCATCGGAATTTTTTATATTTTATTCGCTTAAAATTGAAAAAAAGATGTATGCAACTTTTTAAATATAAATTTTCAAAATAATGCTAAAAAAATCAAATTAAATATATTTTTTTCTAAAAGGAAAAGAGCAAATCCTTTGTGGAATTTTTTAATTTTTATTTGTATAAAATTGAAAAAATAATGTATGCAACTTTTTAAATATAAATTTTCAAAATAATGCTAAAAAAATCAAATTACATATATATTTTCTTTCTAAAAAAGAAAGACCAAATCCTTCATGGAATTTTTTAATTTTTATTTGTGTAAAATTGAAAAAATAATGTATGCGACTTTTTAAATATAAATTTGAAAATAATGCTAAAAATCAAATATATATATATATATATATATATATATTTAAAACACCAAACCCTTCATTAGAATTTTTAAATTTTTAATTGTTTCAAATTGAAAAGAAATTATGTATGCAAATTTTCAAATATAACTTTTGACAATAATACTAAAAAATTAAATACACACACACACACACACACACACACACACACACATATATATATATATATAAATATATATATATTTAAAAAGACCAAATCCGTTGTCGAAATTTTTTAATTTTTATTTTTTAAAATTTGAAAAAATAAGATATGTGACTTTTTAAATATAAATTTGAAATTAATGTTAAGAAATCAAAAACACACACACACACACACACACACACACACACAATTGTTTTTTTAAAAGACCAAACCCTTTGTTGAAATTTTGTAATTTTTATTTGTTTAAATTGAAAAAATTAATGTATGCAACTTATTAAATATAAATTTTGACAATAATGCTAGAAAAATCAAATATATATGCTAAAAAAATGAAATATATAATTTTTTAAAAAAGACCGAAATATATTAAATTTTTTTAGCATTTATATATTTGATTTTTTTAGCATTATTTTGGCATTTAAAAAAATAATAACATGAGCAAAATCAGAAATTTCAAGAATGAGTGAGGATAGTTTTGGATAAAAAAAATAAGTTTCAGCATTTAGTCACATGCTAAAAGCTAAAAGCTAGTCTCTACTAGCATTGGGCTTTTAGCCTTCTCGATGCCGACTTCACTTGAAAGTTACTTTAAAATGGTTACAAACAGTTCAAAGATTTTCCCAAAAGGCTTTGGAGGCTAAAAGCCCTTTGAAAATACTAAGCCAAATGTATTCGGCAAGGGCAACCCCGTATCAATGGTGTTGGGCGATGCCGCGTGATGGATCCGGGCTTTGATATTTGTGTGGTGGTGGAATGTAGAATTGAAATAGTAAAACTAGCTTCTTTTTCTTTTTGTGACCCAAGAACCTCGTATAGTCGGCGTGGCGAGTAAACCCGGGGGGACACGTAAGCAAAAGGACCACCACCGGTGTTCCACTTAAGATCCCAAGCGACCGTGAGGGGATTCAAACTCCTCCCCTTTGTGAGGGGGAGAGAGCCCGAACCATCATGGCTACCAAGGCGGTGGTAATAGTAAAACTAGCTATTGTTAAGGGAAAAGTAGACTAAAGGTTCAAAATCTTTCATATATAGTTGAGTTTAGCGCCACAATTTTTCAATCACTCATTTGAGCTCCTTAACTTTCAAAATTCATTTAATTCAATTATATATTTAGAATTTGCTTTATAGAATAGCTGAAGTGGCATTATTTAAAACGCAACAACAATTTTATCATTAAAATAATGCCATGTCCCCAATTCAAATGATCCAAGTAGTTAGAGTCACTCCAATGAACAAAATTTGAAAGTTAGTAGCAAGCAATTGAAAAATTGTTGTATTGACCTGACTACTGCACAATGGATTTGGAACCTCTAGTGTGCTTTTCCTTATTATTAGGCAATCTAATTGCACACTTTATGAGAAAATTTATATGTCATGTGGAATCTAATTGACATTCTTATTTTCCTTAACTGCGTTGAACTAAATGCGAGAATTTGATTTTTCTCAAAACGCTAGATAAGAAGTTTAAGATTGTAATGAATTTGTTGGTGTCAGTAATTGGATCAAAAGCAAAATGTTTGATACAAAGGTGGCGTGAATTGAGCCTCGCACTTCGCTGATATCTAGGCTCGGAAATTTTCTCAACTTTTGGCGTGCAACTTACAAATTCCCATTTCCTCTATTCTGTCCTTCCCTTTTTCTCCTTCATTCTTATATGATGTGCACAGCGATGCCTAACGCCTCAAATCTGATCACAGCCCAAAGATGATGGCCATGGAATTGCTTCGTTGGTTGTTTCTAGCAATGTTTGAGGTAGTCAAAGGATTAGCTCCAGGTCAAGGTGAAGGTTCATTACCCGTGGCATTGTAGTTGGTGGTGGTTAAGGATTCTTGATGGCGGTTCCAAGCGATGGTCGATGATGGAGGGGTCTTGGATGTTTGACGGTAGAAGATGATGATGGCAATGATAGGGGCTGCGAAAAAAGGAAAATTCTATGGTGGCTGGAATTCTTTTATTTCATTTTTGATTGAAGGTGACTGTGGATGACGAAGGTGACGGTGATGACGAGGTGGCGGCATGGTTCAACGACATATGGTGGCTAGCATTAGCGGTGGCACGGCGGTGGCAACGCTGAATGATGTTCACAAAGAAGATACACTGTGTAGTAAAGGACGGTGTGCCACGGGAGAGTGTAGAAATTAATTTCCGTTTTTTTTTTTTTTTTAATAAAAAAATTAGTCATTCTCCTTACTTTCAATTTAAAGAAGATATAAACGAATTTTTTAGCATCATCTCAAACCCTCTTGACACATGGAAATTTTGCAGGTGGTTGGTTTGGTAGAGACTCCTGCCACCAACAAACAAAATACATTTTTTTATTATTAAAAATTAAAGCATGGAAGCAATTTATTTTTAAACCAAGTTTTTTTTTTTTTTGAACTTCTATATATTTTAGATTGTTTTACCTATGCAAAATTTGATGTTAAAACTTACTTATTTTGCATGCCTATGTTAGTGGACGCTATTTAAAAGGTTTTAGACATGATGGTTCACATTTCCAAACCAGATTACACAATTAATTTTGCAGGACAATACTATCTTTTAATAGCTAACCACTCATTGTTACTTAAAAAGATTGATACAACTTGATAAAAGTTCATCATCATCTTCCTAGTAGTACTTTAACTTCTTATTGTTAAAAATATTACTACATTAACGATTGATTAATTTTATGTTTTGATGAGAATACCGTGTTTTACAAATGAACAACTCTATTTTTAATGACAAGCCAAAGCAAAACAGGGGTTCTTAGCTAGTTTTCATGATTAAGAAGTTTTGGAGAAAAATTGCACACATCTATTAAGTCTTATATAAGGAACGCAATGAAATCTTAAATCTTTCAACTGATGCAATTAATCGAATGTTTTTAGTCCAAAACCTTTATTTATAAATACAACTAAGTCTAAAAGTTTTTAGTTCTATATATTTGATAATGTAATTTGATCTTCCAATCTCCATGAACGAATCAAGATATATCCCAAGAAGTAGCAAAGAATCACATTCATCCAAATTTTTATTGAAAAGAAGATCCAAACGGCTTTAGAGTCCAAGTAAATCAATAATAATCTCCTATAAAACCTAGCTTTTGTGCCTATCTGAGGTTGGGCCACAATGCCCATAAATCCACTTGAACACAATTATACTTTTATATATACTGACGAAGGCAGCAAATTTCTAACCCATGTTCGAAGGTGATAAAAATCATTTGTCTCCCTATCTAGATCATTCTTATCGGGTTAAGTTTTTTTTTTTTTTTTTTTTTTTTTTTTTTGGGGGTGGGGGGATCGAAATATCGGGTTAAGCTTAAAGTATCTTATTTAGTCGAACTATTATCAACAAGTACCATCCATGATCTTACAAAAAAATTTCAATACCAGTATGAAAGTAAGCGTGTTATTTGGCACCTTGCGACAAACAAAAGTAATAATATCAAAAGCTAAAACAAACAATTTGAATGATGTGACCTATCCTATTTTGAGCATGTCACAGATGATTCTTTTTATGGAATTAATTTAAAATAACAGAGAATATATATATATATATATATCAATTGATCTACATATAATAATGGCTTCTCTGTAATGACCGTTGCTTGGGAAGGAACTTCTGATATGGTATTTAAAAGAGAGGGATAATAAGAACAATCAAGAAAATCAAATTCTAGAATAGAATTTAAAATAATTTCTCTTCTAATCTTGGATGGTTTCCACATAGCACTTTATCTTACATTAAATTACATGGCCATATCCATCAAGGTGTAAAAGAAAAATTCACACAAGTAGATTTGACCCAAACTTCTGCTTTTGCCCTTTGAAAGCGCCTCTCTCTCTCTCTCTCTCTCTCTCTCTCTCTCTCTCTCTATCTTCGTTGGTTGTGCAGTGCCGGGACCCTTCCTAATGCGAGCGAGAGCAAGACGAGAGGAGAGAGCATAAATAAAGAGGAAGGGAGGGGGCCCAAAAGAGCCCAAGGAAGAAGGGTTCCTCCTTCACTATCAAGCCACCTCCAATTACTAAAAAGTCTCTCCCCAAAATCCCCATCTAGAATCCCCATCTAGGGATTTCGTCTCCCCCAAAATCCCCATTGTGAAAGATTCGTCTGTATCAATACTTGCTTGGAGAAATGGCCTAGCTAGGCCATTTCCATTGGTGACTACATCATCTCCCTCTCTCTCTCTGATCCAACCAGAGGAGGGGAAAATGGATCCCACCTTAGTGTTGGGTGGTTTGGGGCTGCTGATTCCTGATGTATAGGAAGAATGGCAAAAAGAATTGAAACTCTCTAAATCTGCTGAAGATGAACTTGATGACCTCAATGACTTGATCAAGCAAATCGAGGATCTTCTCGCGAAAGCCTCAAAGGAGGTCATCAATGAAAAGCTCAAAATGGGCATCGGGAGGATGTGGAAATTTCTCTATGACTCTCAAGACGCTATCGAGGACATGAAGCGACATAATTTCGAGGGGAGGTGAAGATGTCTTAATTTCTACCTTCACCGCAGATACAGAGACAAAAATTTTGCGGAGAAATCAAGATATATCAAAAAAACGCTGAAGACATATGAAGATAATCTTGGGAGAACTGGTCCCATATAGGTTCATTTTAGATTACCCTGCAACCAAGCCCATTCCTGCTCGGCCGGCATTGGGTCATTGGTCAATGCCTTAAGTGAGAAGACAGATGTGTTAGTGGGTATCAAAGAGACAAAGGACCAGCTGGTCCAATGGCTAACAAAGAGAACTCCGTCGAAAGTGATTTTCGTCCACGGGGCGCAAGGAGTAGGCAAGACTAGTCTAATGGGCGCCGTGCTTCATGACCAAAGGGTAAGTCTTCGCTTCCAATACTGTGTATGGATCGATGAGTTAAGATCCTGTGAGTTTGCTGACAACATAGGAGAAGCACTCATGAAAGCAAATGCAACGATGTGGAATTTGACCGAGGAGGGGGTGAACAAACAAGAAGACTCGGCTAAACTCGAAGACGCTTTCCAACAAAGGTTCAACTGGGTTCTCGTCTTGGATGATGCAGGCAAAGAGGATGTGTCAATTTTCCTCGAGAATAAATTAAATGAAACTGGTCCGAGTGTGCTTGACACAACTCGTGACAAGAGCCTATCTCGCTCCATGTCTAGGCTACAGAGTCCAAAATATTTTATCCACAACTTCGAGCATATTTTCCTTTCTAAGAATGATTCTCGTTCTCTATTTCACTGAAATATTTCCCGCCAGGATATCCATGAACCTAATTTCAAGTATATTTTCCTTTTTGAGAATGATTCTCGTTCTCTATTTCACTGAAATATTTCCCGCTAGGATATCCCTGAACCTGATTTTGAGCGTATGTTAAGAAGATGCCAAGGATTGCCACTCATGATTCTGGCAACGTGTAGGCATTTGAAAGATAATAAAGATGATGATGTTTCAAGTGACTCTAATGTTGGTCGATGGAAAAAATTGAGTTAAGAGCTTGAGCAAAAACTACTATCCAGAGGGCTCAAAGTTGGCCCATATGGAAAAACGATAACTCTGCATATGGACCAGCTTCTCGATGTTCATCCTTATATTTTTAACTTGAGCATCTTCCCATTAGATCGTCCCATAAGGTGCTCCACCATGATGCGGCTATGGATGGCTGAAGCATTTACTAAGCATGATCCAGTCTCGGAAAATCAAAGGACAACTCTGCAAAAGCTACAAAAGCTATTAGAGCGTCATGTAAGTTTAAGGGGTACCAACATAAGGAAAGTTCCGTCGGGCATAAAAGATCTTGCACATCTAGAGACCTTGGATCTCAAAGATACTCTTGTGCATGAACTACCAAATAATATTTTGAAGCTAACAAAACTTCGTCATATGTTAATAAACAGGTGTGACAGAAGTCCAAATGTAGGTAGTAACCCAAAGCTTGGTGTGAAGGTCCCATCAGCATTAAGACACTTGAGATCATTGCAAAAACTATAGATGATAGAGCTAAAATCAATGAGGGGGAGAGAAAAGGAAAGAAAACAGTTGCTAAAACAACTCGGGACACTGGTAGATTTACAAAGGCTAGGTATCTCAAAGCTGAGAAGTGAAGATGTAGAGCATCTTTGTTCTTCCATTGCAAAGTTGGCAAAACTAGAAGCACTACATTTAATTGTTGAAGGTGGGGAGGAATTGGATCTTTCAGAGGTTTTGAGAGGAAAGAACACTGCTGGTGTTTGCGGAAGCATGTGTTTAATGTGTGTGCAAGAGTGTTTTTTTCTTACGTGAATTATCAAGAGAGCAAAAGAACTAAGAACAAAGTGGGCAAGGGCAAAGTAATAATAAAAATGTGTAAAAGAGAGTGGAAGAAGAAAAGTACAAGGAACAAAAGAAAGCTTTTTCTATTTAGTTGTAGTACAAAGGAAGGGGAGGAGCTTGCTTACCTTTTGTTGGTCTTCTATGCTCTCCCCCCTTTCCTATTTATAGGGTGCTCCACCGACTAGGTACAACATTCTAGATTTATGTAGAATGCTGTCCATGTAGGCTTCATCTAGAAAATTCTAGATTGTAGTTTAGCCATTATTCTTCTAGAGAATTTTACATTTGTGCTTCTACACTTTTCTTTGCCACCTAAGCTATATTTTCTTTTCTTAAGGATTTTTCTTGTCTTTTCTAGCTAATATCAATCTTGAAGTTTCTAGAAATTGGATCAACAATTCAACAAACATGAATACCTTTAGCGGGTTCACCTGACAGGATCTTTGCTAACTTTGCCTAAATGGATACTCTCTCCTACTAATTTGGTCAAATTGGTCCTCAAGAGGAGTCGATTGAATGGAGATCAATTCCAACGTTTGGTAGAGTTACGGAATCTGAAGCATCTGGAAATACAAGAAGTGTTTAATGAGGTATCTGTGATCACGTTAGGGGAAGGTAGTTTTAAAGAACTTTGCTTTTTAAGCGTAGATATATTTGACAAACTTACATCCATATATGTTAAAGAAGGAGCCCTCCCAAATCTTGAAAGGTTATTCCTAGGTCGATGCAAGTCATTGACAACAGTGCCACAAGTCATCACTATTCCCCCAAAGTTGACATACCTCGAACATTTTGGTATGCCCGATAAATTTGTGACAGAGGTCAAAGGGAATGAAGAAGTTTGCAGGCGCATGAAGATTGAGCATAAAGTCTGGATAGAAAGAGCCATAGTGGATGTGCTTCCTACGATAAGAAATAGTCCATCCAGGTAAGCCTTATTCCAACTAAAAATGAATTAAAATCCATTAGTGTTGGTCAAGTAGGCTCATGAGATTAAACCAATCACTGCATGAAAAGGTATCCCCATTCCTTTTGTCGAGTAACGTGTCATTCAGTAGTTGTTCCTTAAATTTGATTGATGGGAGAATCCCAGCCCACTCTGAGGTTCGAATCAAAATAAACAGATGAAACCCTCATAAACATGGTTCACTTCTGTTTGGGCGGATTTTGTGATTTCGACTGTGGCTTTGCTTTTGAGTTCTCTCTCTTTATAAGAAAAGAAGTTTTCTTTGGGGTGATTTTGTTGCTACTTGAGCTTTTAGTTGTTCTTGTTTCCTCAGTACTATCTATAGCTTCATATACCTGTAATTTTCGGGGTTAATTACAGATGGTGTTACAATGCAATTAAGAAAGCGCCAATACAGTTAAAGCTAAAAGAAAAACGTGTAGGCTTGTTTGCCTGAATATTTACGAAACTCTTCTTAATACAAGCTTATATTTAACCATGACGTTTGAGTTCCTTTCACTTCTTGCCCAACGCTAGTGGAAGCAAATTTAAAAGCACACTCTAGATTTTCGCATAGAGCTAGTTGGGTTAATGTTTAAACGAGTGTATCTCCCTCAAACTACTCCATAACTGCATCACAAAATGATGTTTTCAGTTACTTTTCCCCTTCTTCTTTCTGTACGTGTACTTAGTATATGAATGGTTGCTTCCAATAGAGAAGGTTTCTGTACGATGCCACCATTTAAGCTTTGGTGTTGGTGGTTTTGATAAGTTGAATCCGAGAGCTCTGACGTCAAACTTAGATGGTATATTATCATAAACTCTTATAATGGATTCGGAAGCTGAGGATTGTGATTTTGTTGCAGCATGCCATGGCACCAGCAACGCCAACACTAGATGGGAATGAATATTGCATATCCACAACTCCAGCTCGATATGTGTCCAAGATAGGTGATCTAATGGAGCATATAATCATTCAAATCGGATGGAATCAGTGGCTCTACAGAAGAAATTCATTGTCTATGTGCATTACCAGACGTGGTCTTTAGCAATTTTGGAATGCTGTGTTATTTATTTCTTTTGTGTGTGTCTTGTGATTATTCCAAATTAATATGTCCAGGTGCAGGTGCAGGACATAAGTGTGAGATGTGTGGTAGTGAGTACCCTTGATGGTATTCTTCAAGTGCGGTTATGCATTATTCCGTTATTATTTTGAATGTAAAATAAGCTCGATGCTTCAAATGCGTGCAATCATTTGTGCGTCATTGTGCAATGGGCAAAATTTAGATGTGATGTTGTTTCGAAGTGTTGGTTTGAATGAGTAAATTGGACGAGTACATCGCTGGTGATGGGTGATCAATAGCGTGATGGTATGATAAGTGGCAACCAATAATGGACGCAAGGGTTAGCTGATAGCTTGCTGAAATTTTCTCTTCTCCAATTATCTCTTCATGGTCAGTACCATTTGACTTGCTCATTTTACCGAGCATTATCTTGTCTTATCCTTTCTTTAAGAATAAAAATATTCTATGAATTTTACTTCAAAACATCTTTAAAAAATAAATTCCACAAATTTAACTTATTTTCTGAAAGGAGCTTTAGATCCCTGAAACAATCCCTTCATCCTTGGTGGCAAAAAGCGCCTCCTGATGATCCCGTGCCCATTTTTAGAGATTTAGGGCTTAAGCCTATTTTCGATCTCGGGCTGCAAGTAAACAGAGTGCATTTTTGTGCTTTAGTGCTGTAACTGTTGCTTCTCTTGAGGGGTCGATGGTCCCATTATGTATGAGCACTCCTGGCGCATCGCACATGAACTTTTGCAAAGGTTGAAGTCAGTGAAAGCTAAATTTTGGCAAAGCGGATCGAGAGAGGGAAGCTTTTGCTCGGAGGCTTGATTATTGCGCAAGTACGTCACGGATCTGGGATGACTAACCACAAAAGCTTTTGCACATGATATGAAAGAGAAGGCGATTTACTATGAGGAGTTGGTGGATTCTTTTCGTCACGCGGGAGGTTTCTGTTAAATATGTCTCGAGTTTAAGCCCGAAGCAAAAAGCCAAATTTTGAAATAAATTGAAATAAAGAAAGATTGGTGTATTTGGAAGTTTGGCTTGAAATAGGAAAGTCCAAACATGGACTTGGACTTGGATGTGAGAACCAAGACAAAAGAAAAAAAAAAAAAAAAAAAGAGGAAGAAGTCCTCTCCTCTGCACGCATGAAGATCTCCACGTGAAGTCAAGATAGGAAAGTAGTGGGGCCCAAGGTCAAAGGTTTGACCTTGGGCACACCCACGTATAAAACAGAATTTTACGTAGGATTTTTTGCTTCCTTCTTTCGTTGGTTGGGTTGGACGGCCGAAACCCTACGTAGAAGTCGCAGAAGGGAGCCGCGAAAGAGGTCTTCTTCTCGGGGTGTTGCTGCTGCACCCATACGAGAGAAAAGGAGGAGCCGCATGTCTTCAAGCTGAAGCGCGATCAAGAAAAGGAGTTCTTTTTCAGTGTTTGTTTTGAGCTTGAGTGATAATTTTTGTATCGTGAATTGGGTTTGGGGTTAAATTGGGGCTTGGGAAACACCTAGAGAGTGTTTGAGTGACTTGAGTGTGTAATCTCCTTATATAGCTTGATCTATAGTGAAATTTGCTGCTTTGCTCTCCTCGTGGACATAGGTCTTTACGATGAACCACGTAAATCCGGTGTCCAAATTTTTTTCCATCTATATTTTGTTCGATCGCTTGCCCCATCGCAACAAGTGGTATCGAGCCAGGCTTGGCTAAGTTGAAGCGAATCGATGGCTAGAGAAGAAGTAAAAGTGAAAATCAACAGATTTGATGGGAATGACTTTAGTTTTTGGAAGGTGTAGATTGAAGATTATCTTTACCAGATAAATCTGCACTTGCCTTTATTTGGGGAGAAACCAGAGACGATGAAGCAAGCTGATTGTGATTTGCTGGATAGACGAGCTATGGGTGTTATTCGGCTGACGTTGGCTCGTAACGTCGCATTTAACATCTTGAAGGAGAAGACCACTGCTGATTTGATGCAAGCCTTGTCGGATATGTACGAGAAACCCTCTGTGATCAACAAGGTTTCCTTTGGGTCAACAAGTTTGACGTTTGATGAGGTTCGAGATTTAATTCTGAGCGAGGATATTCGTAGAAGAGAATCTGGCGAATCTGTATCTACTGCACTAGTAGGTCAAAATAGAGGAAGATCTGTAACACATATGGATAATGGTAGTACTAATATGAACAGACGTAGTCAATCTAGAACTGCTAATGTTGTCTGTTGGAACTGTGGCAAGAGGGGGCATCTTAGAAGAGATTGCCTTAAGCTGAAAAATGAGAAGGGTAAGGGAATTATAGTTGATTCAGCAGATAATGTTGCAGCTGTAGCAGATAATGCCGATTATGTCTTGTCTGTCACTAATGATTCATCACTTGATGGATGGGTTATGGATTCTAGTTGTTCTTTTCATGTCACATCAAATAAAAACTGGTTTATCACTTATCAGTGCACGGGTAGTGGTAAAGTCTAGTTAAGGAACAACGCTGAGTGCGATGTTGTGGGTGTTGGTGATGTTAAAATTAGAATGCATGATGGTATCGTGAGGACATTGATTGGAGTGAGGCATGTTCCAGAATTGAAAAAGAACTTAATTTCCTTGGGTGCCCTTGATTCAACTGGTTGCAGGTATTCTTCAAAATGTGGAATTTTGAAGGTTGTTCGAGGTGCCCTGGTGATAATGAAAGGAATCAAGCACGATGGCCTGTATAAACTTCAAGGTGAGACAGTGATAAATTTCGTTGCAAAGATGTCGGATGCATCCGTTTGAGAGTCTTTTGACTGCTCGAGGAAGACCTGGGTGTTTGTGCCAAGGCACAAGTTTGATGCTGGTGTCAGGATCACGCAGTCAAGAGCTTTGATCAAGATGGAGACTGATAAGTCGATCAAGTATGTGCAGACTGACAATAGCATAGAGTTCTGCTCGAAGCTGGCAATTAAATTCTGCATGAAAGAGAGCATAGTGAAACATCGCACTAGTGCTAGTAAATCACAACAATTTGTAGAATTGACGAGCAGAACATTACTAGAGATGGCCCGAAAAATTATCTCTAGTGCTGGTATGGCTAGGAGATTCTTGGCTGATGTGCTAAGTACGGTAAGCTACCTGGTGAATAGATCCCCATCAACTGTTATTGAATGGCAGACTCCGGAAGAAGTGTTGTCAGGTAATGTTGCTGATTATTTTATTATTAGAATGTTTGGTTGCCCATGTTATTTTCAAGTGAGTGATGGTAAGCTCGATTGGAGGGCAAGATGCATATTCCATGGCTATGCACAAGGTGAGCGGGGTGATCAGTTGTGGTGCCCAGATATAAATTCACCTGTTAACAGCAGAGAAATTACCCTTGATGAGTCTCAAGTACTTCTGGCTATGAGTGATTATAGCAATGTTAATACGGATCTAGACGGTGTTTAGCTTGAGGTGGAGTTGTGACCAAAAACTCCTGAGATAGCGAGTATGAGTACTAACAAAATAATCGACACAGATGGTGCTCATAGTGAGGTGGAGCCTATAGAGCCAATGGTTGCTGTAATCGCTGAAATTAATAAGGTACGTATACGATCTCCTGACAGATATGGATGCAATAATGGTTTTAGTTTATCTGCGGTTAAGGAGGTTGCGTCAGAAAATCCTTGCAGAGCAGTTAAAGGTGCATGTGGAGTTGGTATTCTGATGAGGTCCTCGGTTATGGCGAAGTTCAAGCATCGCTTGAACTTGGATAATATCTATGGCGGTTGAGCCCATTGGGGGCTATGGGAAAGTAGCGGCAGAATTTGAATTTTTATGAAGCGATTGTAATTTGGCTCAAACGTCGAGCCAAGGTGGAGATTGTTAAATATGTCTCGAGTTTAAGCCTGAAGTAAAAAGCCAAATTTTGAAATAAATTGAAATAAAGAAAGATTGGTGTATTTGGAAGTTTGGCTTGAAATAGGAAAGTCCAAACATGGACTTGGACTTGGACTTGGACGTGCGAACCAAGACAAAAGAAAAAAAGAGAGGAAGAAGTCCTCTCCTCTGCACGCATGAAGATCTCCACGTGAAGTCAAGATAGGAAAGTAGTGGGGCCCAAGGTCAAAGGTTTGACCTTGGGCACACCCACGTATAAAACAGAATTTTTACATAGGTTTTTTTGCTTCCTTCTTTCGTTGGTTGGGTTGGACGGCTGAAACCCTACGTAGAAGTCGTAGAAGGGAGCCGCAAAAGAGGTCTTCTTCTCGGGGTGTTGCTGTTGCACCCGTACGAGAGAAAAGGAGGAGCCGTATGTCTTCAAGCTGAAGCGCGATCAAGAAAAGGAGTTCTTTTTCAGCGTTTGTTTTGAGCTTGAGGGATAATTTTGTGTCGTGACTTGGGTTTGGGGTTAAATTGGGACTTGGAAAACACCGAGAGTGTTTGAGTGACTTGAGTGTGTAATCTCCTTATATCGCTTGATCTATAGTGAAATTCGCTGCTGCTCTCCCCGTGGACGTAGGTCTTTACAACTGAATCACGTAAATCTGGTGTCCAATTTATTTATTATTATTTTTTTGTCTATATTTTGTTCGATCGCTTGTCCCATCGCAACAGTTTCATTAGTCTAGATTTCTCGGGCTCGTTTATCTGGGATGGGTTGTCGATGTCTGTCGTGGAGGCAAATATTCTGCTGAAGAGGCTTGTTCTTTCATGCGCCTCGGGGTTTTCGATCAACGGGATTTGGAAGATCGTGCTAAAGCACTGGGGCATCGAGGACCTAGATTTGCAGGCACTACATTTCCTCACGGATCACAACATGAGCATGATTTGTAAAGATTTTCACAGTCTGACCTCCATTGACATCAGTCACTGCTCCAATCTCACAATGACGACATTGTATAACTTCTTGAGACAATGTCTCTTCCTGAAGGCAATCGAAATGGGGAAGACGAACCTAAGGAAGGATGATGCCAGTGAAACTGATGTCATGGTGAATTCTCAAGTGAGGTCTCTTAGCATATCTACTAATGTGAATTCGACTGACGAATGCCACCAGAAGATCGGGCGTATGTGCTCCAACTTGCGGTATCTTGATGTGGGCGATTGTTTGAAGATAATTGGGGACGGCATTTCGGGTGTGCTGAAGAGCTGCCCTGAAATCAGGTATTTGAAAATCTGTGGTTTAAAAAAACATAAGGAATCTATGCATTGACTTTGAACTCCCACAGTTAGAGGTCTTGCAAGCAGAAGACTTGAAACTCAGGGATGAGCAACTAGCGACATTTATAAGTAGATGTTGCCATCTCAAGCATCTCGACTTAGTGCACCGCATGCATCTGTCGATCGAAGGGTAGAAAAGCTGGTGAAGAATCGCAGTACATTGAGGGAGATAAATATAAGGAACTGCCATAATGTACGCGACGATGTCCCATTTCTAGATTGGATGGTATCCGTGAGGCCATCGTCGAGGAGAATAGTCCCACCTTGCGGATTAGTTTCATCCAAAATTCAAGACTTCTTCTTGCAGCTTGGGTTGTCTTGTCAGGGATGATTGACTTTAAAGGGACTATCGATGAGGTAATTGTCTACAAAGATGACAATGCCCGTGCATCTTTCTGTGGTAGAAAGGTGTGTCGTCGTAGCTTCTTTCAATGTGGACCTCTTTTTTATAGGACTCGCCTATGTAGATTGTTGTGTTACTTGATGCTTTATCAACGGTTCAATAATCTCTTATTTACTGTACTGTCTCTCTACTTTAGTTTCTCCAGCAGAGTTTGATTGAACGTTTTCCATGTCGACCATTCCTTAAAGAGCTTTAAATGCAAAATTTAAAAGGTAAGACTTGCATTGATTACTTGTCAATCTTCTTGATAATGGTGAATTATGATTTTGTTCATCTATGTTATTTGTTGATTATTCGGTATATCATATATTAGCACTGTTTTGGTCGTAGGATTTTATTTTATTTTTTAAATCAAAGTTTGAGGCTGAAATGGTCATCAGCTATGTTTAATTATAATAATTTAAATTAGGTGATGAGAGAACGCTCTCAAAGATATAATTGTTTAGAAATCTACTATTAAATTATTTGATGTTTCGCCAAGTATGCTATATGTTTTTAAAATTCACATATATATTTTTCTTTCCTTTCGTTCTTCTTTTCCTTCCAAACTGAAGAAAATACAACAATACTCTTGATATTTTCGAGTTTGTTTACTACCCTTCTATGGTTTTTAACCTTTTTTGGGCCGCTTTTGTGATTTTGACTGTGGCTTGATTTTCAACCTGTTTCCCTTTTTGAAAATGAAAAAATAAATTTTGCTACTTTGAGCTTTTAGTAGTTGCTGTTCCTGTTTTCCTGGTACCTGTAGGTTCCTAGACCTGTCATTTTTCTGGATTAATAACAGATTGTGTTCAGAACAAGAAATGAGCCGGAATCTTTGAAGCTAAAAGTGCAGATTTGTTTGCCTCACTTTCTTCCTTCTATACATGTACTGGATATGTGCTTCGGTGTTGGCGGTTTTGATAGATTGAATCCAAAACCTTCAACTTCATACTTGGATGGCAAATCATCTTTAACTCTTATAATGGATTTGGAAGCTAAGGATTATGATTTGTTTTAATGTACAGTGGCACCAGCAATGACACCACTAGATGGGCATTTCTACAAGGCATGAAGTTTAGATATCCACAAGTCCAGCTTCATATGTGTTCAGATAGTTGACCTAATGGAAGCATATACTCATTCAAAATCAAAACGAATAGAATTGGCAACTCTACGGAAGAAATTCATTGTCCGCCTGATTTGGTAGGCACAATCTTCACCAAGTTTGGAATGCTTTGCTATGTCTTTCTTATATATAAACATGGTTTTGCAATTATTTTGAGCGTAACTTCAATGCTTTAGATGTGAGCACCTTTTGTGTGTCATTGTGTAGAGAGCAAATTTTAATGTGATGGTGTTGTGGATATTGCTTTGATTGAATAGTAAAAGGATGAATCTACCTGATTTAATAACATGAACAATTTTATTATATATGTGTATGCATGAATAGTTTGCAATTACGTTTTAAGGTGAGCCTATGCATAGCACAGTTACGTCATCTAGTATTCAAAGATAATCTTGCATTTCTAAATCCATAGGAGACACTCTCTCTCTCTCTCTCTCTCTCTCTCTCTCTCTCTCTCTCTCTCTCTCGGTCGTAAAATATGTTTGCATTCTTTAAAAATTCTATCAACTTTGGTCGTGTTGGAATTTGAGTCGGCGGAAAACGACTTACCCGATTCTGATGCGCAAATAGGAAATAGCCCTGGAACGAACGTTGAATTGCGAATAAATCACGAACAACACTTCCTTACGTGAGTCTGGATGCAATCATGAGGAAAGCATCCGATTTCCACGGTGTAAATGCCGATTGTTCTTGTAAAAGTAAAATGGAATTCATTTTTCTTCTTTGATGGAAATGGAGAGAAAATTTGGTGCGAATGTTTTCCAACCCGTCCAACGGTTGTGTTCGGGAGGCTTTTATACGTCTCCTTCGTACCCTCCATTAATGACTTTCCATCGTAACGCATCAAGACGAAATGGTGCGTTCCATTCGCACCCCATCATGGACGTACCAGCTAAAGTACAACATCTCCCACTCGGACATGATGGGCATGATAGCGCTCTATCAAGAATATAAGACATTCAACATTCATCAACTTTACAAAAGAATTCATACTGGCAAATAAGTCATGCGACCGGTGAGTACACCCGCACTTGGGAGCTCAAATTATGCACCCGTTAGAGATGACATAATGGTTACAACCCTGAAAAGAAATAAACATTTGATGTCTCACGGTGCCTCAGACATATTTTGTTACATCAGTCCAAAGTATACCTATCCATTAAAGGTTATACTTGACTATTTTCAAAAACACTATGTATTTACAATTATATCCGCAACCACAAAAGGGCGATATAATTGGTTGACCAGTAAATACATGTGATAGATGTAAAACAACAATAGTCTTCCTTCGCACTCATGTCTCTCTCAATTCCAGAACAACTGCTTTCTTTGACTCGTCCCATAGGCCATATCTATTCATGACTACCCATAACATGCTAAAGTAGCAACATTGATCTTTCACTTCGAGAACATAGTCAGAAGTAACATATGGCACAAAATTAAGGTAAAATACAAATTACCTCAAGGGCTCACACGATGAGTAAATATGGATAATATTACTCATCTTCCCTTATTGGTCGTACAATGCACATGTAGTACGAATTACATGCTATAGTGGATTACTCTTTCTATAAGAGCGTATATCAATCATCAAATATATCCACCATACATATATTAACCTAAACATAGTCACGCGCTTCTCACATACTCATGTTTAGCCTGAGTGCTATATCAGCTTGCTTTCTATAGCACCCAATTAAGTACTCGCATCCAACATCTTTCAGGCATACATGATTGTGGGACTATCATGTTCGGTCTTATTATAAACAAATCACAGATCTCATCTTGACTGCCAGTCAAGGCAACATATTTTATGTACCAAACTTACTCTTCAGCATTTATTTGTACATAACGTCTCATCCCAACGTGCTTTCTAAAGAACTTGAGGCAATTGCTCGTGTGAGTGAGTCAATCATTGCCCTGACATACTTTTCAATAATATATGTGTGTTTGTGCTAGTCTCATAGTGGATTTGTACTTATTAATTAAAACATCAAATCACTAATAAACAAACAAGTACAATACATCTGTCCACAAATACATAAACCAATAATCCTTTACAATAACATATATCACATTCTACGCAATCTTAGTGACATCCTATGGGTCAATAATATGTCTCTAAGAATAGCCTTCGTAAATGGATCAAGCAACCATTCTATTGGTTAAAATGTATTGCAGAATTACTTCTTTTTGCACTATAATATCTCTGATGAAATTATTATTTATGTCAATGTGCTTTGTTCTTCCTTGATACTTGAGATCTTTCACATAGGCAATGGCTGCTTGACTATTGCAATAAATTGTCGTTGGTCTTGGACTTTAGTGAAAGTTGCTAAGTTTTCCAAGAAACGTTTTAGCCATACTACTTCTTGCACTTTGCGGCAGAACATGCAATAAATTCTGCCTCCATTGTAGACAATGTTGTGCATGTCTGTTTCTTGCTATTCCAAGAAATCGCACCTCCATTGAGTAAGAATGCATATCCATAAGTCGATTTACGCTCATCTAGGTCTCCACCCCAATCGGCATCTAAATAACCCAATAGGCGTAAATCATTCCCTTGGTAACAAAGTTGATAGTCCATGGTGCCCTTCAAGTATCTCAGGATTCTCTTCACTGCTTTCTAGTGTGCTTGACCAGGATTTTATTGATATCGGCTCACCAATTCCACGGCATAACATATGTCGGGTCGAGTACACGTCATAGCATACATCAAACTTCCGACTGCACTAGAGTAAGGAACAATTTTCATCACATTGATTTCTTCTGGAGTCTTAGGACACATCTCGGTACATTTAGGCCTTCACCTTGCATGACAGGGGTATCGATGGGATTATAATGCTGCATATTGAAATGCTCAAGAATCTTCATAATATAAGACTTTTGCGATAAAGTAAGGAGTTTCTTTGATCAATCTCTTTCAATCTTAACTCCTAATATATAAGCAGCTTCTCCTATGTCCTTCATCTCAAAATTTGAGGACAACCATTCTTTTATGGTGATAACAAAAATCTTGTCATTTCCAGCCAACAGAATATCGTCCACATAAAGTGATAAAATCACATATTTATCTTTGGACCGCTTGACATATACACAATGATCTTCTTCGATCATCGTGAAACTAAAAGTTATTATTACTCGATGAAAACAAAGATACCACTGTCTAGATGATTGCTTAAGGTCATATATTGAGCGATGAAGTTTCAAACTTTATGCTCTCGACCTTTAGCTATGAAACCTATTGGTTGTTTCATATAGATTTCCTCATCTAATTCTCCATTAAGAAATGCCGTCTTTACATCCATTTGATGTAATTCAAGGTCTAAATGTGCAACAATGGCTAGAATAAGGCGTATTGAGGCAAACCTTACAACTGGTGAAAAAGTCTCCTCATAATCTATACCCTCTTGTTGAATATAACATTTTGTCACAAGGCGAGCCTTATACTTTTCAATGGATCCATCCGCCCTTCGCTTAATCTTAAAGACCCATTTGTTTCTAATGACCTTATGATTGGGTGGTAGATCAATCAAGTCCCAGACATGGTTTGCCTTCATTGACTCAATCTCATCTTCCAAAGCTTTTCTCCATTCTTCCTTATCAGAGGACAAGCGAGCCTCTTGAACAGTCTTAGGCTCGGCATCCTTTTTTTGAGCAATCATAAATGCTTCCCCTTCAATCTCAAAACGACGACGGGGAATACTTTTATGGTTACTTTTACGCAATTGAATTTCTCTTGAATTCAATGCATCAGGCGATGCAACACTCCCACAAGGTCTTGTGTGTTGAGGTAAATCTTCATTTCCCTATACAACATTGGTGGGTGTGTTATCAGGATCTTCCATCTCATATAATTGGAAGTCCTTATCAATCTCACCTCTACTAGGAAAATCGTTCTCCAAGAACGTGACATTTCGTGACTCTATTTCGGTCATACTTCCATCAGCTTGTTCACCTATGAACACATATCCTTTAGAGTATTCAGAATACCTTATAAAGATACATTTCTTCCCTTTAGGACTTAATTTGTCATGTTTATGGGAAGAATCATGAATATAAGCTACACATCCCTATGGACGTATACTACTCAAGTTTGGTTTCTTACCGAGTCCATAATTCATAAGGGGTGGAAGTGACCGATTTTGAGGGCACACGGTTAATTATATAGGCAGCAGTCAATAACGCATCTCCCCAATAAGAGATAGGTAAATTTACTTGTACCATCATAGACCTAACCATTTCCAATAGGGTTCTATTCCTTCTCTTAGCTACCCCATTTTGTTGTGGAGTACCAGGAATAGTCAATTTTCGTACAATTCCCTTTTCATCACAAAGATTCTTGAATTGCTCCGACAGATACTCACGTCCACGATCGATTCTCAATGCCTTTATTGTTTTATTCAACCGATTCTCTACTATTGCTATATATCGTCTAAATTAATCTAATGCTTCTGACTTATGGGAGATCAGAAAGACATAACCGAAACATGTGAAGTCATCTGTGAAACTGATGAAATATGAGGCTCCATGCCTCGCCCTTACATTCAAAGGATCACAAATGTTAGAATGTATGAGATGCAATGGAAATTCAGCTCTAGTTCCTTTACCGAATGGTTTTCTATTTGTTTTTCCCGCCACACAATGTTCACATACGGATAGACTAACATTAGTAAGTGACCATAAAATGCCTTCTCTACCTAATCTTTGCATTTTTTGCAATCCAATGTGACATAATCTAGCATGCCAAGTACTTGCATCAATCTCAACGTTATTAGAAGACGCAATTAAAGAAAAACAACCATCAACATTAACATTGTACTAATCATAGTCAATGTCTAACACCATAAAACCATTCGATACATGACATGAACCATAATAAACTGTTCCATACAAAATGTCAACACAATCACCATGGAAATTCAATATTTAACCCAAGCTAAGAAGAATAACTACAGAGACCAAGTTTCGTCGAATATCCTGGAGCATAAAGGACATCATGTAGGAATAGGTTTCAACTACCACATAAGATTAATTTACATGTGCCGATTCCCTTTACTTCAACTCTTGAGTTATTCCCAACATATATCCATCTTCTTCCAAGCGGTATTCGATGATACTCCACAAATGTTTCTCGGTCTCTAGCTATATGGTCTATTGCTCCTGAGCCTACAGTCCAAATTGGATGAGATTCACCAAGCATTACAGTACTAGAAATAAAAACATTACACAAAGTAATGGAGTAATAAGGTACATTTTCAGCTCGGTGCATTCACGAGCAAAGTGACCCATTTTGCCACAATTGTGGCACTCCATCTTGGCCTTGTCCTTCTTCCCACCACGCTTCTTGCGTCGGAAGGTTTTAGCCCTCTTGGGTCCCCTCGATCAGTCATCTTCCATTTGTTGTTGAACTAAAGATTCCTCTTGCGCTTGAAGCCCGAAGCTTTGTGCGAACTCGATTCAGCAACATAAGCATGGGTAAAGGATCTCGCAGCCTCTAGGCGCTCATCCTCTAATTCCAAATGACGCGCAATATCATCAAAAGTGACGATGTTTTTATTATGCTTCATATTGATATTCATATGCTCCAAATTATCAAGAAGATACCTTATAACAGCCTGAACTTGCTGTTCATCGGTGAGGGAGTGACCTACCGACTTCAACTCACGAATCATGTTTGACATCTCCCGAAGATGCTGCCTCATCGTTACATTCAAGCGCTCTCGAAATGTGTCAAACTTAATGGTGAGTCTCATCAGCTTAGTAGCAGATGTACCCCCAAACTTATCTTTCAAGGCAACCCACATAGCTTGAGCTTTTGTCATAACTCTCAAACTCACACATGAGATCATCTTGCATACAGCAAAGCAACGTGATGCGGGCAATGCTATTTTTGTTTTTCCAAGCTTGATAAGCGTCCAGATCTCTCCTGTGTTGAGCTGAAGTTCCATGCTTAGGTTCATCCATGGTATGATTGAGGGTTTCCAAAACCTCTTGTTCCTCAAGTATGTACTGAACCTTTCGGTGCTAAATATTATAATTGTCACCGTTCAGCTTCTCACCCTTATTAAGGTCAGCCACAATGGTCTTAGATGCCGAAGCCATAATCAATTGATATAATACATTAACATAATAAACGCAGAATCAATACTAGCACACTTTACAGAGTAACACACATATTTAATTTGCAGCAAAGACAAACTAAATTAATGATAATTCAATAAAAGATATAAAAGCAAAAGTTCACAATGTTCCTAATCAACTTTTATGTACAATTGTTCTATTATCATTAATTAGTTTAATTTGAGCAAATTTTAAGTTCTAGGTGAGAACTCATTTCAAATCTACCAACCTACGAACTCCCACTATGAAAAATAATTACATGACCTTATGTAATTTCTACAAAAACATAGCATGACAATAACCAACGTATAAACAACAATCATGCTTCAACTATAATCAAAATTGCAATTCAGCATATAATGGATTTCCTACCATTGTTCTAATTTTCTAGCAACTAGAAAATTGCAAGTATATTAAAATATATACTTCATATCAATGAACCAAGCTCCACAAAGCATATATAACATAATTTGTACACAAGCTAGCTACTGTATTTCCTAAATCACAAGAAAATACAAGTGAGAAATGAATAAGCTGCATTAAACCCCAAAAAATACGCGTACATATGGTTTTCTACGCATTTTCATACATTTATAAAATGTATGAAAATGCGCCACTGAGTGCGCGGCGCATGTGGCGCATGCGCCGCCGAGCCAAACGGCTCGCTAATCCGATCGGCCCAATCGGCCGACCGGTGACCGGTCAACGTTATGGTCAGTTAACGGGTCGATCTTAGGTCGGGTCGCATCTCGGGTCGGGTCGAGTCAACGGTCCGGTCGGGTCGCCGGCCGGCCAACTGTTGCCAGCGATGACATCATTGATGACGTCATCCCAGTGGTTATCGACCGTTGGGTGACATCATCACGCCGGTTCGCTGACCGGCATGTGCCAGTTCTCTGGCTGGCGTGCATTGCGCACGTGCCGGTTCGCTGACCGGCGCATGTGGCGGACGCGCTGGCTGTGCTAACGCTTCGGGCGCATGGCGCCCACACGCGAGACTTCGGCCGCTTGTGTGGGCGCGTCCGGCGTCTCCCAAAGCAATGCTCGACCCATCGTTGGACTCGTCTCGACGAGCTCATTCACCCAAAAGTATATTCAAAAATTATTTTTACAAAAAAATTATTTCGAAAAACGGCCAAAACCTCATGGATGCACGCGACCCTAAACCCGTTCTTCGCTCCAGTTCAATTTTGAGTTTTGGATATGACAATTCCGACTATCAGAGATCCAAAAAGTGTAGAATATAATCTCTTGATCTCAATATCGATGGCAAAAGAGAAAACTCGATGAAAAGCAAGGCAGAAATCACGATCGGGCTCTAATACCAATGTTGGAATTCGAGTCGATGGAAGACGACTTACCTGATTCCGATGCACAAACAGCAAATAGCCTGGGAACGAATGTTGAATTGCAAATAAATCACGAACAACACTTCCTCACGTGAGTATGGATGCAATCACGAGGAAAGAACCTGATTTCCACGGTGCAAATGCCGATCATTCTTGTAAAAGTGAAATGGAATTCATTTTTCTTCTTTGATGGAAATGGAGAGAAAATTTGGTGCGAAAGTTTTCCAACCCGTCCAACGGTTTTGTTCGGGAGGCTTTTATACGTCTCCTTTCGTACTCCTCCATTAGTGACTTTCCATCGTAACACATCAAGACGAAACGGTGCATTCCGTTCGCATCCCATCATGGACGTACTAGCTAAAGTACAATAGGTCGTAAGAAGCGCCAACAGCACCCGATTTTGTGGATTTTGGGTGAGAAGGTAAGTAATCCCTGCCCCGGTCATCATCGTGCTCCAAGTGAATAGTTGAGTTTGGCCGATGAAGTTTTCAATCTTGCGATCCACTTTTGTTGGCTGTGATGAAAATATTTCCATGCATCCTATCAAAAACAACTATTGAAGCTGCCGCTGCCTCGAATGAAACATTGCCATTTGCTCATCCTTTGTTAGATGGTTGGGCACAACTTTAGGCCTGTCAAAGCCCAACCGAATGCGAACTTGACCATTTGAGCCCAAGTTCATATTTCTTGGAGGTAATGAGTGGGCTTGGGCATGGCCAGTTAGGGCATTTCTCCGAGCCCAACCTTGAGCTCAGCATAGAAACCTCATCTTCATCCTTTCATTCATTTAGTGAAGGATTAAAATCCCCACGTCTATCCTAGAACTTACTTGGTGTGAGTGCCGGTCCACGCACGCGTCCAAATGTTTTTTTACCCATAGAGACGAGTGGTTCTTGATTCTATTATGATTATACCGGGAACATACCCTACATACTAAGAAACTTGGAACTTACTTTATCACAAGTTCTAGAGTCTACCATGTACTTTTAATTGAATGATTACAGTGAATTATCACTTCTAATGATCACCTTTTGTCACAATTCATTGATCACAATTCATATTTAAAATTAATAAAGTAAGAATTTCAGTCATGAATGTTGCAACCTACCCCCTCGGGGAAGAGAATAGGTTTAGGGGTATTGCCTAAAGGATGGGCCTAAGGCCCATGATTAGGCGCGAGCTCTCTCAAGCCCATACCTCGCATGACATTGGGGTGTTTTTAAGAATTTTGCAATAAGGAGTCGCCACTAGCTTATTGGGTCGGCTAAAAACCAAGTGAGGTATGGGAGTATACCTCACTTCCTACGCAACAAAAAATCTAGGGTCAGGGACTTAATTACACTAATTGATCAACTAGTGACCTTTTAGTATCTAATCTTGTTCATTTTAAAAGAAAAGTTTTTTGCCAAATAGTTTAGATTGATTTTATACCTATCTACTAACATGTGAAGTAATCATGCGAGTAAGCAATCATTAAAATAATAATCAGCAACTAAAGAAAGCATTAAATAAATTGCAAGGAAAAATAAGTTCCTAGCATTAAGAGATAAATAAATGACAATCTTAATTAGGCTACGGGGAAACACGTAAGTGTGCAATCAAGGGCAATTGTATCCGAGGATAATTAAGACCCTAAGATAAAGCCGTAAGAGCTTGTTCAATTTTAAGCACAATCTTAGGCTGATGATTCTCCCACACCTTGTAAGAGAAAATTCTCCAAGAATTATTTTAGAGCTTTTTAGGGAACTCTAAACAAACTTGGAATTTTGGGATTTTTTGAATATTTTTTGGAATTTCTAATGTTTTAATATTTCCAAATTTTCCAATAAAAAATCTGAATTTTTTTATAAATTTTCAAGTTTCTGAATTTTCCATGAAATTTCTGAAATTTCGAATTTTTTTATGTTTTTGAATATTTTCAATATTTTAAATATTTTTAATATTTTCTGAATTTTTGAATTTTTATATTTTTTATATTTTTTAATAAAAGATTATTCAGGCCGGGTCAAGGAACCCGGCCTTGCCGACCCGATCCAGATCCCATCGGCTCGGGTTGGACCGAAGGAACCGGGTAAACCTTAAGCCCACTTAAAAAACAAACGGCCCACACAAAGGTTTTTAAATAGGGGGGCAACTCTCGGCCCAAAACCCATCTTCAATTTTTTTGTTTTAGCCCACTTGAGGGTCCATTTTTAATTTCTATTTTCAGCCCAATCTATTCAGCCCACAAAGCAAAAACAAGCCCGAAGTGAAGCCCATTCTTCATTTTCTATTTTTGGCCCTTTTGTGTTTCTTTTTTTTTTTTTTTCTTTTGCTTTTTTTTTTTCAAGTCTTCTTCCTTCTGGTCTTCTTCTCCAAAGAGCTGCAGCACACCCGAAGCTCCTGCAGCTTCTTCATAGGACCAATGCCGACTCTGCCGCATGACCGCCCTAAGGAAGTCACCGTGCCATCGCCTGGCGTCGGTAATTCTATCCAATCGACACCGAGCGCCGCCGGCCACTGAGTAGACTCCGGCGAGATGTCTCGTGCCTCGTCTCACCCAAACGGCTCGGAGTAACCTACCGAAAAGCTAGGAAAACGATTGAAAAGGTGCGTGACAGCAGTATAACCCCAAGCAACGCAGGAAGACCAAAAGCCAAGCTCCGGTCAAGGGTTGGGTTCGGTGATTTCAATGAGGCATTTCATCGGACAGTTAATGGGCACTACCAAATTCAAAGGTTTCCGGCTCAACGGAGCCTCAAACATGCTTTAGGGTCTTCGAACATGATATATAAGGAATGTGCGAACAAAATGCGAAGGCGACGAGGGCTGAAGCTTGAACGAGCAAGTCCGTAGTGAGCTCCAACCCGACATTTTTAAAAAATGGGACAACGTGGATTCGGGGGACCTACCTCATTCGAGGAAGAGCTGCAGAGACAATGGCGGGCGGACAGGCCTTTGGCAATGGCTAGCTGCTCCCTCGAGCTTCCCTACTCCCTCTTGTTCGCTCTCTCCCATTCGAACTCTCTATTGGTCTCTCGATCTCTTCGTCTCCAATCCTCCCTCCTCTGCCCCTCTTTCTCCCGTTTTTTCTGCAGTCCGCACGAAGACTCCTGCCGTGCCAGTTGCTAGTCGGACTACCCCCAACCTGCGGATCACACCGCCCGCCTGCCACCCTGATCACCAGCTCTCTGTTGCTACTTTTCTTCTTTTTACAGGTGCGCATGTGAAGGACAGCATGAGGGAGATGACCAGTTGTGTGCAGGCTGGACAGAAGGGGAAAGAAGGCTAGGCCGCACGTGGGGGAAAGAAAAGGAAGGGGGCGGGCCGGGCCAAGGCCGGATCCGGCCCCTAAGGTCTTTTTTTTTTTTTTTTTGAATAATTTTTATAATTTTTTTAAGCAACTAATTCCTAATTTTGTATGTGATTGAGTTATAAATAAAATAGTAAAATTTAGGTGTCAACAATGAGTATCACTGAAAGTGAAAGATTAATAATTTCAAATTATATACTCATCATTGAACATCATAGATTTTCACGAGATCGAATGAAGATATAGAACAAGAAAAACGTAAAAACTTATTTCAAGTTTTAGGTTGGAAATAGGAACCTATCCGTTGGAACAGATTTCTTACTTTTTGGAACCTAAAACATATCCCCCCTATGCTAGAATCAGACTAGTTTTCATCGGTCCTGTTTTCCGTTTTTTAGTTACTTTGGATTTATGCTTACCCCTAATTACCCAACATGAGTGGATTTATAGACTATGAGTTTTCAAAATGGCAAGCAGGCTGAACGTGTCGCTAAATCGGTCAGCCACGTTAACTGATCCCATTAGAGAATCATTGATGTTGACACCTAAATTTTTGGGGTTAATTTTTGCTAAGTAAAAAATAAAAAAATCATAATCACATGGCATATAGTTTAGGAATTTTTTTTTTTTTATATTTCGGTAATATACACTGGGAGATCCACTTTTGCACAAAAGGAGAATTTTCTTGATGGAATATGGGAAAAATATTTCAATGATATATTTAGGGGTATTGTGCTCAAGCAAAATTAGAAATGAAATATACCCCTAAGATACAATTTTTTGGCTTATAAAAAGGGGTCCTTTCTCGATGCAAAAAAAAAAGGAGAGCAAAAGGTGAAAAAGTGAGTGGAGAGAGGAAAAGTAAAAAAAAAAAAAAAGAGAAAAAAAGCCCTACCCTTGCGCGATCATTCATCTTCCCCAGGGAGGGCCTTCGCCGGCCCGTCACCGTTGAACCCCGCCATCGCTGTCGCCGATCTCCGTCCGCGAGCGCTCGAGCCGCTAGTTTCTACTCGCGAGCCCCGTCGACTTGCACCGCCCCAATGCCGAGCCCCTGAGCCTCGACAACACGCTGCCGCCTGCTTTGGCCCGCGACCCGCCGCCACCGCCTTGTCTCTACCCGCACCGCAACAGAACCCGGACGCCGCGCCAATCCCGCCGTTATGACCCACCTCTCGTAGATTGTCTCCGCCCATCTCGACGAAGACCCGATCCGACTCCGCCTTGATCCGCTCCTAACCATGCGCGATCGACCCCGACGGAATGCCTCGATGCCCGCCTGCCTTCTCCTCGTGAAGCCACGACCCGGCGCTGGTCCACAACGCCGCTGCCCTTCCCCGATGCTGCTGCCGCTCCCTCGGGTCTTGTCGCGTTCGCCTCAGCCAAAAACCACCGCACCCGCAGATCCGAGGTCCCCATGGTAGCCACGATCCGATCTTCGCAGCTGCGTGACCGACGCTAGGAGACTCGAAGCCCCCGCTCCACCCGCGACGCGCCCACCGGTTTCACGGTGCCACCGCGTCGCCCCGTGCGATTTCAACCCCCCGGTGCCGTGCTGCTGTCACGCCATCCTCCGGAGCCTCGCCGGACCGGCCACCGGCTTTATTTTTATTTTTCTTTTTCATAAAAAAAGAAAAGCAAAAAGAGAAAAGCAAAAGAAAATTTAGGTATTTTCTTTATCTTATTTTTGTTTTATTATTTTTGTTACTTTATTTTATCTTTTTAGTGTAATTATTCCTTTAATGTGAAATTGAAATTCCATGATATGAAATTGCCTTGAAATTAATGATTTTCAGTCCGATTTTCGCACTCGAAATTCCGCTTGCAATTACTTAAAAAATTGCCAATCGGATCTCCCGCCCGAGATCCGATTCGTGATTTATGTAAAATTGGCCAACCCGATTTCATGCGCGAGATATGGTTCGTCAATTTGGGTATCAATATGGCTTGATTTGCTGTGTTGTTACTTAAATTATTTTTCTTTTAAAAAAATCAAAAAAATGTAGTTTTAGGGTTTGCATGTTCATAATAGGAATTTTAATTCGAACTTTCAAAATAAAAAAAATTAAATCAATTAATTTAGGTTGCTAGTTCATTTTTTTTTTTTTAACTTGGATTGCATGTTCAATTATGTGGCAATTATTAATTTCGAAATTTAGAACAAAAGAAAGAAAACAAAAACACAAAAAAATCATCATGCATATATCATGTAGAGTTAGGGTATATTTTGCACGTCATTACATATTAGGGCGAAATTGCATTTAGTTTAATTTTAGATGATGTTTTTCTTAATTTATTATAGGTTTAGGTATTTTATCAAATAGATTACATTTTAGGATTATTTAGGTTAAGATAATATTTTAGTTTAAATTAGGATTTGGCTCAACCTAATTCCTAATATAAATTGATTAGGATCTTAATCTAATTAGGTAATTTTCACATTTCACCTAATGTCGAACTTCATGAAAAATACAAAAAAAGTCATAGGTTAAATTAGTTTTATTATTTAGGATAAAATGCATTCTTTTAGGAAAAAGAAAAAATGCCATATGCATGTCATTAGGGTTAGATTCATTGAGATGTATGTCATTTAGTATTTTTGCTAGGCCCATTTAATTAGAAATTACATGTCATTAGAATTAGGTCATTTAGTTAATATTGCATTGTATATTGCATGATTTTCATTAATTAAGTGAAAACAAAAATAAAAATTGCGTGTTAATTAGAAACCATATCTAGGATTGTTCATGTGGATTTTAATTTTAACATTGCAAATTTCGTTGCTTTGAGGTAAGTTTTTGTAATTTATTTATTGTTTATCTGAGTGTTAAATTCGTGGTTTACGCACCCATATGATCACCTTACATGTTAGGGAGATAGTTTAAAATCAATTCAAGCTGCCTGCAAAACCTTTTTGTCAAAATAAAAAGAAATGGTACCGAAAGGGCGTTAGAGAAATCTAGCGTGACCAAGTCCCCATACCCAAATCTCTGGTTCGTAGGAGTAAAGTAAATCTCCCGTTACTTTACTTGGGTTTCTAATCGACCCACCAAAAATAGATTAGTGGCGATTCCTTGTTAAATATCAATTGCATGTTAAAAAACTTGAACCTAAAGTCGTGAATTGGTATAGGCTTGGGAGAGCCCGAGTCAAGTCTAACAATCCATTAGCCAAACTCTAGGTGGTTCACACCCTTGAAAATTTGGTCGCGACAATTGAGAAGGTTCCCCTCCCCAACATGAGAAGTAGGCAACCACTAGGTCTGCTGCTAATTACTGTGTTGAATCTCTCGGAAAAGAAGAAAGAGACGCACATATTTCAAAAAGGACATGGACACACCTTGAGGGAATAGAGTGCTTGTGTGTGCTCGAACGAGTCATAAGAGAGCTGGTTTGAAAGTATTTTGTTAACCTTCTTTCTTAATAAATGGGCCGAACATGAGCCCTGTGCAAACCCATTTTGTTAAACGGTGATAGAAGAGCCGGTTTGATTATGAATCATTCTTTGGGATTATGATTTTACTATTCGTTTCATGGAAAATGAGTAATTTAAAAATATATTTTGAAAGATGATTACTTATATCGCTTAAAAAATCAGTTAATAGAACTTATTTTCATCATCGATAATAACATATATTTAATCATTTTTGTGGGTGATGAAAATATTTTCTATTCATTTACTTTTCTAAATGATATAAGCAATAATTTTTAATAAAATAATTTTCATATTACTTATTTTTCCCAAAACAAACGCACCTATGTAGTTTATTTTGCTTCAGCTGCGGTGCGCCGGTGACCAACAAAATCTACTGATAAGGAACACAGAAGTATTTCTGGGCTCAAACCAAACAAATGCATAAAGCCTTTTATGCGATTGAATGGACACATTTTAAGCCCTAACTTGAGAAGTATTTCTGACCTCATAACAACTTTCTGCAAGCCCATTGAACCATAAATTTTTGTTTCCATTAATTTCTACGCCGTCAAATCTCTTTATTGGTCCATGCGACAATGGCCGGAGACCATAAAGCCTAAATCAAGCAAGGGAGTTCGACTACTTTCAACTGAAAAGAAGAGTGAGACGATCTTAAACTCAATTTGTTTCGTGAAAGATAAATGACTTGAAAAATATTTTTTTTTAAAACAATCATTTGTATCGTTTACAAAAATAAATGAAAAAAAAAAAAAAATATTCTCATTGAACATGAAAATTTTTAGATGTAAATTGTTATCATTAATGAGAATATTTTTATTGATTATTTATTTTAAGTGATAAAAGTAATTATTTTTAAAAATGTTTTTAAATTATTTATTTTTGTAAAATAAATGAAGCCTAAAGCCATAAATGAATTCCTGAAATTATCGACGATTCCAATTAGTAAGTGGAGGAAATAAAATTTGAAGATAAAATAATCCATTAACAATCAAGTGCCCTCAATCGGCACCGACTTTTTACATTTTGTTTGCACGGGGGACATAGTTTGTCAACAAAATGGGGAGAGGAACATGAGGAACACTTTGAAAGCCCATGGGCTCCTTTGGTAAGTATTTCGTTTGGGATTATTCTTTTGAATCTACTTGTTTTTTTTTTTTTTTTTTTGGGTCAAAACAGTAAATATTATATAGAAGGACCAAACCGATTACGACCAGCAGCAATTGCATCGGCGTAAACAAGTTCGAACAGAGGGCAAGGGGGAAAGACAACCCAATTACTTCACTTGGAATTTACCCTATGGGCCTTCGCGGCCCAGTCAACAGCAGCATTCGCCTCACGACGACAGAATGCTAGGGAAATATTGGGAAAAACGAAAGCGAGGAAGGCAGCTTTGGAGAAGATGCTACGTTCTACCCATGGCGGCGAGCGCCGACCCTTCAGCATCTCAATGAGGGTCTAGCAATCCGATTCAAGAGTCAGCGCGGCATGAGAGAGGCCTTGATCGAGCAAATGCCGGAGAGCAAGTGAGCAAGTGTGGATCTCCACCTGTAGAGCCGAGAACGCAGCAAAGCTATCAGAGAAGCCACCAGTAAGTTGTCCCTATGAATCACGACACACACAAACCATAGTCCCTTCCCTGCTTTCTAGTTGATAAGATCCATCGATATTAACCTTTAAAACCCCCAGATTTGGGGGTCTCCATAAAGTTCCGTTGTTCTAAACCAGAGTTGCTTTGCAGGTGGAAGAATGAGAACCAGTAGTTGCTACATGAGATTGAAGCAGTGCTTCTTCAACCACATTATGCGGATTGGGATTTTTGGCCCAAAAATGAACGCATTTTGAGCCTTCCAGATGTGCCAAAGGACAGTGGCAATCACTAGCATACCAGGTACGAGTTTCTGTTCACTGGCATGCTCTATGATCCAGTCTGTGATATGTTTTATGTGCTGATTATGAATGGGGAGGTTAATCTGGGGATGGCTCCAAACACGCAAAACCCATGGACAAAACAGGAAAAGATGTTCCAAGGTTTCAGGGGTGTCTTGATCACAAATAGGACATTGTGGATTTTCTTTTAATGATATGTCTATGACGCAAATTTTCTTGTGTCGCTAAACTATTTTGGCACAATAACCACAAAAAGTGTTGTACCTTAGGAGCAGTTCGCATTTTCCACAATTTTTGCCATAGCAAAGTTGGGTGTTGATGTGAGGCTGAGGGTGCGCTGTTGATTTTATGCTCTGCTGAATGTTTGGTATTGTGATATGCTGATTTCATTGTATAGTCACCATGAGTTGTAGCAATCCAAATAAGTTTATCCATGGCAAATCTAGGTCGTACCGGAATAGATGCAATCTGGTGAACCACCTAAGGGTCAAAAAATCGGTGCAGTAGAGAGTACTTCCATGTGTTGGTGGTGTGATCAATAAGATCAGCCACTACATTGGGCTCTTCTCGTTGAGGAGGTCCAGTTAATCTGCCAATAGGTAACCACCTATCTTCCCTGATTTTGATGGAACTCCCATCTCCTATTGACCAGTAAACATATGGAAAAATAGCATCACATCCACTCAAAAGACTCTACCAGCCCCATGACAAGCGAGAGCCTTTTCCTGCCTCATCAAACCGTGTAGTTGGAAAATATAATCCCTTAAAAACCTTACCCCACAAGGTGGATGGCTGAAGAAGTAGGCGCCATGCTTGCTTACCAAGCATGGCTAAGTTAAAATTGAGTAGATCCCGAAACTCTAAACCACTAGCGGCCTTTCTCTGTTTGAGTACCTCCCAATTTCGCCAATGGATACATGTTCGTTGTTTATCATTCTGCCACCAAAATCTTGCGATTCTCTGTTCAATAGATGTACAGAGAGAAACAAGTAGTCGAAATATTGACATGGCGTACTGTGGTATGGATTGTACTATAGCCTTCAACATAATCTCTTTCCCCGCCTTTGAGAAAAGATTTTCCTTCCAACCTTCCAATATGGTATTCACTCGAGCTAGTATCCAAGAGAACATATCCCTTTTCGACCTACCCCAATCAGATGGTATACCAAGATATTTCCTACAACATTACAGGATAGGTACTCTAATTTCATTAGCCATATTTTCCTGTGGAGAAGTAGGGCAAGATTTACTAAAAAGTATACCAAATTTGTTGCGGTTCACCTCTTGACCCGTGGCATAGTAATACTGATTCAATAGATTTGATAAATTTTGACATTCCCGAACTGATCCGTCTACAAAGAAAATAGCATCGTCGTAAAGAGAAGGTGTGAAAGAGTTGGGCACGATCTGTTGAGTTTTATACCTTTGAGAGTATCCATATCGAGTGCATTATGAATAAGAGATGATAAAAGATTGGATAGGAGGATAAAAAGGTATGGGGATAGAGGATCTCCTTGGCGAAGGCTCCTAGTAGGATGGAAGGGCCTAAGCTGATCACCATTCATGTTTACACAACAAGATGTAGTGGTGATACACTGCATGACCAGATTGCTCCATAATGGATGAAAGCCTAACTTAAGTAGATAAGCATGTAAAAAATCCCATTCAACTCTATCGTAGGCCTTCTGCATATCCAATTTGATAATAGCATGAAATTTGCGCTTCCTCTTTTAGATCGAAGTTGCTGTAGAACCTCCTGAACTAATAAGATGTTATCTTGTATTTGGCACCCACCCACAAAAGCAAATTGTTCCTCGAAATTAGAGTTGGTAGCAGAGGTTTGAGATATTTGCAAGCACCTTAGAGATAACCTTGTAGGCATAATTACATAAATTAATAGGGCGAAACCGATCAAGACTCTCGGGGTGAGGGAGTTTTGGGATTAAAGCAATAACTATTTTATTTAAGGCTAACGGTAAACGGCCTGAGATAAAGAAATGATGAACTTCTTTAAAGAAATCGTCTTTGATGATATCCCAATTAGTCCTATAAAAAAGACCAGTGAGGCCATCAAGACCAAGAGCGTTGGTTGCTCTCAATTGAAAAGTAGCTAGCCTCAACTCTTCCAAGGTCAACAATGACGTTAAAGCATTGTTCATGTCTGACGTCACCACTGTAGGACACTAATCTAAATAGGTACAAAGTTGCGAGTGCCCACTGTGGTATATAATGATGAGAAAAAGAAGTTGTCATCTCCTGAAGCCTGCTAGGATCCCTGACCCAATCCCCTATTTCATCCCTGAGCATAGTAATCTTATTCTGCTGTCACCTCTGGATTGTAGTTGCGTGAAAAGAAAGCGTGTATTGCGATCCCCCCATTTCAGCCAATGTATTCTAGATATCATGGCCCAAAACTGTTCTTCGCGCTACCATGTCTTATGTAATTCTGTTTTCAAAGCCATAATTGTGGATCTGTCATAATTAGTCATAGATTGGTTAGTTATTTGTAGAAGTTGCTCCTGAATTTCAGCAATGCGAGTATGGTTATTCTCGAATTTGAGACAACTCCACCGAAGCAAAGCATTGGCAACATGTCATAATTTGGTAGAGAGGCTCGAATCCACCAACGAACTTGAATGCCAAGAAGAGTCGATGATGTGGTTGCATTCACTGTCCTCATTCCAAAAGGCTTCATATCTAGAAAACCTCTAACTTTTCTTTTTAGAAGTGATAGTAGATAATAGAATAGGACTATGATCGAGGCAATAACGGGGAGAGCATAAGCTTATGCTGAAGGAAACTTTAAACGCCACCCAAAGTACAAAGAACCCTGTCCGGGCATTCTCTAACAAGATCATCGCCATCTCTATTGTTACGCCAAGTGAAAGCGCAGCCTTTCTATTCAATGTCCATGAGAGCGCAGTCGGTTAAGACAGCACGAAATGAAGACATACGGGAGAAGTCTACTGGTCTTTTACCCACCTTCTCCCATGGGTAAAGGATGTCATTGAAGTCACCGAGGCAAACCCATGGAGCATGATTCTCACAGCTGATAGTGTGCAACTCCTGCCATAATAAACTCTGAAGAGGATATACCGCCGGAGCATGAAGATAGGTAATACGGCAAGTGTTGTCATCCTCGGTATCATGGAAGAACAAGTCAAAAAAAAAAAAAAAAAGAGGGTTCGACCTAATCGAATTCAAACAGAGGCTGTCATTCCAAAAAAGAGCTAAACCCCAGCTGAACCTACCGAATTGACCACCCAAAGATTTCCAAAATGGAGGCTGTGGTTAATGTGGCATCCAAAAATTCATGGCAACCTCTAGTTACATTAAAGTCTATGAATAGGTGATACGATTAAGTTATTTTATAGCCATTTAATCCATAATTTGCAATAAGATTTATGGCCAAGCTTTTAATGGATAATTATTTGATAGGAAAGAAAATCCTATCATTGGCCATGTGTTTTATAAATTGGAATTTATGGATTTATGATTTCAAATTTTATGGCCATATGAAATCGTAATTTAGTATTTATATAAATGGGGATTTAAGGTAAATTATTAAAAAATGGACTTATTTAAGAAAATCTTGGGCTATCTAAGTTTGGGCTTTAGGCCCAAGTGAGATGGGCCTAAAGTGGGCCATAAGCCCGGCCCATGAAGCCCATTGGGCTGTCGGCGCATGGAGGGGGAGAAGGAGGAGCCACATGGCTTCCAAGTGTCTTCGGCAAATGAGACACTTGTCTCCTTCTTAGGGACAAGTGTCCCCATGCAAAAAGAGAATGCATGCAATATAAATACAACCAAAAAAAAAGGAAGAGAGAGAGGGTGTGGCTGATGGTGGGGGCTGTCATCCAAGAGAGGTGCCAAGAGAGAGGAGAGAAAGAGAGAAAGAGAGGAAGAGAGGAAGAGAGGAAGAGAGAAAGGAAGGAGCTTGCCCGTCGCCACCGCACGCCGTCCGTCCGTCACCGGTGTGCCGTTCGTTTGTTGTCGTCCGCTTGATCTTTGAGGCAAGTTGGGATCGATTTCCACTCTTGCATGTGTGTCTTGCACGTGTGACTTGTTGGTGGTAGATTTCGGATGTTAGGGTACGCAAAATCGGAGCTTGAATGTGACTTGTTCCTGAGTTGCATGCTGTTTTCGTGAGATTCGCCTGACTCAGAATCTTGTGAGGGCTTGCATGCATGTTTTGATTTTGATTTTGACTTCTATTTCTTCATGAAAGTTGTATCTAACATCTTAAACTACAACATACTAAAATTTGGGACAAACTGGTGGAGATTTAAGGGGTCAAACCCTCATCCTACGAAGACACTAGATCTGGAATAGTTTTGCTGACCTTTTGGTAGATTTGTGGTTGCATGTACATTTTTACTAAGAATCTCTCTTCGACTTCTTCATGAAACTTGTAGAGAACATCCTAAGGATTAAAATACTCAAATTGAAGTAAAATGAGCAAGTGTAGCCTAGTGAATCGACTTACTCTTGAAGACGGTAAATCTGGAGACACGGTGCTGGACACCCGAGATTTCATGGACTCATATGGTAACTATAATTTGGAAATTTGACTTAGATCCCTTAATGAAAGTTGTAGGGGACCTCTTGAAGTAAAACATATCCAAATTTCAGAGGAAAAAAAGAAGAATAAAGGGGTAAAAACTTGATATTTCCAAGACGCATACACTGGACATTTCGGTACGAGAACCAAACAGGACACCCGAGACTTCATGGACTCATATGGTAACTATAATTTGGAAATTTGACTTAGATCTCTTAATGAAAGTTGTAGGGGACCTCTTGATGTAAAACATATCCAAATTTTAGAGGAAACAAAGAAGAATAAAGGGTTGAAAACTCGATATTTCGGAGACACATACACTGGACATTTCGGTGAGAGAACCAGAGGCTTCGGATGACCATAGAAAATTATACAGAACGAATTTGGCCTAGATATCTTCATAAAAAATCTTCTTTAGTGTCTTAAATATAACCTGGTAAAATTTCATAATTTCAGAGGTCGTTCGGGTATTTTAATTGAATTATTCCAGAAACTGTGCATTCTGTTTCTATCCGAATTTGCATGCTGAAATCATGTGGATTATATCATCTTGTGTGGAACTTTATTGGGCATGTGTTTTTCATGAAATTGTTATCTTATTGTCTTGTCTATCACATGCTTTGATTCCATGATTTTTTAGAAGCACATGGATATTTAATTAAAATATTTTCTAAAGATGGTACATGCTGGAATTTTGTAAACTTTGAAAAGGCATGGAACATGGACTATTTTAAATTGTATGGATTCCATCAATTGTATTGCCATGGATGATTGTCTTGCTGCATGTATGATGATGAGTTGAAATGCATGTATGAACTCAATGATGAATATGATATTGATTGCCATCACATCATATGCCATGTTAAATTGAATTATAATGATGTGAAATGAGATAAGTGAGAAGGCCGTCGGAAGTGTGAGCTGACAATTCCCCGGGAGTGTCGGGATGCCCGGTGGTATACGGTACGTAATTCTAGGGAAGGCCTGGTGGTATGTCGGTACATAATTCCGGAAGCTCGGCAGGTATTGTGCCTAGGGATGCCTCCCAATGCTAGTTGAGATGCGAGATGCCCGGCCAGGGAGTGTAAATGCCGGAAGCCCTGGAGGTTTGTGTCCAGGGGGATGCCTTGTGATGCCAGTTGGGATATGAGATGCCCGGAGCGTGGGGGTGCCGGATGCCTGGCGGGAATTGTGCCAGATGGTTCTCGTAATACTAGGATTGGGCGCGAGTGATGAATGTGGGATACAAATATTGGTCCCGGGAAAGAGAAATGTGGCAGTCCAATATGAAAAGATGAAATTGAGAAATTGAAATTGAAATATCCATGACAATATATGCATGACATGATGATATGTGCATGGATGTATGGTAATGATGATGGCACATGTGATATAATGATGATGAGTGCATGGATGCATGGTAATGATGATGGCACATGCGATATGATGATGATATGTGCATGGATGCATGGTAATGATGATGGCGCATGTGATATGATGATGATATGTGTATGGATACATGGTAATGATGATGGGACATGTGATATGATGATGAGATGTGCATGGATACATGGTAATAATGATGGTACATGTGATATAATGATATGATGATTATGTTACATGCATGGATGCATGGTAATGATGATGGTACATGTGATATGATGATGATGCTACATGCATGGATGCATGGTAATGATAATGGTTCATGTGATATGGTGATATGGTGATATGATGGTGATGTTATACGCATGGATGCATGGTAAGGATGATGCCATATGTGACATGATGATGGTAAGTGTATGATATGATGGTGATGTCTATATGATGGTGTGTACACGAGGTATGATGACATATGAATGATATCAAGGGAAATTGTGCATGGATGCTTTAATGACATGTAATGCTATGATTGTGGGGCATGATGCATTGAGTGGTTTATTAATCCTTTACCTACTGAGTAGCTGTACTCACCCCTTTTGGGGACCAACATTTCAGATTAGTAGATGGATTGAGCGGTTGGATATGACCGCGAGGAGAAGGATAGCAAATGAGGCAACTTTTGGACGCCGACACTAGTTGATGGACCTTAAGCATACGATTGTGGGAGGAGATGTCGGTCATCTTTTGAAGTATAGCCGAGTATAGAAATATTGGCATTTTGATGTACCGACTAAAGATATCCATCTGCTTTATGTAAATAAATGTGTTTGGCTTTAAACGTTTGGTTGGTGTGCATCGTCTTCTGAATATAGGGAAGGGAGTTGTTGGATGTGCTTCCGTATATGAATTGCGTAAGGGACCTATCAAAAAAAAAAGTGTAAACCCCCTATGTTGTATGGACCTGCTACAAATTGAAATGGTATCAGAGTGGCATGTTAATAAGGAAAGTGAAAGGTAAGCGAACTGTGGCGATCCTAATGGATCGGGGGCCGTCAAGGGGTGCCACAGTTAAGACATAGGAGAAAGTCCTCACTATATTTAGTCTCCATCTAAAACAGAAGGTTAGGCTTTCCTTTAGCCACCAAGGCTTTAAGCGCTTGAACCGGTCGGGGGATTGCCCAACCCCGACGGTTCCAACTCGAAGTTTCATTGATGAGGTGGTGGCTGTTGAGGGCTAGCCACCTTCGCCCATAGATCAGCCTGAGGTGCTTCCAGAATAGGAGTATCAAGAAGCACAAATTCATGAGAGTCAGGAGGAACGGCACCCTTTAGGTCATACGGGTTATAATGCCTTATCTTCTTTGCGAGTCCTATCTTTGGAGTAAGACGAGAAACCTTGGACTTCTTAGCCTGAAGAGACGGAGATTCCTAAGCTTGAAGGCCTGGTAATATTGCTGTGTTAGGTATGAGGGTAGACGGGATAGGACAACCCAAAGATAGTATCAGCTGGGTAGAAATTCCCTTCAATTTAGCTGTTGTTGGTATGAGTGCCGTATGACGATGAGTCCCTTTCATGATCGCTTGATTTTCCCGATGTGCAGTGCTATAGCTCTCGGTCTGGAAGGAAGTGCTAAGTTAGGCTCTTTTGCAGCATTAGTACCAAGTGGTGGGGGCAAAAGTAGGAGTTGGGAAGGAGGCATCTTAGGTACACTATTTTCTAACCGATCCAAGGAGTGTGGAGGGTTATAAAATGTTTGCCAATAAGGACTAGCTTGTCTAACTTCAGCTTTAAGCCATGGACCAAAAGACCATAGTATCCCATCCTTCGAATTTGGACTCATCATAGGGGATCATTTTACAAGACATAGCATAATGACCCAACCTTCCACAAGAGTAATAGAAATGAGACAAGTCTCTCATAGCAAAAGTCAAGCCGAAGACTTTGCCCTCTATACAAATTAGCTTGTCTATCCTTAAGGGATCTTTTAGTTTCATTTCAACCTTTGCCCTAGCAGTCCTAGAAATCATACCCTCTTTAGAATCAACTCGCACTTCAATAACCTGCCCGAGATCTTGCATAGCCTTGATCATCATCTGTTTTGTAGTCCATTCCAAAGGCAAACCAAATATTTGTACCCAGAAAGCACAGCTAGAAACATCATAACAATGTAAGGGAGTAGTAGACTGCCATGACTTTAAAATTACTAGATGACTCGAAAAGAGCCAAGGACCACCATCTAGAACACGCTGTTTATCAGCAAGAGAGTGGAATTTAGCTACGAATAGGCCCTCTTCACATTGTGTAATATCAACTCTGTTGGTCCTCCATGCTTTCTTGATTGTACTTTGGAATGTAGGGAAATTTACAAGAGGGTTTGATAAAATTTTGCACACCAAAATTAAGCTACATTCAACCAATTTTGCAGGTGATGGTTGTTCGTTCCAGCAATTTATATTCTTCTCTATTGTAAGTCTCCCCAATCGTGAATAGAGAGCGGCAAGGCAATCAGAATCACTATGTTCTTCGAAGTCCATAATGCAGAGAGAATAGCATGTAAATAAATTAGGGGCAAACTAACCGGAATTGCACTATGATGTACAGTCAGTTAAAGTCTTAGGGATACGAAGGCTCCACATGCAAAATCAATTGTTGTTGAAAAGTCGTAGGAGTTGACAAGAAAATAGGGAAGATAACCGTTACGTGAAACAAACCCAACGAGATTGAAGTCGGAGGCGCGAAGGGGAAATTCTGCAGCAAAAGCAAACCACCATCGTTGCTGGATACAATCGCAGCTGTCACAAACATCTTAATTTGGAAGAGGAAAGAAGAAGAAGAAGATTGCCATGGGGGGAGATTAGAGGAACACTATAGGGTGTGGAGAAAGTCGAAAAGAAATTTGGGGTTAGGGTTTCAACCGCCATGAAAAGCCATGGGTAAAACATGAGATAGCTAGTATAAGCACCTAAAGGGGGTGAATAGGTGCACAAACACTTTATCGAGATACGGAAGCGATTCTAGGCAGCCGATAGAAAGGAGTTCACAAAATGATTTACGATCAAAGTAAAGAGAGTGAGGAAGAGAAGATTGAACACGGTTTTATACTTGGTTCGGCTTAATCCAAGCCTACGTACACTCTTCCGCACTGACAGCCCACCGGCTGGATTTCACTATGAACAAAAGAGAAGTTACAGCTCAGCTTTTCCTTGATTCCACAATGTAGATGTTCTATCACACCTCCTCAAGGTTTCTCACAAATATAGACTCTCTTTTTGTGTACAAGTATTTGCTCAAAGGAATTGTCTAAACAACAAGGAGCTTCAGACTTTGAAATTCTTCTATCACGCACACCTCAACAACTTAGAATGTCTTCCTTATATACTCCTTTATGCCATCATACCTGTCGGCACTTACCAAAGGAATTCCTCCAATTTACCCATTGGACGGAATTAATTAGGAAGATCATTCGGCTATTAAAGGAACGTGTCGATAGCCCATCAATCCTGTTCGCCCATACAATCAGGATCTCGGTTTTCATAAGTAGAACCTTCCAAGAATGTTTAGGCAATCATCGATTCCTTAATCTTCGAGTTAATCTCGATCAATCAAAGAATTCCGTTGTGTCTATTCCAGCCACGAGATCTTCTCCAGTTGATAAGGTCAAGCCCTTAACAAAACATCCAGTTCTTGGTAACCTTTCTTCAACTGATTAGAGACTGTCAATGAGAATAGACTTTGAGTCTTGAGTCTAGCTGTTCGGAGGTCTTCAGACTTTAAATGGCAAAGTCTGCAAACCTTCGACTAGATCGATGGAAACGTTTTGTTAGCTTCAAAATACTTCAAGAGGATTTCTCAAACAAAACAACTCTACATATTGAGAGGAAATATCTTTGCATATTGAGAGAAAAGTCACTGTTGATGAGATTTGAATGGACTGAATCTGCTTGTTTGAACCAATCTCATCGTATTACAATCTGGGATAGATATTCTACTCATGTCATAATTTCGTGTTTGTCTCACTAATCAGCGCGTGCCAAGTTTTGATAATATGTGGCATAACTTAAAAACATTGCCTAATGGGATGAAATATTAGTTTTTGTCAAAACACTTTGATGCTTGTCAAGTCTTGCCTATATTGATTTTTTTTCACATGTTCAAGGCAGCTACAAATTGCTTGCAAGTGTCAACCGGATGCACTCTTTTTTAATCGGCAATTGCTTCCTGAAAAACACCTTATTTTTCACTAACTCAACAACTTGTTTGTTTCAACACTAATTACTTGGTGTCGGCGGTAGCAGTGACGACATCTGATACATAGCTTTAAAAAAGAAGAAAAAAATACACTTGTTAACAAGTGCCCCAAAGGGCATTAGTTAAAACTACTGAAATTAAAAATAACGCATATAAACACATGAGAAAGAAACATATTTCACAAGACACAATTGATGAGTTTTGACAAGTGGGATTGGGTTTTCTTTGACAGTTTCCAAATGCAAAATCTTCCGGAAATTTTTAGTGAGATCCCCATTAAAGACACTTTAATAATTTGAACAAGAACATTTCTTTTTGCTAATTTTCCAATGGACTTTGCTAAACAAAACTCGGTTTTGAATTATTGGAGGCCGAGGCTCATCAGTGGTGTCGGTTCTCCGTCAACCTGTGAACCAAATCCGATTTTTTCAAAAGGATTTGCCCGTGATTCGGGATGCCTTTATGCTGTTAACATGCATTAAATCATATTTCATTGAATCAACAGTCGAGGAACTCGAGTGTGGTGATTAAAGTCGTGAGATATGTTTGGCGCACCGATGGCGGAGCAGAAGAAAAAACAGCCGATGACAGCGGTTGCTCCGCCGTGGAAAGACCTGCCCGCACTGTGCTGGGACGAGGTCTTCCGCCGCTTAGTCTCCGCTGATGACCTCGAGTCCGTCTCCTCCGTCTGCAAGCAATTGCTAGACATCTCCAACACCGCCCGTAGCCTCTCCATCACCAACCGACTGACCCCGGGCCTTGACTCCCTCCTCCGGGGCTTCACGTTCCTCAAGTCCATCGACCTCAGCTCGTTCGGTGGCGACCCGTCCTCCGTCCTCCGACAGATTGCGGAGTTCCGATTGCCCTCGACCGCCTCGACCTCTCCAACCAGAAGTCCCTCCCGTTCGATGGGTTGCGCGAGATGGGCTCCAAGTTCGCGACTTTGAGGGTCTTAGTGCTGTCCAATATTGGGTTGCTGGAGGATGCCGACTTGGTTTCGATCGTGGAGTGCTTTCCCAAGCTCGAAGAGCTCGACATTAGCTATCCGGGGCATAGTGATTTGGCTCGGGTCACGGACGACGGTATCTCGGCCCTGTCGTGGAAGCTGCCGAGGCTGTCGCGAATCAACCTTTCGGGTAATCCGTCTCTCTCTGATCAGTCTCTTGTGGTTCTGTCGGTGAATTGCCCGTCTCTGAAGGAAATTAGGTTTGGGGATTGTGACTCCATTACTGGGAGAGGTATTGCTTCGTTGATAGTGAAAAGGCCTCACTTGGTCTCCTTGGCCCTGAATTATATGAGAGAGGAGGCGATTTTATGTCAGAATTTGGTGGAGTCCTTTGGTCACGCCAAGGGTTTCATTAGTCTGGATTTCGCAGGCTCGTTTATCTGGGATGGGTTGCTGATATCTGTTGCGAAGGCAAACATTCCGCTCAAGAGACTCATACTTTCGTGCGCTCTGGGGTTTTCCTTTGACGGGATTCAGATGATCATGCTATGTCACCGGGACATCGAGGTCTTAGATTTGGAGGCAGTGAATTTCCTCACAGACCACGACATGAGCGTGATATGTAAACATCTTCGCAGTCTGACCCACATTAACATCAGTCACTGCTCCAAACTCACGATGACAACATTGTATAGCCTCATGAAACAATGTCCCTTCCTGAAGGCAATCAAAATGGGGAAGGCAAACCTAAGGGAGGATGATGCTAATGGAACTGATATCGTGGTGAAATCTCAAGTGAGGTCTCTTAGTATTCCTTCTAATCGTAAATTGACCAACAAACGCCTCAAGAAGATCAGGCATATGTGCCCCCAGCTTGCAGTATCTTGATGTAAGCAAGTGTTTGAAGATAACTGATAATGGCATTTCGGGTGTGCTGAAGAACTGCCCGGAAATCAGGCATTTGAAGATCCGTGGTTTGAAAAAAATAAGATATCTATGCATTGACTTTGAACTCCCACGCTTAGAGGTCTTGCAAGCAGAAGGCTTGAAACTCAACGAAGAGAAACTAGCGGCATTTATAAGTAGATGTTGCCATCTCAAGAATCTCAACTTAATGGACTGTGTGCATCTGTCGAATGAAGGGGTAAAAAGGTGGTGAAGAATTGCAATACATTGAGGGAGATAAATCTATGGAACTGCAATAATGTAGGTGACGATTTAAATTGGATGGTGTCAATGAGGCCATCTTTGAGGAGAATAGTCCCACCTCGTGGATTAGTTTCATCCGAAAAGCAAGACTTCTTCTTGTAGCATGGGTTGTCTTGTCGGGGAGGATTGACTTCAAAGGGACAATCGACGAGGTAATTGTCTACGAAGATGACATTGCCCGTGTATCTTTCTATGATAGAATGGTGTGTTGTCATAGCTTCTTTCAATGCGGACCTCATCTTTATAGACTTGCTATTATTTTGTAGATTGTTGTGGTTACTTATACTTTATCAACAGTTCAATAAGCTCTTATTCATTGTACTGTCCAATGCTCTTGTCTTTTCGTATTCTACCCTTTTATTGTTTTTAACTATTTTTGGGCCTTTTGTGATCTTGACTGAAGCTTTGTTTTCCACCTGTTTCATTTTTTGAAAAAGAAAAAGAAGTTTTCTTTGGGATGACTTTTGCTACTTCTTGAGCTTTGTTCTTGCTTCCTTGGTATCTCTAACTTCCTAGACCTGTCATTTTCGTTGGGTCAATAACAGATTGTGTTCAGAACAATAAATGTGCTTGAATGTTTAAAGCTAAAAGTGTAGTTTTGTTTGCTTGAATAATTCCCAAACTCATATCAAGCTTTTTTTACAAACAAAGATGATGTTTTAGTTACATCTCACTTTTTGCCCAGTGCTCGCGGAAGCAAATTCGAAAGCATTATAGAACTAGTCAGGTTAATGTTGGATACCTGTATTTGTCTTAAACTACTCATAACTATCACACTTCAGTTACTTTTCACTTTCTTCCTTATATACATGTACTTGATTTGTGCTTCGGTGTTGGCAGTCCTGATAGATTGAATCCAAGAGCCTCGGCACATCATCATTGAGTATTATAATTTTTTTTTTTAGTGTAGAATGGCACCAGAAAAGGCACCACTAGATGGGCATTTCTACAAGGCATGAAGTTTGGACATCCACAGGTCCAGCTCAATATGTGTTCAGATAGTTAATCTCATGGAAGCATATACTCATTCAAAGTCAAAACGAATGAATCGACAGCTCTATGGAAGAAATTCATTATCTGCTTGATTTGTTAGGCACAATCTTCAACAAGTTCAGAATGCTTTGCTGTGTCTTATATATAAACATGGTTTTGGAATTATTTTGAATGTAATGTTGATGCTTGAGATGTGAGCACCTTTTGTGTATCATTGTGCAGATAGCAAATTTGAATGTGATAGTGTTGTGATATTGCTTTGGTTGAATAGTAAAGGTGATGAATCTTGTAGGTAATGAGTGGCTTGGGCATGGCTGGTTAGGGCATTTCTTCGTGCCCAGCCTCACACTTTGAAAATAGAAATTTCGTGCGATCCTGCCTTGAGCTAGGTGTAGAAACTTCATGTTCATCATGTCATTCATTTAGGGAAGGATTCAAATCCCCATGACTGCCTGGATCTTACTTAGTGCGAGTGCCAGTCCATGCACATATCCAAATGTTATTACTCAATGTGGGTGGATTCATGAATTGCGAGCTTTTGTTGAGCCAATTTACATAGGCCAATGGACCGGTCTAAATTGAGTTTGCATTTAAAGAAATCAAGATGGACATAACAGCTAGCAAATCTAATAGCGACGCTCCAAAGACAACAGGTTGTCGTGAACTTGCAATATTGACTTCAAGAATTTGTGTTGATGGTTTTATTAATGTGATGGGCCTAAGTTGGCCCGTCCGCCCATGTTGGGCCTAAAAGCCCGGCCCACAATATTAGGGCCCATGGATAGAGGGATATTATGAAGAGACACGTTTCTTTTTGGAGGGGACGTATATAAGGGGGAAATAAAGAGAGAGGAACGCACCTTTTGAAGTAACGTACATTCCTCCTTCCTCTCTCCCTCAAAAACGCTCCAAAAAGAAAAATAGTAAGCAAGAGGCGACACCCATCTTCCCTTCAAGGCGAATTGGCGTCATCGATCGAATGGGATCATTTTCTCTTCCTCATATTGGCATCGGTGTTTAATCTGTGGCTAACAAGGTATGTTCAATTATGTGATGTGCCTTAGGATCGGTGATGCATGTGTTTTTCCCGGGCTTGTCTTCCGTACAAGTTTAGGGGTTCGATTTAGTGTCGAATCTGGTTTTAGGGAATCCGATAATCCCAACATTGGTATCAAAGCTGTAGTTCTTGTTTCTCGATCATTTTCCATGTTTTTTCCCACCCCTTTCATGTTTATGGATGATTTCTTATTAATTTTCGCGAAATTAATCGGCCGACACCAATCAGGGCGAAAAAATCCTGACACCTAAGCACTGTTTACCCATTTTTTTCAATTTTCTGCAAGTCGAAATCAGCTTCTGATGGCGTTGGATGGAAGGTCTCGTCGAGATGAGCGCGACAAGTGGCAAAATGCCGCCAAAGGCCGCCGGACACGCCCCCACGCGCAGCTGGAACGAACCGGCGTCTTCAGATTTGTGTGCACGGCGGACGTGCGCACGTCCGTGTGTCTTTGTCGGTGGCGCGTGCAAAGCAAGCGCCCGCCTGATGTCATTATGACATCAGCTGCCCACGCATGCCGCACGTGTCGATCGATTTGCCTAACCGGTCCGACTAGCCCGACTGGTCTGTCCGGTTCGACGGTCCGACCCCCTCGTCAAGCCCGACCCAGCAACCCGACCTGACCGTTGACCATTGACGACCGTTGACCGTTGACTTCAACCGTTGACTTTGACCGTTGACAAAAAAAATGGCAAGAGAGAGGAAAAGAATGTGTTTCTTTTTCCAATTAAGTCTATGTGGATTATGTATGATCCCTTATTTTTTCTGCATTTGTTGCGGGAACAATGCCTCCCCTTAGGTTGCACACACTGCTCACGCAATTACCGATGAACAAAATGAAAGGTTTTCTAAGTTGATAGCTGAGCTGACTGATCATCGATGGGAGAGTGGTGACTTAATTGATCACGTCCTTGAAGTCAATGGGAAAATTCAAAAGGTCATATGGAATGGTCGTCCCTTGCCACAATCTAAGATGGTGCGATTTTTCGTGAACACTCTTCCATCGAAAGGCAAGGAAGCAGGTCCTTCAGTGGAAGAAACCTAAGCTTAACCAGCATGAAAGAGGAAAGCATCCTCGAATGAATAAGCTTACAAGGATAAAGTGTTAAAATTGTGACAAGAAATGTCACTATGCTCGCGACTGTCATGAGCCAAAAAAGGTATACACCCCTTGTGTTTTTAAGAATTTTGTCTATGTATCAAGTTCTGTATTATTGGTTGAATCCAATCCTTTGTGGGCTGTAGATTCAGGAGCAACAGACCATGTAGCGAAGGATAGAGGATCTTTCGTGGAATTCCGACAAGTACCAACCGGAACTAAGTGGATCTATGTGGGAAATAACTCTAGAGTTGAAGTTAAAGGGATTTGCACCTGCCAACTGAACATGCGTGGTGGACGCACTTTGTTCCTACATGATGTATTGTATGTTCCAGAGATTCATCGGAATTTAGTGTCTGTTTTGGTGTTGGTCAAGCTTGGTTTTAATATGAACTTCCATAATAGAGGTGTGGATTTGTTTTTGGATACAAATTACTAAGGTTGTGGTTATTTTCTAGATTATTTTATTGTATTAGATATTGACTATGTTAATGCAAATGTTTGTTATTTCATTCTCACGTCTCCTAATTCATATGATAATGATGTGAATGTGTGGCATGTTAGATTTGGTCATATTGGCCAATAACCTATGAATAGACTAGCCAAACAGGGCTTGTTGGGCAATATTGAAAAAGTCGATTTGCCCATATGTGAGCATTGCCTAGTAGGGAAAACGACAAGGAAACCATTTGGAAAAGGTAAAAGAGTTGAATTTCCTCTGCATTTAATCCATTCTAACGTCTGTAGTCCAATGAATGTGAGAGGAAGGCATTGGGCTATTTATTTCATCACTTTTATAAATGATTATACTTGATTCGGATATGTCTATTTGATTTCGCATAAATGTAAAGTATTGAGTTGTTTCAAAAGGTTTATGAACTTGATAGAAAATCAATTAGACAAGAAAATAAAAGTATTGAGATCCGATCGAGGTCGAGAATATTTATCTGATGAGTTTAGAAAATTATGTGATGAAAAAGGAATAGAAAGACAATTGTCTATTCCATATACTTCTCAACAAAATGGTGTTGCAGAAAGAAAAAGCAGAACCCTACTGGAAATGGTTAGATCTATGATGGCGCATGCTAATTTACCTATCACTTTTTTCGAGTGATGCGTTGTTAACTGCTGCCTATATATTTAACTGGGTGCCTTCCAAATCAGTTACTTCCATTCTATATAAGTTATGAACAAGTAGAAAACCAGACTTAAGTTTTCTTAAGCTATGGGGTTGTGCTGCCTATACTCATAAGTCCTCTCACAAATTTGGGAAATTAGGTCCTAGAGGAAATAAGAGTATTTTTATAAGATACTTCAAATACTCGAAAGGGTATGTGTTCATAGGTGAGTAGGAAAGTGGGAGTATAACTGAATTTGAATCACGGGATGTCACATTCTTAGAGGATTTATTTCCTAAGAAGGGCGAAATAGGTGAAGATTACTCCATATTTGAAACCTTGGATCTAGATAATGATATTAGTGGAGTTCGTCCAAGTGGGAGTAACATGAGAAGTGATGAATTGAACTTAACTCATTCTCAATTATAACCACATGATGAGACGACATCATCATTATCTAACCTCCTATACGACGAACAAGTCGCAAAAGTATTCCTCGTCGAATTTTTGACATTGAAGGGGAAATTTTTATGATTGCTTCGCAAGATGAGGATGAGCCAAGAAATATTAATGAGGCTCTAAATTGCCCTAGTAAGGAAAAACGGATTCATGCAATGGAAGAGAAGATTAAGTCAATGAAGTCAAATCAAATTTGGGAATTGGTTGATCTTCCAAAAGGACGCAAAGCTATTGGGAACAGGTGGGTTCTCAAAATAAAGCGAAAAGCTGATGGCTTGATAGAAAGGCATAAGGCTCGGGTTGTGGCGAAGGGGTATAATCAACATGAATGAATTGATTATGAAGAAACATTTTCTCATGTAGTGAGATTTACCTCGATTCGCATTATCTTGGCAATAGTGGCTAGCATGGATCTTGAGTTACATCAAATGGATGTAAAGACTGCTTTCCTCAATTGAGAATTAGATGAAGGAATATATATAGAACAACCTACTGGTTTCATTAAAGAAGGCCAAGAAGGAAAGGTATGTCGACTTTTGAGATCAATATACGGCCTTAAGCAAGTCATCAAGACAATGGTATATACGTTTTCATAATGCCGTAATGGCATATGATTTTACAATGATTGATGAGGATCATTGTGTTTATATCAAAAGATCCAAGGATCAATTTGTGATCATGTCATTATATGTTGATGATATACTAATTGCCGGAAGCAATATGGAGTAGGTTAATACTGTCAAGAATTGGTTGTCTTCCAACTTTGAGATGAAGGATATGGGTGAGGCTGCATACATTCTTGGAGTTAAGATCTCAAGAGATCGTTCGAAGAGATCGTTATCTCTTTCGCAAGAAACATATATAAATAAGGTTCTTGAATGATTTCGTATGCAAGATTGTAAACCCATAGACACTTCTATTGCAAAAGGTGAATGATTGAGCTATAAACTATGTCAAGACTCCACAAGAGATTGAACAAATGAAACATGTTCCTTATGCTAGTGCTGTTGGGATGCTTGATGTACGCTATGATGTGTACATGACCTGACATATGTTTTGCAGTTGGAATGGTGAGTAGATACCAATCCAATCTAGGTCAAGCACATTGAAAAGCCGTTAAAATAATACTGAGCTATCTAAAGGGAACTGCTGATTATATGCTGAGTTATCAAGGAAATGATTTGCGACTCTAAGGCTATTCGATACTAATTGGGGAGGAGATTTAGATGAAAGGAAATCTATCTCTAGGTTTATTTTCTTACTGAATAATTGCGCTATATGTTGGAGCAAAGAAGAAGCAAACATGTATAGCTTTATCCACGATGGAAGCTGAGTTCGTGGCATTATCAGCAACGGTACAAGAAGGAGTTTGGCTTAAGAGATTTTTGGATTATTTAGGTGTTATTGAGAAAGCTGCAAACCGTTATTAGTTAATTGTGATAGCCAAGCAGTTATAGTGTACACCAAAGATTCAAAATATCATGGCAAGACCAAACATATAGATACCGAGTATAACTTTGTCAAAGATATGGTTGCACGAAAGGATGTGAACTTACTGTACATATCTACGTATATAATGGTAGTAGATCCTATGACAAAGCCAATACCTAGAGATGTGTTTTGTGGTCATGTAAAATCTCTAGGATTGCGTAGAATATGATGTACTGGATTGTAATTTCCCTGAGTTGTTCACATTTATGTACTAGTGTTTTTTCATTATTAATGTCTATGAATCTTTGTTTGATCTTTATGCATCTTAATGCTCAATGCATTACTTTAAGTTGAGAAAGTATGTCGACATATATAAGATTGGCCCACTCACATGGATAATCGCCTCTATTTACTATGTGATAAATAGAGATGAGACGGTTTTTAAGCTTATTATCTAGGTGATAATCGACAGTTCAAGCTTAAAATATATTTGTCGCCTTAACTGAGTGTTAAGATGAGAACATAATATTTACTATGTCCGAAAGTAAAATAACCCACATATTTTACTTTATCCGTCTAAGATGCCGATGTGAGTTCCGATAAATTTTGTGAATGAGTAGGTATGTGAACTCAAGTTAGACATTGGGTATGTCCGAACTATCATTTGTACGGTATTGAAGGTATAGACATACACTCCATGGGAAATGAGTTAATATCGTAATACGTATTTCATACTATATATGCATTAGACGACCAATAAGAGTGGCAAAAGTTTGATCTCAACTTTTATGCCATGTGAAACTCTTGAGGAAAAGAGTTCTTCAATTTTAGTGCCCTCATGACTTTTACTTATTCTCAAGATTTCTATTTAGTATTTGCTATTTTAGGATGTTGCCAATGGTTATGAGTTGATTCGATCTAATGGGACATTTCTAGAAAAGCAAGCTGGACTAAAATTGAGAGTTTGAATGAAAGAGGAAGATCGAATATGGAGAATCACATTCTAAGTTTTGTATTCATCGGTCGACCAATTATGACTGTCTTTGGGATAATCATAATTGTGAATACAATATATATATATATATATATATATATATATATATTATTGTTTAAAAGAGATCAAGAGAGATATAAATATGATTGATTAATCTAGGGTACTGCATACTAAATCTACTTGGAGTGTGATGCCCATTATGAGCTACTATATATTCCCAATAGATGTATAGCAACGAACTCTCAAAATATGCTAGTCGCACGGATTATTCACCAGTATGAATGTTGAAGAGAGGTAAAGAGACTCCTATTCGGCCCACCATGTGCGAGTGGGAAATGATGATTTTATTAATGTGATGGGCCTAAGTTGGCCCGTCCGCCCATGTAGGGCCTAAAAGCCCGGCCTACAATATAAGGGCCTATGGATAGAGGGATATGATGAAGGGACACGTTTCTTTTTGGATGTGACGTATATAAGGGGGAAATAAAGAGGGAGGAACGCACCTTTTGAAGTAACGTATGTTCCTCCTTCCTCTCTCCCTAAAAAACGCTCCAAAAAGAAAGAACAGTAAGCAAGAGGCGACACCCATCTTCCCTTCAAGGCAAATTGGCATCATCGAATCAAGTGGGATCATTTGCTCTTTCTCATATTGGCGTCGGTGTTTAATCTGTGGCTAACAAGGTACGTTCGATTATGTAATGTACCTTAGGATCGGTGATGCATGTGTTTTTTCCGGGCTCGTCTTCCGCACAAGTTTAGGAGTTTGATTTAGTGTCAAATCTGGTTTCAGGGAATCCGACAATCCCAACATGTGTGATATGCGGGTTGTGCCTGGTTGCACTTTGTGACTGGCAAGGTTGCATATATCCTGATTTAAACCCAGAAGATAGATGGAGAATTTGCCTCAGCTGCAGGATGGAATTTGGTCTTTCTGCAGAGGACTTTAATGCAGTCGGCATTGTCTTGTTTGGTTGAAACCAAATGCGCCTAAGATTGCTTTCATTGACCGGCCAGTCCTTCTAAGTAGGTTGCAAACCTTTGATAGGCAAACAGAGCTGCGTCGATGGAATTTGTGTCTTATGCAAGCTGGAAGATGAACAAGAAGTCCATTTGTTCTTCCACCGCTCCTTTGAAAGCAAATCTGGGAGCATTTTCTGCAGTTCTTTTGGCTTCATCAGACCTGCTGGTGGCTGGTCTGCCTAGCATGCTTGTTGCCAATGTCCCGTTCTCTGTTGGAATTGCGTTCGAATCTCTATTGCGCGATTTCAAGAGAACACTTTCTGAGCAAGTTAAAAGCTTTGACTGACCTTGGAAGATCCGATCTGGATTGATCGAGTTTTAATTTTCGGTTGCAGTTGTCTAAGTAGCTCTTTGCTGCTTTACCTGTATTGATGACCCATGCTAGTGGGCTGCTCCTCCCACATTTCTTGGTTATGCAATACTAGATATTTACTCTTCCGACAGAAATCAAATTGACAATAGAAGCATCACTAGGTTTGGCAATTTGGTGTAGTTATGTCATGTTAACTCTAACTCAGCCTGCCAGGTTTCCTTAGGCCTTAATTGCTAGTGTGTACGTACTCTATTTGTCCGTTTGAAACTACTTTCGCTTTTTTTTTTTTTTTTTTTAATTCTTCATATTTCCAGCATACACATTTTAACTTTCATTTATTCTACAGCACCTGAAACCTTGTAAAAGCACAAATATTGACACTTAGATTCACACATTATTTCTTATGATATTTGAAATTTGAATGATACTTTAATTTTTTAGCTAGAAAGCTGAAAAATTAATTCTCTCGCTAAAATATAAAAGAGACAAACGACTTCGAATCTCTAATCATATTATGTTTGGCTAAATTCTACAACTTACAATGATAGAATAGAAAGAGAAAAAAAGCTAATATGTAGTAAAATAACAAATCCAGCCAACGGCGGAATGTTGTTGCAGTGGGACTGCTGATGTTGGGGTAGGGGCTAGAGAAAGTGATATGATAAGCCCATTTCCTACGGCCCACGTCATCCCTTTGTATTTTTCTATTAACACCAAGGAGTGATGGAGGGAGAGACACGTGTATAAATAAGAGAATCATTTACTAAGGTGAGCGCTGTACTTTGGGTCTCGGTGATCATGGGTTCTGATTCAAAGACACTTCACTTTGATTCGTAAAAATAATAGAGGCAAGCGAGAGATCACTTCCAACGACAGTGATTTCTCTCAAACGTTCTTGAGGTTCAATTCGACATGAAGATCAGAGGAACATCATGATAGGAGTCTACACTTGTAGGAGGCGAGGGATGAGCCTTACCAACCTATCATTAAAACTGATTTAACTGGAGTTCATAAAGTAATAATCCGATTTACATCTTCAAATGAAAGAATTAAGTAAAAGTACAATGATTCCAAAAACGACAAACGATACACTTTCACCCAATTTAGAAAGGTAAATATAATGAGAAGATGCAAGTTTAATTCTATTGTCTGCCCATATTAAAATAATGTGATTTGATAAAATTGACTTTGATAGTACAATAAATGGTTCTATCACTGCAGAGATGGTGCGTTTGATTCAGTATTTTCAAAACTCATTAAAAAAATACAAGTAGTTTAGCCTAAAAGACTTTAGGCAAATGCAGAGGTTGTTTGGTAAATTATGCTTGGAGAAGCAACTTTAAGAGAAATGCCATTTGATAGAAAACACTTTTGAAAAGCCTTTAAGTGATTAATATTAGTTTTTTTTTTTTAATTTCATTTGTTTAAAATAGAAAAAAAAATAATGTATGCAACTTTTTAAGTATACATTTTGACAATAATACTAAAAAAATCAAATACATATATAAATTTTTTTAAAAGACCGATCCCTTCATCATAATTTTTCAATTTTTATTTGCTTAAAATTGAAAAAAATAATATATGAAACTTTTTAAATATAAATTTTGACAATAATGCTAAAAAATCAAATACATATATATTGGCAAGCATTGGGAATAACTAGTGAATTAGAAGCCAAACTTCATTCTGGTCATGGATAGATTATCCATGTGAGATTGAAATGTTATAGAATGGATCAATCGCATTTTTTTGTAAAATGACCAAATCCTTTGTCAATTTTTTTTAAATTTTTAATTTTTTTTAAAATAACAAAAATAATGTATGAAAAATTTTAAATATAAATAAATAACGCTAAAAAATCAAATACACATATATAATTTTTTTAAAAGACCAAACCCTTCATTGGAATTTTTTAATTTTTATTTGTTTAAAATTGAAAAACATAATGTATGCTAATTTTTAAATATAAATTTTGACAATAGTGCTAAAAATTCATATATATATATATATATATATATATATATATATATATATAATTTTTTTTAAATGACCAAATCCTTCGTCAAAATTTTTTAATTTATTTTAAAATTGAAAACAATGATGTAACTTTTTAAATATAAATTTGAAAATAATGCTAAAAAATCAAATACACACACACACACACACACACACACACACACACACACACACACACATATATAATAAAAAAAAAAAACCTTTTGTCAGAATTTTTAATTTGTATTTATTTGAAATTGAAAAAATAATAATGTATGCAACTTTTTAAATATAAATTTTGACAATAATGCAAAAAAAATCAAATGTATACACAATTTTTTTAAAAGGCTGAAATATATTTAATTTTTTTAGTATTTATATAATTTTTGTTTTTTTTTTTTTTAGTATTATTCTGGCATTTACAAAAATAATAACGAGGTAAAAAATAAGAAATTTGAAAATGAGTGATGATAGTTTTGGAAAAAAAGAAAAAGTTTGAGCATTTAACCAAATACTAAAAGTTCAAAGCTAATTCCTATTAGTATTGAACTTTCAATCTTCCAAATGCTGACTTATACTGAAAGCTACTTCAAAATGGTTGTTAAACGGTCTGGCATTTCTCCAAGAGTTTTGAGGCCGAAAGTCAATTGAAATGTTGAATTTTGAAAGCCCATTAAGAAAATGCAAAGCAAGTTTAGCTTAAAAGACTTACAAATGTAAATGTTGTTTGGCAAATTATGCTTTAAGAAGCAACTTTGAGAAAAAGCCGTTTGGTAGAAAACACATTAGAAAAGTTCTTTGGGTGATTAATATTAGTTTTTTTTTTAAATTTTATTTGTTTAAAGTTGAAAAAATACTGTATGCAACCTTTAAATATAAATTTTGACAATAATACTAAAAATCAAATACATAATATATATTTTATTAAAAGGACCAAACCCTCATTGGAATTTTTTCTTTTTTATTTGCTTAAATTGAAAAAAAAAAAAAGATGTATGCAACTTTTAAAATATAACTTTGAAAATAATGCTAAAAAATAAAAATATATATATATATATATATATATATTTAAAAGAGCAAACCTTCATAAGAATTTTTAAATTTTTAATTGTTTAAAATTGAAAAAAAAATAATGTATGCAAATTTTTAAATATAAATTCTGACAATAATACTAAAAAAAATCAAATACATATATATTTTTAAAAAAAAAAAAAGACCAAATCCTTTGTCGAAAATTTTTAATTTTTTTTTTAATTTGAAAAAAATAGTATATGTGACCTTTTAAATATAAAAATGAAAATAATGCTAAGAAATCAAATACATATATAATTTTTTCAAAAAAACGACCAAACCCTTCATTGAATTTTTTTAAAATTATTTAATTAACTTTTTTTAAAGACCAAAATATATTTAATCTTTTAGCATTTATATATTTATTTTTTAGAATTATTTTGGAATTTTAAAAATAATAACAAGGGCAAAATCAAAAATTTGAAGAATGAGTGAGGATAATTTTGGAAGAAAAAATTAGTTTCAGCGTTTGGTCAAATGTTTAAAGCGGAAAGCTAGTTCCTACTAGCATTGGGCTTTCAGCCTTCATAATGTTGATTTTCACTTGAAAGTTATTTTAAATGGTTGCCAAACAGTTCAGCATTCCCCCAAAGGGCTTTGGAGGCTAAAAGCTCATTGGAAATATCAACCAAATGCACCACCTATGGGGGCAACGCCGTATCAACGGTGCCGGGCAATGCCAAGTGAGTGATGGATCTGGGCTTTTGATATTTATGTGGAGGTGGAATGTAGAATTGAAATAGTAAAACCAGCTATTGTTAAGGGAAAAGTACACTAAAGGTTCAAAATCTTTCATATATAGTTGAGTTTAGTGCCACAATTTCCCGATCACTCATTTGAGCTCCTTAACTTTCAAAATTCATTTAGTTCAGTTATATATTTAGAATTTGCTTTACAAAATAGTTGAAGTGGCATTATTTAAAAATGCAACAATGATTTTATCATTAACATAATGCCATGTCCCCAATTCAAATGATCCAAGTAGTGAGAGTCACTCCAATGAACAAAATTTGAAAGTTAGGAGCTTAAATAAGCAATTGAAAATTTGTGTTACTAACCTGACTACTGCACAATAGATTTGGAACCTCTAGTGTGCTTTTCCTTATTATTAGGTGATCTAATTGCGCACTTTATGAGAAAATTTATATGTCACGTGGAATCTAATCGACAAACTTATTTTCCTTGACTGTGTTGAACTAAATGTAGGAATTTGATTTTTCTCAAAACCCTCGATAAGAAGTTTAAGATTGTAATGAATTTGTTGGTGTCAGTAATTGGACCAAAAGCATAATGTTTGATACAAAGGTGGCGTGAATTGAGCCTCGCACTTACGCTGATATCTGGGCCCGGAAATTTTCTCAACTTTTGGCGTCCAACTTACAAATTCCCATTTCCTCTATTTTGTCCTTCCCTTTTTCTCCTTTGTTCTTATATGATGTGCACAGTGATGCCTAACGCCTCAAATCTGATCACAACCCAAAGATGATGGCCATGGAATTGCTTCGTTGGTTGTTTCTAGTGATGTTTGAGGTAGTCAAAGGATTAGTTCTAGGTCAAGGTGAAGGTTCATTACCCGTGGCATTGTAGTTGGTGGTGGCTAAGTATTCTTGATGGTGGTTCCAAGCGATGGTCGATGGTGGCGAGGTCTTGGATGGTTGACAGTAGAAGATGATGATGGCAATGAGAGGGGCTGCGAAAAAAAGGAAAATTCTATGGTGGCTGGAATTTTTTATTACATTTTTGATTGAAGGTGACTGTGGATGATGAAGGAGATGGTGATGACGAGGTGGCGGCAGTGGTTCAACGACATATGGTGGCTAGCATTAGTGGTGGCACGGCAGGAGCAACGCGTGAATGATGTTTACGAAGAAGATAGGTTGTGTAGTAATGGATGGTGCGCCACGGGAGAGTGTAAATGTGACATCCAGATTTTCGGGTTTTAATTTTAACTGGATAAATATGGCTGTTTTCGTTCAGTTGAAGCTGGAGATTGTGAAATTGAGAAGCATGAGGGAATTCTTGAATGAGGAAAATAATCAATTTGATAAGTGAGACATCAATTGATTTTATGAGAGTCATTTGAGTGAAATTAAAGAGGGAAAATGGATGCAGAAATGCAAGTGGGAACCGAGTACTATAATTTGAAATTTCTTTTGGGAATCAACGAGCTTATTCAAAAGAAAAAAATGAATTAAGAATTTTCTATTTGAGGGAATTATTTTCTTTTGAATTGATTCCCATTTCTTTTTACCCCATTTGACCCAACATCTAACTTTCCCACAAGTTTCTCTTTCCTTCTCTCTCTCTCTCTCCCTCTCTCTCTCATTCTCTCTTTTTCCCCCTCGTGCGAAATGCCCCCTTCCCACCGAATACACGGTTGTCTTCAACTTGGCTTTCTCCACCTTTTCACTTTTGACTTTTCAAACCCTCACTCTCTCTTATCTCTAACTCTCTCTCTCTCTCGGACTCCCTCACTCTCTCGACATCTCTCTTCTTCTCCCTCTCCGTGTGCCAAACGAGCAAAAGCAGGAACGAAGACAGCAGCTTGCTGTCATGACGGAGCACTGTCGCCGCCCGGGCGTTGCCCGCGTGCTCTGCCGCTGCTCGAACGCCCCCGCCTTCCTCTTCCCCTTCTGTTGGTGTCGATTTCTTCTTCTCCTTGGCACTACTCGAGGTCCTAGCAGATTTGGGATGAACACCAGAACAGCTAGCGCCGTACGCGACGCCACCGCTCTTCGCCGTTCACTGCCGAGTTGCCGTCCTCCAGTGCCGCTACTGGCCGTGCGCCGTTGGTCCCTACCATGCGCCTGGTGGAGCTGTTCGACCCGCTCAGGTCGCGGATCGGCCACCTATAGCCGCCGCCCGACCTCCCCGGCGTCCCTCTCGCCCTCCGCCAACCTCCCCTCGCCGCCCTAGCCACCGGACGAGCTTCGTCCAGCCAAGAATAGTGGCTGGAAAATGGGTTTCCAGCCCTGTTCAAGGCTCGTTTTGGGCCGTTTCCGGGCCCCGAACCCGAGCTGTGCTTTGGGAAGAATTGTTCCTCGCATCGCCCCCGTCGGATTGATATGATTTGCGCGCGATTTGGTAAGTAATCTCACTGATACCGGATTAGTTGACTAATTATGCTTTAAGGTTGGTTTAGTTTTAATTAATTATGTTTAGGTTGTTAGATTAGAATAAATTAGTAATTATTAGTCATGGTCTACTATTTATTGAAGTATCTCGCAAATTTTCCGACCCCTAATCGGGCTTTAATTTGGCGATTCGAGCCTAAGTGGGATTTTTGGCATTTAAATATTATTTTTGGAATTAAATTAATTAATTATTTATTTTCCGAAAATTCAATTGGGATGGCCAGTGACCAGAATATTATGCTGATGACTGTGGTGAAGTCTGTTTATTTAACCGGGCTTTATTTTGAGCTAAATTGAATTTTTAATATTAATGATTTAATTTTCGAAATTAATTATTTATTTATTTATTTCCTGAAAATTTAACTGGTATGGCCCGTGACCGGAAAATTATGCTGATGACCACGGTGAAGTCCGTTGATTTAATTGGACCTTATTTTGAGCTAAATGGAATTTTTAATATTTAATAATTAATTTTCGAAATTAATTAATTATTTATTCATTTTTCGGAAATTAAGTTTGAGATGGCCGATGACCAAAATCTCGTGTTGATCGTCGTGGCGCAGTCCGTTTATTTATTTAAGCTTTAAATTGTACTGAATTGATTTAATTATGGATAATTACTTTAGAAATGGCATGAATCATCACGAAAGGCACGGGGCTTGATGATTAGATATACCACCTCGGAGAATGCACATGGTTCGGTGATGAAGTATGTCGCCTTGGAGAATGCATGTGGCTCGGTGATTAAGTGTGGCATCTAAAAGGACACGTGGGCTCGGTAATTTGATGCATTACCTCGAGAATGCACGTGGTCCCAATGAAGTACATTTGGCATCTAAAATGACACGTGGGCTCGGTAATTTGATGCATTACCTTGGAGAATGCACGTGGTCCCAATGAGTACATTTGGCATCTTGAAGAGACACGTGGGCTCGGTGACTTGATGCATCGCCTTGGAGAATGCACGTGGGCTCGCTGATTCAACATGGCATTTTAAAGGGCACGTGGGCTCGGTAAATTAATGCATTACCTCGGAGAATGCACGTGGCTCGATGATTGGTTTTATCAGTTGAGATTGAATAACAATAGCTAGAATGACCGGGAAATGGTTAGGCTGTCATGAAATCGACAAGGTCGATTGATCATTGCTTTGATTTGACGTCGTGAATTGATTGACTGATTAGAAATGACCGTGAGTGGTCTTGTTGGCATTTAATCGACTAGGTCTATTTGATCGATGCTTCGATCAATGATATGACTGCTTGGGTGCCTATTATGAATTGTACTAACCGGGCTTAGTGAGGTAAAACTCGCTGAGACGTAGTCTCATCCCAGTTTAGGGAAAAACATTTCAGGACCCCGATGAGGAGTTGAGGAGGAGTCTAAGAAGGAGAACTCGGAGGTGAAACTTAAAGAGAAGGATTTTTGGAAGAAGAAGATAATCCCGAGAAGGGCCTTGAGTATGGCCCGGATGGGCTGAGAATCTATCTTCTTTTGAGAATTTCTTTTGAAGTGAATAGTTATGAATTGGTTTGTGCTTTGTATAAAGGTTTGGTTATAAATTTCAATATGAAAAATATGGCCTTGCTTTTCTATCCCATCGTTTTATTGTCTGGGGATTTTAACTGCTTCCGCATGTGCTTAATAAACGAAAGGGTTGGCGATACTTTGTCCTGGGATATCGCATTATAAAATCGACCAAGTGAGAAGGATGTGTGCGTGCCCGAGGATCGGGGCGTGACATCCAGTTTAAGTGGTATCAGAGCGAAGTTGAAGATTGGAGTGATAAGGAGCGTTGACCATGGGATAGTTAGTAGGAAAGGCCTTTAAGTTCATGCTGGTGCATGTCTTTGTTAGCTGGATGCTAGAATTGATTGTCGTGTGAGGATCGCTCATCTTCTAATCGAGTGTGGAGGTGGAAGACGGGTTTCAGTGTAAAGACTGAACCATGAGTGAGCAGGAGCTGAGAACTCCTAGTAAGAGGACAATGTCCTCTGTGACTCAGGATAATGCACTGACAAAGGTCGGTACCCGAGGTGGTTATGGCAGAGTGTCGGCTTTGGCCAGCTCGAGTGTAAGAGTACCACTGCAGGTTGGTACTAGTGTAGCAGCGTCGAATGATCCTAAGTTCGATAGGATCGTTCGATGCAAGTATTTCTTGGGAACCGGATGAGCCGGTAAGCTTAGGATCAAGCCACTATCGTTGTCGTTATCACTACCGCCGTTAGTGTTGCAACCTCCTTTGTTGCTACACTTGTTGAGATCCAGAGTGGGGATATGATGGGATCGAGCCATCGCTTCCAAGTCAAGGTATAGATCCGGTTCAGGCAGAAATGGAAATCGGTCAGAGGAAAGACCGAGGTCAAGAGAAAAGTATTCTATTCCATCCAATAGGAAGGGCGACATAGTCAAGTCAGTATTCAGACAAATGGAACATGTTGTTCCGTGGAAGATATGTTACATGGAAGATGGTATGGATCAGTCTCATGTATTTTGAGGACAGGAGGTAGAAGACTCACTAGGTGAGTGCCGAAAGTATGGAAGGAATGCATGGATTAATCCTGTGTTCGAGAATGACTAGAACATGCTTTGATGGTAGTGAGCATGGCCATCAAGTGAGGGACTATCGGTTGGGGTTTAAGAAGAACACCAACATCGTTACTACCGTTGGAACGCGAGATGGCAAAAGGAACAGAACGGAACCGACTATGCCTTATTCAATGAAAGAATGTTTTGAGGTGATTTTATCAGAATAGTGCCAAAGAATGTTGGGAATACAAGTGTGGAATTTCAGTTGTTTGTTAAGGCTGTAGGAAAAAAAAAAAAAAAAGCCATTGACTAAAGTTGTACTTGATTGGCTGTTGGTGTTCAACTCTATCGTTAAGTGTGGAAAGAATTGGCTCTGGAGCATTTTGTAGTGATGAATTGTTATAGTGGAGTAACCCAGTTTATTCCAGGAGCAGGTAGAAGTGCCAAGTTTTATTGAGAGTCGAGAAGGGTTCTTCACTTCTTGAACCTCGTCACTTGAGGCAATCCGTTTGTTAGACGGAGGTTGCCTAGGTTACTTGACAATTGTCAAAAATAAGACAGATTGAAGAATTGAAAATTGAGGACTCCTCAGTAGTCCAAGAATTTCTGGAAGTGTTGCCAAAAGGATTGTCAGGCCTATCGTCAGTAAGTGAGATAGAATTTACGATCAAGCTAGCACCCGGAATAGAACCATTCTCTAAAGTTTCTTATCGGTTGTTGTTGCCTGAATTGATAGAACCAATGGTGCAGATGTGAGGATTGATGAATGAGGAATTCATGCATATCAGTGCATCACTATAGGGATCATCAGTTTTGTGAAAAGAGAAAGAAAGATGGTTTGTTGCAATTATGCATCAACTATAGTCAACCCAATCAAGTGACAATCAAGGATAAGTGTTCATTGTCAAAGATCGACGAATTGGGAGACTTGTTATAAAGAGTGTGGATGTCTTCAAGGATCGACTTGAGGACAGATTATTGTCAATTGAGAACCAGGAAGGAGGTTATACTGAAGACGGCATTTCGCACTTGATTTTGTCCTTGTGAGAATAATGTAAAGCCATTTGATTTGACGAACGCTCCAGCCGCTGTCATAGATTTGACAAATCGAGTATTCAAAGAAAAACTAGATCAATGGTGATCATGTGGTGTAGCGACATTATAGGGTGTTCATTAAGTGTTGAGAATCACGAGATGCCCCTAAGAATGGTCGTGTGGTTACAAGTAAAGGAATCTTCATGGACCCAGCCAAGATCGAATCAGTTGTTAATGGACTGAGACCGACATCAATGTCAGAAATCAGAAGTTGTGGGGATTGGACAGATTACTACGGAAGGTTTGTGAAAGAATTTTCAGCATTAGTATCATCATGGGCTTGACCTCTTGAGAAAGAAGAGAAATTCATTGGCATAGACAAGTACGACGATAGTTTCCAGAGTTTCAGTAAGATCAGGCTACCGCACTTGTGCTAAACTTTTCATTTGGCTATGGAAAGCATGAAATCTTTAGTGATGTGTCTTGCCAACGACTGGGTATGTATTGATACAACATGAGAAGATTGTTGTATAACCCTCCCGCCAGTTGAGACCCAAGAAGTTGAACATGAAACAGTGTCGTGAATCAGAGTTTTGGCAGAACTATAATGATGTTATCTGGTATTATCTTGGGAGAATGAAAGAAGTAATTTATGTGTTGAGCCGAGAGTCTTCGATTATACATAGGCTGGCTAAAGTATAAACTTTACTTAAAAAGGGTTCGAAATTTGGTTTTCAAATTTGAGGTAGGCTACCTTTTAAATTTTATAGCCGCCCTCAAAATTGAACCAAATGTTCAAGTTAGAATCGGGGCCTAGTTGACAAGCGAGATGTGCAGAAACTCTTATAAGAGAATACTAGTAAGAAAGATATTGACTTTAAGATTTCGAGGATGGAAAGTTCAGGTTCCATGAGTGATTGAGTGCACTTGACAGTGTAACACTTAGGGAAAAGATCTTGTTAGAAGTTCACTATAGTATCACAGTTTTGACCAGATGGGGCAAGTAAGTCAGAATCGACGTCAGCTAAATTGGTAGACCGATATGAAGGTAGATATCGCCAAGCAGGTTGCAAGTGTCAAAGGTGTCAGTAAGTGGAAGTTCAGTAATGCAAATCCGGAAGATTTTAGCATCACTCAAGAGTCCCAAGTGGAAATGGAAATATATGGCTTACTAAGGATTCAGGGGATTACTGATACCATTTAAGAATAGTGGTTGATCGATAGATGGAGTTGGTCCACTTTGGTACAGTACGAATATATCTTGTTTTAAGTGTGTGATCCAGATTTCGGCTCTGATTTCGATTAGACAAATTGGGCATTTCATCGATGCGATTACAGTGTTTTTCTCTGAGTTGGCCACTCATGAGATAACTAGACTAGTTGGGTGAGTTATTAAGGACCTTAAGGCAAATAGACTTGAGAATTCGACCAGGGATTGACTTCTCGACTGTGCTCATCTTTAGAGATCATTGCGGCACAATATAAAATCGATTTGAAATCAAAGATAGATCGGTTCGACTGAGATGAATGACCGATCGTGGGTGACTCCACTAAATTGGAAAAAATTATCATCAACTGGTACTAATTTGATGTTTCTATCATTTTGGTACCCTGTGTCCGTATTTGAATCATTGAGATTTTCACGACAATCGAGAGTCACCAATGGGTCGAGTGGGTTCATTGTGGCTCGAAGAAAATCGACCATGCGTCATTTGTCCTAAAAAGCTCTGAATACTACCCAGTAGCCTAGGTCACACTAAAAGCGTGTCAGAGTGAAATTAACCGCAAATCTAAGTTCGATTTCAGAAATTGAAGATTCTGTCATGTCACAGAATGGATATACCGAAGTGTGTGCGCATCAGATTATTCACCGGCATGGAGTGCCGGGGATGGATTATATTTCGAATCTAGATCAGAGATTATAAATTTGGCCAAGTTTTCAGAGAATTCTTTCTTAAGCAGTGTATAGCAGAGGGTACAGAATTTCAGTGGTGAAAAGAAAGTGAAGAAAGATTACAGCCCAGAGTCAGCTCAGTAATCAATGTTTACAGTTGTCAGATCAGTGTCAGAGTAAAGACTAATAAGAACTGTCAGAAATTTTGAATTGTTGAGGTTCGAAGGTTTACTAGAGAGTTGAGAAAAAGTTATCAGATGTGGATGACAGCGTGTCTTATGTGAGAAGCTCAGTTCGATTCTGTTCCAGAAAGAGCAGAGTTTGTGTACCAAGATGATCTCTTTATTAAAAGTGATTAGACAACACCACAAGACCGAAGGATTAACATGGGAAAAAGTGAGACTCGATGAGACGACAATACTCCCACCTTTCGTTTAAGGACAGATAAAGGTATAAATTTCGAGGACGAAATTTTTATAAGAGGGGAAGAGTTGTGACATCCAGATTTTCGGGTTTTAATTTTGATTGGATAAATATGTCTGCTTTCATTCAGTTGAAGCCGGAGATTGTGAAATTGAGAAGCATGAGGGAATTCTTGGATGAGGAAAATAATCAATTTGATAAGTGAGACATCAATTGATTTTATGAGAGTCATTTAAGAGAAATTAAAGAGGGAAAATGGATGCAGAAATGCAAGTGGGAACCGAGTACTATAATCTGAAATTTCTTTTGGGAATCAACGAGCTTATTAAAAAGAAAAAAATGAATTAAGAATTTTCTATTTGAGGGAATTATTTTCTTTTGAATTGATTCCCATTTCTTTTTACCACATTTGACCCAACACCTAACTTTCCCACAAGTTTCTCTTTCCTTCTCTCTCTCTCTCTCCCTCTCTCTCTCCTTTTCTCCTTTTCCCCCTCGTGCAAAATGCCCCCTTCCCACCGAATACACGGCTGTCTTCAACTTGGCTTTCTCCACCTTTTCACTTTTGACTTTTCAAACCCTCACTCTCTCTTATCTCTAACTCTCTCTCTCTCTGTGGACTCCTTCACTCTCTCGACATCTCTCTTCTTCTCCCTCTCCGTGTGCCAAACGAGCATAAGCATGAATGAAGACAGCAGCTCGCCGTCGCGCCGGAGCACTGTCGCCGCCCGAGCGCTGCCCACGTGCTCGCTGCCGCTCGAACACCCTCCGCCTTCCTCTTCCCCTTCGCTGGTGTCGATTTCTTCTTCTCCTTGGCACTACTCGAGGTCCCAGCAGATTTGGGATGAACATCGGAACAGCTAGCGCCGTACGCGACGCCACCGCCCTCTACCGTTCACTGCCGAGTTGCTGTCCTCCAATGCCGCTACTGGTCGTGCGCTGTTAGTCTCTACTCATGCGCCCAGGGAGCTGTTCGACCAGCTCAGGCCGCGGATCGACCACCTACAGCCGCCGCCCGACCTCCTCTGGCCACCGCGCAGCTTCGCCGGACCTCCCCGGCGTCCCTCTCGCCCTCCGCCAACCTCCCCTCACCGCCCTAGCCACCGGACGAGCTTCATCCAGCCAAGAACAGTGGCTGGAAAATGGGTTTCCAGCCCTGTTCAATGCTCGTTTTGGGCCGTTTCCGGCCTCGAACCCGAGCCGTGCTTTGGGAAGAATTGTTCCTCGCGTTGCCCCCTTCGGATTGATCCGATTTGCGCGCAATTTGGTGAGTAATCTCACTAATCCTGGATTAGTTGACTGATTATGCTTTAAGGTTGGTTTAGTTTTAATTAATTATGTTTAGGTTGTTAGATTAGAATAAATTAGCAATTATTAGTCAATTGTGATGCGATTTAAAATAAATTGATTGCGTTAGTTAACGAGTAGACATGGTCTACTATTTATTGGAAGTATCTCGGGAATTTTCCGACCCCTAATCGGGCTTTAGTTTGGCGATTCGGGCCTAAGTGGGATTTTTGGCATTTAAATATTATTTTTCGGAATTAAATTAATTATTTATTTATTTTCCGAAAATTCAACAGAATGGCCAAAGTGACCGGAATATTATGCTGATGACTGTGGTGAAGTCTGTTTATTTAATCGGGCTTTATTTTGAGCTAAATTGAATTTTTAATATTAATTATTTAATTTTCGAAATTAATTAATTAATTATTTATTTCCTGAAAATTCAACTGGGATGGCTCGTGACCGGAAAATTATGCTGATGACTGTCGTGAAGTCCATTTATTTAATTGGACCTTATTTTGAGCTAAACGGAATTTTTAATATTTAATAATTAATTTGCGAAATTAATTAATTATTTATTCATTTTTCGGAAATTAAGTTTGAGATGGCCGACGATCGAAATCTCGTGTTGATCGTCGTGGCGCAGTCCGTTTATTTAATTAAGCTTTAAATTGTACTGAATTGATTTAATTGTGGATAATTACTTTAGAAATGGCATGAATCATCATGAAAGGCACGGGGCTTGATGATTAGATATATCACCTCGGAGAATGCACATGGCTCGGTGACGAAGTATGTCACCTTGGAGAATGCATGTGGCTCGGTGATTAAGTGTGGCATCTAAAAGGACACGTGGGCTCGGTAATTTGATGCATTACCTCGGAGAATGCACGTGGTCCCAATGAGTACATTTGGCATCTAAAAGGACACGTGGGCTCGGTAATTTGATGCATTACCTCGGAGAATGCACGTGGTCCCAATGAGTACATTTGGCATCTTGAAGAGACACATGGGCTCGGTGACTTGATGCATCGCCTTGGAGAATGCACGTGGGCTCGCTGATTCAACATGGCATTTTAAAGGGCACGTGGGCTCGATAAATTAATGCATTACCTCGGAGAATGCACGTGGCTCGGTGATTGGTTTTATCAGTTGAGACTGAATAACAATAGCTAGAATGATCGGGAAATGGTCAAGCTGTCATGAAATCGACAAGGTCGATTGATCATTGCTTTGATTTGACGTCGTGAATTGATTGACTGATTAGAAATGACTGTGAGTGGTTTTGTTGGCATTTAATCGACTAGGTCGATTTGATCAATGCTTCGATCAGTGATATGATTGCTTGGGTGCCTATTATGAATTGTACTAACTTGCAGGTGGGATATGAGGCCAAGGTACGTCTTCTGCCATATGCGTGTATAGGTAGCCTATAGTATATTGGTTTACTAATCGGGCTTAGTGAGGTAGAAGTCGCTGAGACGTAGTCTCATCCCAGTTTGGGGAAAAACATTTCAGGACCCCGATGAGGAGCTGAGGAGGAGTCTAAGAAGGAGAACTCGGAGGTGAAACTTAAAGAGAAGGATTTTTGGAAGAAGAAGATAATCCCGAGAGGGGCCTTGAGTATGGCCTGGATGGGCTGAGAATCTATCTTCTTTTGAGAATTTCTTTTGAAGTGAATAGTTTTGAATTGGTTTGTGTTTTGTATAAAAGTTTGGTTATAAATTTCAATATGAAAAATATGGCCCTGCTTTTCTATCCCATCGTTTTATTGTCTGGGGATTTTAACTGCTTCCGCATGTGCTTAATAAACAAAAGGGTCAGCGATACTTTGTCTTGGTATATCGCATTATAAAATCGATCAAGTGGGAAGGATGTGTGCGTGCCCGAAGATCAGGGCGTGACAATAAAAATTAATTTCGGTTTTTTTTTTAAATTAGTCATTCTCCTTACTTTTCAATTTAAAGAAGATATAAACGAATGTTTTAGCATCATCTCAAACCCTCTTGACACATGGAAATTTTGCGGGTGGTTGGTTTGGTAGAGACTCCTGCCACCAACAATCAAAAACACATTGTTATTTTATATTAAAAATTAAAGCATGGAAGCAATTTATTTTTAAACCAAGTTTTTTTTTTGAACTTCTATACATTTTAGATTGTTTTACCTATGCAAAATTTGATGTTAAAACTTACTTATTTTGCATGCATATGTTAGTGGACGCTATTAAAAGATTTTTGGACATGATGGTTCACATTTCCAAACCAAATTACACAACTAATTTTGCAGAACAATACTATCTTTTAATATCTAACCACTCACTGTTACTTAAAAAGACTGATACAACTTGATAAAAGTTCATCGTCATCTTCCTAGTATTATTTTAACTTCTTATTGTTAAAAATATTACTACATTAACGAGTGATTAGTTGTATGTTTTGATGAGAATGCGGTGTTTTACAAATGAACAATTCTATTTTTAATAACAAGCCAAAGCAAAACAGGGGGCTCGTAGCTAGTTTTCATGATTAAGAAGTTTTGGAGAAAAATCGCACACATCTATTAAGTCTTATATACGGAATGCAATGAAATCTTAAATCTAATGCAATTCATCGAATGTTTTTAGTCCAAAATCTTTATTTATAAATACAGCTAAGTCTAAAAGTTTTTAGTTCTATATATTTGATAATGAAATTTGATCTTCCAATCTCCATGAACGAATCAAGATATATCCCAAGAAGTAGCAAAGAATCACATTCATCCAAATTTTTATTGAAAAGAAGATCCAAAATGGCTTTAGAGTCCAAGTAAATCTATAATAATCTCCGATAAAACCTAGCTTTTGTGCCTATCTGAGGTCGGGCCACAATGCCCATAAATCCGCTCGAACACAATTATAATTTATATATACCGACAAATGCAGCAAATTTCTCACCCATGTTCGAAGGTGATAAAAATCAGTTATCTCCCTATCTAGATCATTCTTATCAGGTTAAGCTTTTTTTTTTGGGTCGAAATATCAGGTTAAGCTTAAAGTATCTTATTTAGTTGAACTATTATCAACAAGTACCATCCATGATCTTACAATTTTTTTTTTTCAATACTAGTATGAAAGTAAGCGTGTGATTTGGCACCTTGCGACAAATGAAAATAATAATATCAAAAGCTAAAACAAACAATTTGAATGATGTGACCTATCCTATTTTGAGCATGTCACAGACGATTCTTTTTATGAAATTAATTCGACATAACAAAAAAAAAAAAAAAAAGATATCAATTGATCTACACATAATAAATGGCTTCTCTATAATGATTGTTGCTCGGAAAGGGACTTCCGACATGGTATTTAAAAGAGAGGGATAATAAGAACAATCAAGAAAATCAAAGTCCAGAATAAGATTTAAAAAATAAATAATTTCTCTTCTAATCTTGGATGGTTTCCACATAGCACTTTATCTTACATTAAATTACATGGCCATATCCACCGAGGTGTTAAAAAAAAAAAAATTCACACAAGCAGATTTGACCCAAACTTCTGCTTTTGCCCTTTGAAAGCTCTTCTCTCTCTCTCTCTCTCTCTTTCTCTCTTCGCTGGCTGTGCAATGCCGGTACCCTTCCTATTGCGAGTGATAGCAAGACAAGAGGAGAAAGCATAAATAAAGAGGAAGGGAGGGGGCCAAAAGAGCCCAAGGAAGAAGGGTTCCTCCCTTCACTATCAAGCCACCTCTAATTAGTAAAAGTCTCTCCCAAAAATCCCCATCTAGAATCCCCATCTAAGAATTTCGTCTCTCCCCCAAAATCACCATCGTGAAAGATTTGTCTGCATCAATACTTGCTCGGAGAAATGGCCTAGCTAGGCCATTTCCATCGATGACTTCATCTTCTCCCCCTCTCTCTCTCTCTCTCTCTCTCCGATCCAACCAGAGGAGGGGAAAATGGATCCCACCTCAATGTTGGGTGGTCTGAGGCTGCAGATTCCTGCTGTATGGGAAGAATGGCAAAAAGAATTGAAACTCGTTGAAGATGAACTTGACGACCTCAATGACTTGATCAAGTAGATCGAGGATCTTCTCGCGAAAGCCTACTCAAAGGAGCTCATCGATGAAAAGCTCAAAAGGGGCATCAGAGGATGTGGAAATTTCTCTATGACTCTCAAGATGCTATAGAGGACATGAAGGAATGTAATTCTGAGGGGAGGTGGAGAGATCTTAATTTCTTCTTTCGCCATAGATACGGAGACAGAACTTTGCAGAAAAATCAAGATATATCAAAAAAACACTGCAGACATTTGAAGATAATCTTGGGAGAACCGGTCCCATAGAGGCTCATTTTAGATTACTTGGCAACCAAGCTCATTCCGCTCGACTAGCGTTGGGTCATCGGTCAATACCTTAAGTGAGAAGACAGATGCATTTGTGGGTATCAAAGAGCCGATGGACCAGCTGGTCAAATGGCTAACAGAGAGCCTTCGTTGAAAGTGATTTTCGTCCACGGGCGCAAGGAGGAGGCAAGACTAGTCTAGTGGGCGTTGTGCTTCGTGACCAAAGGGTAAGTCGTCGCTTCTAATACTGTGTATGGATTGATGATTTAAGATATTGTGAATTTGCCGACAACATAGGGGAAGCGCTCATGAAAGCAAATGCAACGATTTAGAATTTGGCCATGGAGGGGGTGAACAAACAAGAAGACTCGGTTAAACTCGAAGACGCTTTCCAACGAATAATAGCTTTTGTAGAGTTGTCCCTAAATTTTCCCAAATTGGATCATGCTTAGTAAACTCTTCTGCCATCCATAGTCGCATCATTGTAGAGCACCTTATGAGATGATCTAACGGGAAGATGCTCAAGTAAACAATATAAGCACAGATATCAAGAAGGTGGTCCATGCGCAGAGTAATCATTTTTCCATTTGGGCCAACTTTGTGCCCTCTGAATAGTAGTTCTTCCTCAAGCCTGTCAGTCAATTTTTTTCCATCGATCAACATCAGAGTCACCTACAACATCATCATCTCTATTATCTTCCAAATGCCTATACGTCGCTAGAATTGTGAGTGGCAATCATTGGCATCTTCTTAACATACACTCAAAATCAGGTTCATGGATATCCTGGCGGGAAGTATTTCGGTGAAATAGAGAATGAGAATCATTCTTAGAAAGGAAAACATGCTCAAAGTCGTGGATAATGTAGGCAAAGAAGATGTGTTCATTTTCCTCCAGAATAAATTAAATGAAACTTGTCCAGGTGTGCTCATCACAACTTGTGACAAGAGCCTATCTTGCTCCATGTCCGGGCTACGAGTCTAAACCATCTTATCCACAACTTTGAGCATGTTTTCCTTTCTGAGAATGATTCTCGTTCTCTATTTCACCGAAATATTTCCCGCTAGGATATTCGTGAACCCGATTTTGAGCGTATGTTAAGAAGATGCCAAGGATTGCCACTCACAATTCTGGCGACGTGTAGGCATTTGGAAGATAATAAAGATGATGATGTTGCAGGTGACTCTAATGTTGTTCGATGGAAAAAATTGATGACGGGCTTGAGGAAGAACTACTATCCAGAGGGCACAAAGTTGGCCCAAATGGAAAAACGATTACTCTACGCATGGACCACCTTCTCGATGTCCGTGCTTATATTTTTTACTTGAGCATCTTCCTGTTAGATCATCCCATAAGGTGCTCCACAATGATGCGACTGTGGATGGCAGAAGAGTTTACAAAGCATGATCCAGTTTGGGAAAATCTAGGGACAACTCTACAAAAGCTATTAAAACATCATGTGATTTGGGGAAAGGAAAAAGGTTATGGGAGGGTCAAAACTTGCCACGTTCACAACCTTCAGCATCAACTCATTATTTCCCATTCAAAAGATGCAGAGATTGTGATGATTGTTACCCACCCGGAAGAAGGATTGCCCGAGAATGTATGGTACCTGTCCTTTCACAAAGCTATACGTGAAATAGATAAGAACACATTGGTCAAACGACCTCACTCTCTACATTTCTTCAAAGAGATGTACCCAAAATCCTTGAAAGAACTATTGAAGATGGTTGAGAGGTTTAAGGTGCAACATATTCAAAGACATTTGACCGAGGAGGAAGAAAATTGTGTTTCTTTGAATTCTTTTCCTGAAAAGAGTCTCTAGTCGAGAAATCTTAGGTACCTAAGTTTAAGGGGTACCAACATAAGGAAAGTTCCGTCGGGCATAAAAGATCTTGCACATCCGGAGACCTTGGATCTCAAATATACCCTCGTGCATGAACTACCAAATAATATTTTGAAGTTAACAAAACTTCCCCATATGTTAGTATATAGGTCGATAGAAGTCCAGATGTAGGTAGTAACCCAAAGCTTGGTGTGAAGGTCCCATCAGCATTAGACTCTTGAGATCATTGCAAAAACTATGCATGATAAAGCTAAACCCAGTTGAGCAGAGTAAATTGGGGAGAAAGCGATGGAAAAGAGAACAGTTGCTAGAAGTGTAACACCCTAGGTCTCCATTGTACACTGTCGCGACCTATTTTTCGGGTGCACCACCTAAAACTAGGTTAATGGACTACTAAGCTTTTAAACTTAGCTCGGGCTCTCCCAAGCCCATACCAATTCGCGACTTAAATCCAAATTTTTAATATGCAAGATTATTAACTAGGAGTCGCCACTAATCGGTTTATGGTAGGTCGATTAGACACCTAAGTAAAATAAATGGATATTTATTTTACTCCTACGAAGAGAATAAGGGTACGGGACTTCGTTACACTAGAATTTTCTAATGCCCTTTCGGTACCATTTCATTTTTTTAATTTTTCAAAATGTTTTTGCAAGCAGCTGATTTATTTTAACCTAAATTGCTATCATGCAAAAGTGGTGACCACACGGGTGCTCATCCATTATTTAAAAGATTCAAATGAATAAATTGCATCACACAAAGCAAGCAATCATTTTTTTAGATTTTCTTAAAAATTGGAGTTATTTTATAAAAATGCATTTTAAAACTAAATGACTTAATCCTATTAATATGTAAATTCTAATTAAAGGGGTCTATTATACAAATTAATTAACATGCACCTCATGACCTAATTTTACTAATGAGCAAATTCTGATTAAATGCCTCTATTATGCGAACTAGTTAACATGCACCTAGTATTTTTGTATTTTTTTTTATTGAAGTTTAGAATTTATGAAAACCCTACTTAATCTATTTAAAAATAATTTTCTAATCCATTTTTGGGATTAATTTGACTTAAGCCCTATTCTGCCTTAGAAAACTGTTTTTTTTTTTTTTTTATTTTAAAAAGAGCACGAGAATATGAAAATGTGCCAATTATATCTAAGACTCTAAAAAATGCTATTTAAGTCTAACCCTAACTTATTTCTTTTAGAATATCTAAAAATGCAGTCTTAAAAATATTATCTAAAAATGCAATCCTAGAAATATAATCCTAAAAAAACTTGATTAATCAAACCTACGTATCTATTATATTAAACCTTAATGTCCTATATGCTCATGCAAATCTTTTTGAATATTTTGATTTTTTTAGTTTTTTTTTTAAGTTAAATAATTGTTAAACAAGGATTAAATCTAAACAATTAATATAATCACTAAATAAAGAATTAAAATAATTGAAAAAAATAACCCGACGTCTCACAGTTAAATTAACAATTATTCTAACCCCGATCATCACGACAACTTAAAATAATTAAAAAATCTGGTCCGAAGTCTTACGGATCAAATTAAATAATTATTATTATTATTTAACAATTAAGATTTTACCAAAAATTCCAAAAATTAAAAAAAATTAGAAAAATGATCCGATGTCTCTCGGATGAAATTAATAATTACATTAATTTCGGACAAAATCCCTACGGATAATGCATACTAAATTCACAAATATTAACATCCACCATTACAAATTAAATACGTAAACTAAAAATGCTATCGAATGAAATAAACACAAATAACATAACAAATAAAATAAACTAAATTATAAAGAAAGTAAAAAGTAAAAGTAAAAAATAATAAAAACTACCTAGGTAAGTAAAGGACACGAGAGGGTGATGCCTTGAGGGGAGCGGGCGGTCGGCGGGCGGCACTGGACTGCGGTGGCGCGGCGTCGCGAAGACAGAGCCCGGTCGTCGGGACGTCGCGCGCCGACAGCGGTGCGATGGTGGTGCTACGGGTCGGCGGCGGAAGTCGGGTGCGATGCAAGCTGTCGGAGCGAGGCTCGGGCGCGGCGGGCTTCGGCCACCGTGCAAGCAGGAGGAAAAGCTCCGGCGTTGGGCCTCACGGACGACGATCGGTGGGCTTCGTGAGGAGACAGCAGATGCGTGGCGAGAGACGAGTTGCTTGTGGCGCCGGTGCTCGAGCGGAGGGATGTGGCGCGGAGATCCGAGCGCGATGGTGCGTCGCGGTGCAGGGGCATGGTGGTGTGACAACCAGCGGTGTGCGGGCAGCAGCGGTTCGGCTCAGATCTGCCGGAGTTGAGCGCTCAAGCAGGCAGATTAAGACAGCGGCGACGGTGTCGTTTATCGGGCGCGGATCAGCAACACTCGGGGCAGGGGCACGCGGTGATTAGAGGCCGGGCGCGGGCTGTGCGGGGCGTAGAAGAAGCAATGGCGTGGAGACGATAATCGGCGGGTGGTGGAGCGGCGGCAAAGAAGTGCGGAGCCCAGCGACGAGCGGACGAGGCGCGGGCGACGAAAGCAAACCACTTGAGAAGAAGAACAGTGTTCTTTTTCTTTTTCCTCCTGTTTTCTCACGTCATCACGTCATCTCCTATTTTGCTTTTTTACTTTTCACCTTTTTTGACTTTTTCTTTCTCTCCCTCTCTCTCACGCCACTCTTCACATCTCCTCTTTCTGTCTTTTGTCTCTTGCTCACTTTTTCTCTTTCTTTGTACTTCTGCAGGTTGTTAGAAGAGAGAAAAAAAGACTTTTCTTTGGACGACAAAGGGGTTCCTCTTCTTCTTTGTTTGCTCTTCCCACGAATTTTCTTTTCGTGAATTTTCTCCGTCCTCGAATACGTGCGGGTCAACCCCTTTTATAGTGATTCCGGTCGGCGACTTTCTATGGAAAAATTTAAACTTCCATCTTCTGTTGCATTAAATTATGGATGCAAATCGGAGCAAGATTTTGCAATCAGCTCGATTTTGTATTGATTCCTTCCATTTTATCAAAATCTTTGCCATTTGTTCGCCTGATTTTAAAATTGTTGCTGTATTTAACAAAACCCGGATATCCGTCGGAATTCCATATTTCCTTGCATACTTCATTCAAAATCAATTTCCCCCATTTTCATCTTTCTTTTTATTTGTTCAAAATGCAATTTTATTTTTCCAAAATTAGGTGTCAACAGCTGCCCCTCTTTGAAGGTGAGCTCGTAGAGGTTGCCTTCAAAGACAAATTGAGACCTAATTTTAATTATGCACATGCATTAAATGACTTTTTTTTGTTTTTTGTTGTTTTTTTTTTTTTTGGAAAATGACTCCCATTTTGAAATGAAATTTATATGATGCATGGAATTGCTAATGCAAATGATAAGGGAACTTACCTGGAATTACTTACCTTCGAGGATGGTAGAGTAACTCAAGATAGATTAGTGTTACACGTCCAGGACCTGTACCATTCTACGGTCGCCCAAAATAGTAACATGACTTCGCAAAGTGACTGCTTTCCCAGGACTCGTACCATTCTACGATCGCCTAGTAAGGCATTGTTTGGTTGTGTTTAGGACTCGTACTATTCTACGGTCGCCTAAATGAAAAAAAATGATTTTCCAGGACCTATACCGTTCTACGGTTGCCTGAATGAAAAAAAGATTTTTTAGGACTCGTACCATTCTACGGTCGCCCGAATGAAAAAGAAGATTTTCCAGGACTCGTACCATTCTACGGTCGCCTGAGTGTTGTCTAGGACTCGTACCATTCTACGATCGCCTAAACGGGGATCTGTTTTCTAGGATCCATACCATTCTACGGTCGCCTGAACTGAGGTTGTCTAGGACCCATACCATTCTACGGTCGCCTAAACGGGGAGCTGTTTTCCAAGACCCGTACCATTCTACGGTCGCCTGAACTAAGGTTGTTTAGGACCCGTACCATTCTACGGTCGCCTTGACGAAAAAATGATTTTTCAGGACCCGTACCATTCTGATCACTGAGCTGAGGTTGTCTAGGACCCGTACCATTCTACGGTCGCCTTGACGAAAAAATAATTTTTCAGGACCCGTACCATTCTACGGTCGCCTAGACTGAGGTTTTACTTGGCTAGAACCCGAACCATTCTTCGGTCGCCCAGCCTTGCGAAAGAAATCATCCGACCAGGACCCAAACCATTCTTCGGTCGCCTTAATCAGATTGAATCTGGAGGAAAAATCTTTGGGGGACAACTCCATTGAGTGTCGGTGCTTGAAAAGGAATACCTGTACAGTGACAAGCATTTAAAGTATGGATAGAGATAGACTTGCCTGGTGACATCTCTGTTCCTTGGGGATATGTCTCCTGCAAAACATGGTCGTAGGAGAGGCAACATGCATTTGTAATCATAAGCATGCATCAATATAATGGAGGTTCGTGATGATTTCCATTAACCTCGCATCACTTAATTCCCATTATGAACATATGAGTGTCATGAATGTGTCAAATGAGGGATCCTTTGGTCTAAAATGACTTTTTCTCTCATCCTCATTAAAATGGCCATTTCAACCTGACCTTTGATGCAGGATTTTGTCAATTACTCTATCTCACCATCATCATGCCAAACAAGGGTCTGAACAATCTCGCAAGTGGTACGATCTCACCTGTCGAGAGATCTTGAACAAGGACCGTAATGTGGGCCTGATCAACGGCTTAACAAAATGGACTTTTTGAGTCAAGGCTTTTGAAAGAATGAGTGATATTCTGTAATCATCTCTGGGTTTACAAGTCAAGAACCCTGCAAAATGAGAAAGGAATAATCTTGCTCGCACTTCCTCGAGCGATGCTTAAAACATGTGAACCCCTAGGTTAATTCAAGTGCCATAATCAGAAGAGACTTTGCAAGGGACGTAACATAGGCTTGGTTTATGGGTTGAGAAATAAAAGGATCATTAGGCTCAAAAAGTGTTTAGGGGGTTAAAGTTGGTGATCATCTTGACATTTCCACCACTTTCTTTCTCCACTGTCGAAGATTTTTTATCACAACTCCATTGATTGCAACAACATTTGAGAGGTTTTTGGTACCACCTTGCTGGGGATACAACTTACTATATCAAGAGTTTGATTTTTTTTGGCATTGGCCTTGCTTTTACTAGGCACACTGCTTTTGCATGCCCTATTATTTTGCACCCTTTTTTTGAACTTGGACAACCATCCTTTACAGCATTCTAAGCCATGTTACTTGAATGGTTCTTTTTGCCTTGACCCAGTGTGGGGGATGATCACCAACTGGGTTTAATATGAAATAAATTCATAGGCTCAAGTGGGCTATGCAATGGATAGAAGTGTATAGGGTAAAGAAAGAACTGATCTTCATCATCTTAAGGGCACTTCAAATTACCGTACGAGTCACACTGCAAAAGCAATATTCGAAGTTTGATGCAAGTGGGAGCAAGAAGATTCCTACCATTCATTTCAAATTGTCCCATTGTGGGATGATTCTTGACAGGGAAAAAAAAATCTCCATAAGTGTATGGGGCTCAAAGGGGTTGAGCAATGGATCACCTGTAGTGTTTAGGATAGAGAAAAGAATGCCCCTCATCACCTTGGTTGACGTACCCTTTGCGAGATAGCCCTCTTCCTTGCAGGCATGAAAATTTTCACACAACTCACTGAGGGTTAGTGTATGAAACACTGTATGGAACAAGGCTTGCCTTTCGTCATCCCAAAGTACTTCATTCGACACATTCAATTCATCTCACACAATTCATCAGGGAAAATATGTAAAATTTGCAACAAATTTGAACGATTCAACTCATTGAAGTAATTTACTCATCATAGAAATGCTTGCAGTTCAAAACATGACATGGCAAATTCTATTATGGATAATACTTTTTGACAACATCAGAATTAACTAGAGTGAAACACTCATGACCATGCATTTTTGCCAAGATCGAGGCACATTCATGAAGTATCTTCTTTACCACATACGGGCAACTGTAATTTGGAGCGAACTTGCCCCTAGGCTTCGGAATTGGATTGGACCATTTCCACACCTTCACATGTCACAAGACTGTCTCTCAAACAAAAAGTGGATGGGTCAAAAAGACAAACAGAGTAAATCAAGTTTTATTTATTTTTTTTTTTGAATTTTTTTTAAAAGCATTTGGAAAAGCATTTTTTAAAACATTTTGACACGAGAAAGCATGATGAAGCCCAAGCCTCAGAATTCTCCTTGGATTTTCTTTTCTTTTATCGGTTGGATATCATCCCCGGGCTGGTTTGGTATACCTCATCATGCCCTCAAATTAAAATTTGTAATTTCATTGAAATTCATCAATCAATTACATTTATTTGAATGGAAAAATGCCACACTTAATCACTGAAAACATCTCTCAGAAAATAATAGAAATTCCCACGTAGGGGAATATGCAAAAGCAGTAAAAAAAAAGTTACTCTTGTGTGCCAAGGCCCATCTCTTCATGGGGTCTTTCATCAACAGCTCCTATGATGAGGTCGTCGAACAAGTTCGTAACCCATTCCAGCACATCATCCGGGTTCTCCATCTCCGGGGTGTCGGCTCGTCCATGCCACCCCATCTATCATTCGGCTGCCCTAGGGTGTCTATCACATGCACCTTCAAGCTCTTGATTTGACCGGCGTCATGTTCCAAGATAGCATTCACCATACCCTCATGATCCGGTAACGGATTTTTTTGAAATTCGGCCGAGCATTTTGAAACGAAAAAGCCTTCGTGTCCAAGAGGTTTTGAATCTTGTGCTTAAGGGTGAAACATTCATCAGTTGAATGCCCCAGTTCACAACTATGGTAGTCACACTTCTTCATCGAGTCGTAACCTCGATTGCTTTCGCGGTTAGGACGCTTCGGTTCACTAGAAAGCAAACCTTTCTTTTAGAGAATCGCTAACACCTGAGATGGAGATCCAGGGAGAGGAGAGAACTGCCTTGTATTATATGCTTGGGCAAATGATTGACGACCAACAATTTGTTGTTGCCTTTGATTCATTTGGATAGCCGGGATGCGATTAGTACCTTCTGGGCTATAGGTCACATTCACATCATCAACAACTTCCTTATCTTTCTTGGCAAAGAATCTTTTAGTAGATGACTCGTAAAACCATCATTCCCTTATCCCCATCTCAATTTGTTCTCCTACAGAATAAGTTGATTGAAGTTCTCGACATACGTACTGGCCATTCGATTACGAAACTCAGATGGAAGGGTCTTCATAAACAATTTCATCAACTCCTTGTTGGTAGGCTCAGGAGTAATTTGAGCCGCCAAGTTTCTCCATCTCACAGCATATTCTTTAAATGACTCACTCATTTTCTTTTCCATCCGCTCCAAGTCTTCTCGGGAAGGCGCGATGTCCATGTTGAACTTGTTGTTTGAGGAATGCATCCGCTACCTCATTCCAAGTTTCGAGGAGGTTTACGTTCTTCATTACGTACCAATTTAGTACAGGTCCGGTCAAACTTGCGTGAAACGATTGGATCATAAGGGGCTCATTTTTGACGTGCTGGGCCATGCGCACGTGGTACATTTGTAAATGAGATTTTGGACAAGATGTCCCGTCATACTTCTCGAACTCCGGCATTTTGAACTTGCTCGGCATTTTGACCTTCTCATAAACCGAGAGGTCAAACGAGACTGAGCTTTGAGACTCCTACAGCTGTCTCACTTTCTCTTCTAGCTTTGCAACGCGCTCATCCTAATCTATCTTGGGAATGCTGTCAAGCTTGGCCTTTCCAACAAGGACCATGTCATCTTCATGCTCAGGCATTTCGTCATCGTTCATTTGGACCTTGTTCCTCGGGACTACTATCTTAGGGAGAGCGGGTGGAGGAATTGGATTCACCTGGAGGGATTGAAGTTGAGCTGTTATAAGCTGCATGGAGGCGGCTAACTATTTGAGTTGATCTTCCACAGAAGACATGCGATCGCGCATCTCACTTTGGTCGGCCATTTTAGCCCTTAATCGCGTAATAGTGGGTGAGTGTAGCAGATCTGTTGTCACCTAAAGGGAAGAAATGAACAAAATAAGCACGAAGTGTAAATAGATAGTCAATCCATGACAATGATCTATCAACGTTTTTTATCATTTTTTTCACAAAAAGCTCTTACAATGAGGGAAATTCCTAAAGAGAGCTAGAAAAATAGACATCCTAGTAAGATCAAATTTCCTAGACATGAATTGAAAACAAATTGTCCAAAGTTTTTTTTTTATTTTTCCAAATGATTTATGGCAATTTCCTCATTTCATTGTTGAAAGGAATTAGATCAAATGACTATCCTATATTGTCATGGACAAACCAAAAGCATGACAAAATAAATTGCATGGTATAGGGATAGAAAACTTACTTCACCAAGGAAAATCAATGACAATCACATAGACACACGCATGATATGTGAGGCTCGATTTCTACCTAGACAGCTTAACAAAGTGGAGCTAAGAGGATTATCTGACCGTTGCAGTCTTGCATTAACATGTCAAGTCCCCCTAACTCCGGCTCGTCGAATGGAATGTCCAATAGTCATGTAGTCTCGCGGATATGGACAAACACATTTGACACCATGAAAAGACTTTTGGGGAAGAGAAGGTCAACCTCTACACAGCAGTCTCGCTTTGGAGGAAGTATCCTTCTCAACACCATCCTAGAAATCCTATCGCAGCCTAGGTCCGGCCACAGGTTGTGTGTGCAATAGTGTAGTGCAAAAAACAGTAAAACATGCACAACAATTTAAATACAAACAACACCTCTAATTATGGAAAAATAAATCATCAATCACATACTCTAACCTACAAGACAAAGGTTAACATAGACTACTCCTCTTATACCTCCCATCTGCAAAAACATTTAACACCTTAGAAATGTTAGGGACGTATCTAGTGTCCTCGCTGCCAAACAATTTTTCATTTTGAAAGAAAAAGAAAAATTGGCCTAAGTCCACTAAGTGCTTTAACACAAGTCCCCAGCGGAGTCGCCAAGCTGTCGCGACCTATTTTTCGGGTGCACCATGTAAAACTAGGTTAATGGACTGCTAAGCTTTTAAACTTAGCTTGGGCTCTCCCAAGCCCATACCAATTCGCGACTTAAATCCAAATTTTTAATATGCAAGATGATTAACTAGGAGTCGCCACTAATCGGTTTATGGTAGGTCGATTAGACACCTAAGTAAAATAAATGGATATTTATTTTACTTCTACAACAGAAGACTAAGGGTACGGGGACTTGGTTACACTAGAATTTTCTAATGCCCTTTCGGTATCATTTCTTTTTTAATTTTTCAAAATGTTTTTGCAAGCTGCTGATTTATTTTAACCTAAATTGCTACCATGCAAAAGTGGTGACCACACGGGTGCTCTTCCATTATTTAAAAGATTCAAATGAATAAATTGCATCACACAAAGCAAGTAATCATTTTTTTAGATTTTCTTAAAAATTGGAGTTATTTTATAAAAATGCATTTTAAAACTAAATGACTTAATCCTATTAATATGCAAATTCTAATTAAAGGAGTCTATTATACAAATTAATTAACATGCACCTCATGACCTAATTTTACTAATGAGCAAATTCTGATTAAATGCCTCTATTATGCGAACTAGTTAACATGCACCTAGTATTTTTGTATTTTTTTTTACTGAAGTTTAGAATTTATGAAAACCCTACTTAATCTATTTTAAAATAATTTTCTAATCCATTTTTGGGATTAATTTGACTTAAACCCTATTTTGCCTTAGAAAACTGTTTTTATTTTTTTTTTATTTTAAAAAGAGCATGAGAAAATGAAAATGTGCCAATTATATCTAAGACTCTAAATAATGCTATTTAAGTCTAACCCTAACTTATTTCTTTTAGAATATCTAAAAATGCAGTCTTAAAAATATTATCTAAAAATGCAATCCTAGAAATATAATCCTAAAAAAACTTGTTTAATCAAATCTACGTGTCTATTATATTAAACCTTAATGTCCTATATGCTCATGCAAATCTTTTTGAATATTTTGATTTTTGATTTTTTTGATTTTTTTTTAGTTTTTTTAAGTTAAATAATTGTTAAACAAGGGTTAAATCTAAACAATTAATATAATCACTAAATAAAGGATTAAAATAATTGAAAAAATAACCTGACGTCTCACAAAGTTAAATTAACAATTATTCTAACCCCGATCATCACAACAACCTAAAATAATTAAAAAATCTAGTCCGAAGTCTTACGGACCAAATTAAATAATTATTATTAATATTTACCAATTAAGATTTTACCAAAAAGCCCAAAAATTGAAAATAATTAGAAAAATGATCCGATATCTCTCGGATCAAATTAATAATTACATTAATTTCGGACAAAATCCCTACGGATAATGCATACTAAATTCACAAATATTAACATCCACCATTACAAATTAAATACCTAAACTAAAAATGCTATCGAATGAAATAAACACAAATAACATAACAAATAAAATAAACTAAATTATAAAGAAAGTAAAAAGTAAAAAGTAAAAATAATAAAAACTACCTAGGTAAGTAAAGGACACAGAGGGTGACGTTGGAGGGGAGCAGGCGATCGGCGGGCGGCGCTGGGACTGCAATGGCGCGGTGTTGGTGAGGATGGGAGCGCGGTTGTCGGGACGTTGATGAAGCGTCGACAGCAGCGCGATGGCGGTGCTGCAGGTCAGCGGCGGAAGTCAGGTGCGGTGCAAGCTGTCGGAGCGAGGCTCAGGCGCGGCGGGCTTCGGCCACCGAGCGAGCAGGAGGAAAAGCTCCGGCGTCGGGCTTCACGGACGACGACTGGCGGGCTTCGTGAGGAGACAGCAGACGCGTGGCGAGAGGCGAGTTGCTGTGGCGCCGGTGCTCAGGTGGAGGGATGCAGGTGGAGATGTGGTGCGGAGATCCGAGCGCGATGGTGCGACGCAGTGCCGGGGCACGGTGGTGTGACAACCAGCGGTGTGCGGGCAGCAGCGGTTCGGCTCAGATCTGCCGGAGTTGAGCGCTCAAGCAAGCAGATCAAGACAACGGCGACGGTGTTGTTTATCGGGCGCAGATCAGCAGCACTCGGAGTAGTGGCACGCGGTGATTGGAGGCCGGGCGCGGGCTGTGCGGGGCGCAGGAGCAGAAATGGCGTGGAAATGATGACCGGCAGGTGGTGGAGCGGCAGCAGCGGTGCGGAGCCAGCAGCGAGCGCACGAGGCGCGGGCAGACGAAAGCAAACCACCGGAGAAGAAGAACAGTGTTCTTTTTCTTTTTCCTCCTGTTTTCTCACGTCATCACGTCATCTCCTATTCTGCTTTTTTTACTTTTCACCTTTTTTGACTTTTTTTTTTCTCTCCCTCTCTCTCATGCCACTCTTCACGTCTCCTCTTTCTGTCTCTTGACTCTTGCTCACTTTTTCTCTTTCTTTGTACTTCTGCAGGTTGTCAGAAGAGAGGAAAAAAAGACTTTTCTTTGGACGACAAAGGGGGTTCCTCTTCTTCTTTGTTTGCTCTTCCCACGAATTTTCTTTTCGTGAATTTTCTCCGTCCCTGAATACTGTGCAGGTCAACCCCTTTTTATAGTGATTCCGGTCGGCCACTTTCTATGGAAAAATTTAAACTTCCATCTTCTGTTGCATTAAATCATGGATGCAAATCGGAGCATGATTTTAAAATTGTTGCTGCATTTAACAAAACCCGGATATCCGTCGAATTCCATATTTCCTTGCATACTTCAATCAAAATCAATTTCCCCCATTTTCATCTTTCTTTTTATTTGTTCAAAATGCAATTTTATTTTTCCAAAATTAGGTGTCAACATACACATATTGTCCACTTTGGACACTAAGTCCTCACGGTTTTGTTCTTCTCGAAGCAGCCTATACTACCTCAAGAAAATGCGTATGTACAGTTAGAGGGGCCATTGCCTTATAAGGCAGCTAAGAACTCCCTCCCTAGGCAATGTGGGACAAGAGACGGACTCCTTCCTTGCTCATGTCCGGGGATCGAGGCGCGGACACACCGTCATCCCTCCTCCTCACTCACCATCGCGCACCACAGCTTGGGTCGTCACACTCGCCTTGCCCGCGTACTGCCAAGGCGATTTTAATCCGTCCCCCCATACTGCCCTAGGTTTGGATCGTCACACTCTCCACCCCTTAGAAGCACAACGAACGCATCACCATCCCTCCTCCCCACGCACCACCACACACTACCGCTCGGGCCGTCACACTCTCCTTGCCCGCGTATTGCCGAGGCGATCTTAGTCCGTCCCTTTGTATTGCCCTAGATTTGGGTCATCACACTCTCCACTCCTTAGAAGCACATCATCCTCACTGTGGCCCCACACGCAGTAGGGAGTCGGCTTTGATACCACTTGTAACACCCCGAGTCTCCATTGTACACATATTGTTTGCTTTAGATACTAAGTCCTCATGATTTTGTTCTTATCGGGGCAGCTCATACTACCTCAAGAAAACGTGTACGTACAGTTAGAGGGCCCATTGCCTTATAAGGCAGTCCAGAAGTCCCTCCTAGGCGATGTGGGACAAAGGATGAACTCCTTCCTTGCGCACATCCGGGGGCGAGGTGCGGACGTACCGCCATTCCTCCTCCCCTCGCACATTGCCGCTCGGGCCGTCACACTCTCCTCGCCCGCATACTGCCGATGCAATCTTAGTCCATCCTTTCGTATTGTCCCAGGTCTGGATCATCACGAGAAGAACTCAGGACAATGGTATAATTACAAAGTCTAGGTATCTCAAAGCTGAAAAGTAAAGATGTAAAGGATCTTTGTTGTTCCATTGCGAAGTTAGAGAATCTAGAAGCACTACATTTAATTGTCGCCGATGGAGAGAAATTGGATCTTTCAGAGGGATTTGAGAGGAAAGAACACGATTGCCTTCAGCGGGTTCACCTGACAGGATCTTTGGTAACTTTGCCAAATTGGATACTCTCTCCTCCTAATTTGGTCAAATTGGTCCTCAAGATGAGTCAATTGAATGAAGATCAATTACAATATTTGGGAAAAGCAACGAAATTTGGAGCATCTGGAACTGCAAAAAGCATTTAATGAGGTAACCGTGATCACATCCGAGGAAGGTAAGTTTTAAAATTCGCTTTTTAGGTGTGGATATATTTGACAATCTTACATCCATAAATGTTCAAGGAGGAGCATTGCCGAATCTTGAAAGGTTATTTCTAGGTCGATGCAAGTCATTGAAAACAGTGCCATAAGTCATCACAGTTCCCCTAGAGACATGCATCGAACATTATGACATGCCCAAGGAATTCGTGATAGAGGTTCATGGGAATGAAGAAGTTTGCAAGCGCATGAAGGTTTAGCATAAAGATTGGAAAGAAGGAGCCATAGAGGATGTCCTTGTCACAACCCAAATCCTAAAGGGATGGGGGTGACACGGCCGTCCTTCCTCCTGAAGAACGCGGCCTCAGATCACCCAAAATCCATCTCTCAAAAGCCCCCATGATGACATTCTCGCTCTAATGGCTACTAATTGAGGGACTTGAAAAACATGATAAGAAGAAATGAATGAGCTACCATGGCCTAGTGAGTAATACATTTCTTCTAAGCGGATCGAGCAATCACTATGCACATTTAAAACACAATATAACTCACTTTCACCAAACCTAGAAATTTAACAAACTTTCAAGGCCAAAATGTAACCTTTCTTACTTTAACTCAATATGTTCAAAGCAAAAATATCCAAGATAATAATAGGCAAACGCTAACGGTCTAACCCATCGGTTAATCTCATAAAACATGTATCAATGGTCTATTCCATTGATTAATCTCATCAAACCAGACATCGATGGTTCATTCCATCGACTAAACTCAAATCACATGTCAATGGTCCACTCCATTGACCAAACTTATATCATATGTCAATGGTCCACTCCATTGACCAATCCATTGCTCAATATCAAATCATGGTCACAATATAACACCTGGTGACGAGGCGACCAAGATTTCCCCCTTGGTAAGGTCTCCACCTATTATTAGCCGATGGCTCGGCCCACAAGGATATCATAAAATAGTATGTGCATACTCACAAGCCCCTCACTGGGCTCACCGCGATACTGAGCATCAATACCAATCCAGAACAATACCATTCACAATCCACAAAAACAAGTCCATAAATCATTTCATATATCACCAAAAGATTTCACAACTCAACTTATTCGCCAAAAATACTTTTCATAAAACATCCTCAAATAATTTCAAGACTCTTACCAAATCAAATCAAATGCATGTCATAAGACATTTCACAAATTGATATACATAATATTCCAAAACCCATGCTCAAAAAGGTTTCGTAAAAATGTTTTGCAAACCCAAAATATATAATATTTCTCAACTTCATTTCCCAAAAAAAATACATCTTCCCACCAAAAAGTTCTCACACTATTTATAAATATCAAAATGTAGTAAATGCCCGATCCAATTTTATGCAATAAACATGCTTATTCATAACTCATAAAATGTTAAATCTTTATAATTTTGAAGACATGAGTTTATAAATTCTTAGAAGAAATAGTATCACTCACCTGGGAAAGCCCAAACCAGCCTACTACAGTTACTCAAGCCCACGTACTCGAATTCCCAACAAATAACCGAAGAACATTATCGAAAGACCGAGTAAAATGATATTTTTATAAATAACGATATTTTTATAAATGACTCGATTATAGTATGCCTATTCATCAATAAATGACATCTATGTGCCAACCAACGCTTGCCCATAGCACAAATCTATTGTTGTCCCATTGCGCTCTAAACTTGTTTGGGCCATTATTTCCTCCACACAGGTCCTTTTCAAACGAACATACAATCCATAGAAACGCATTTCAATATATTACACAAACCCTGACTCAGCCACCTCAAAAACTCACTGAAAACAGCTGAAATTCAGGCCTGAAAGTTACTGTTCGGAACCCCACCAGCGTGCGCGACGAACTTCAAAATTTTGTTCCAGGCAAACCTTAAGCCCAAATCGAGATCCGTAAAATTCTATGACTTCACAACACCTTAAACTATCATTTCCATAAAAATATGCAGCTCAATAACTTCAAAATTGGACTTCACCGCATGAATCTCCAAAAATTCCTAATTTTAGTCCTAACCTTGAAAAATAATCCAATTAGAAGAACAATAAGTGTGAGCGTTTACCAGGCATTGCAAATCGGAGTTGAATTTGCTTGGGGAGGCGTCTATGATGAGAATCCCGTCTCTTTTCTTCCTCCTCCTCCTTCTTGTTCTTTCCTTTCCTTTCTCTTCTCTCCCTTTCTTCTATCCGAACGTACTTCTCCTTTTCCTTTTATCTCCTCCCCTTTCTTTTTTTTTTTCTCTCTCTCTCTTTCCTTCTTTTCCCGAATGTTCTCAGTGCCTCCTCATCCTTCTTCTTTTCTCCTCTTTTCTTCTTTGACTTTTCAACATTTCTTTTTCCTTTTTATTTTGTTTTTGCTGGGTCCCAAAAATGCCATATCTTACAGTCCTAAAGCCCCTAACAGAACGTGTGCGGCACCCTTCAGCGCGGCGCCTCTAGTTCATCGAAGGATTGAGGTAAGCCGTATTCCAACTGAAAATAAGTCAAAATCTTGAGGTGTTGGTCAGGTAGGCTTACTGCATAGAAAGGTATCCTTATTCCTTTTGTCAAATGACCTATTATTCAGCAGTTGTTCTTTAAATTTGATTGATGGGAGAATCCCAGCCTGCTCTGAGGTTGGAATCACCTAGAAGTAACCCACATCAACGTTGTTCACTTTTGTTTGGGTGGATTTTGTGGTTTCAACTGTGGCTTTGCTTTTGAGTTCTTTCTCTTCAAAAGAAAGGAAGTTTTCTTTGGGGTGACTTTTGCTGCTTTTAGTTGTTATTGTTCTTGTTTCCTTAGTACTACCTATAGCTTCCTATACCTGTAATTTTTCTTGGGTTATTTGCAGATGGTGTTCAACGCAATTAAGAAAGCGCCTATACAATCTAAGCTAAAAGAAAATGTGTTGGTCAGTTTGCCAGAATATTTACAAAACTAATCTCAATACAAGCCTATATTTAACCAACAAAGATGACCACTGAGTTACTTTTCACTTCTTGCCCAATGCTAGTAGAAGCAAATTTAAAAGCACACTCTAAATTTTCACATAGAACTAGTCGGGTTAATGTTTAGACGAGTGTATCTCCCTCAAACTACCCCATAACTGCATCACAAAATGACCTTTTCAGTTACTTTTCCCTTCTTTCTGTACATGTACTTAGTATAAGAAAGGTTGCTCGCAACAGAGAAGGTTTCTGTAAGATGCCACCATTTATGCATTGGTGTTGGTGGTTTTGATAAATTGAATCCAAGAGCTTTGACGTCAAACTTAGAAGGTGTCTTATTAGAAACTCTCATAATAGATTTGGAAGCTGAGGATTGTGATTTTTGTTGCAGCGTTCCATGGCACCCGTAACGGCAACCCTAGATGGGCATGAATATTGCATATCCACAAGTCCAGCTCGTATGTGTCCGGAGAGGTGATCTAATGGAGAATATAATCATTCAAATCGGATGGAATCAGCAACTCTACGGAAGAAATTTGTTGTCTGTGTGCATTGCTGGACGTGGTCTTTAGCAAGTTTGGAATGCTGTGTTTTTTATTTCTTTAGTGTGTCTTGTAATTGTTCCGAATAAATATGTCCAGGAGCAGGTGCAGGAGGACATATGTATGAGATGTGTGGTAGTGAGTACCCTTGATGGTATTCTTCAAGTGTGGTTATGCATCGTCTTTTCTTTATTTTGAATGTAAAATAAGCTCGATGCTTCATATGCGTGCGATCTTTTGTGCGTCATTGGGCAAAGAGCAAAATTTGAATGTGATGTTGTTTTGAAGTGTTCGATTGAATTAATAACTTCGTTGAGTATATTGCTGGTGATGGGAGACAATAGCTTGGTGGTCTGATAAGTGGCATCCACTTATGGATGCAAGGGTTGGCTAATAACTTGCTGAAATTGGCCCCCTTCTCTAGTTATCTCTTCATGGTCAGTACCATTTGTCTTGGTCATTTCACCGAGCATTGCCTTGTCTTTTCCTTTTTTTTTTTTTTTTATAAAAGAATAAAGAATATCCTATGATTTTTGCTTTAAGAAATATTTTTAAAAAATTCCCCGAATTATTTTCCCAAAGGAGCATTAGAGTGGTACTTGCCTGAAAAGATCCCAGATTGGACTATGTTGCTCCGAATGATCCCTTCATCCTGGCGGTAAAAAGCGCCTCCTGACGACCACATGCCCATTTTTGGAGATTTAGGGCCTGAACCTATTTTCGGTCTCCGGCTGCAAGTAAACAATGTGCATTTTTGTGCTTTAGTGCTGTAACCGTGGTTTCTCTAGATAGGTTGGTGATCCCATTATGTATGATAACTCCCGGCACATCGAACATGGGCTTTTGCTTTTACTCAGGGGCCCGACTATTTTAATTGCTTTATGGTACACTGCCTCCGTTTTCCCAGTGCTGGTGTTACCTCAATTGACGAGCATGGGTTAACCTAGGTCGGCAAGGAATCTGTAAGTGGCGGTTTGGAGCTTAGGATGTTTTTATCTGTGATCACATTGTCTTGTGGTGGTGTCTGTTTGGGTGTGAATGGTTGGTTGCCTGCCACCATCGAAGCCGGTGTTTGTGTGGATACATCGTGTTAGCCTTTTGTGGTTGTGACCAGAGTATGTCATTGAACTGATTGTGCAAGCGGTCGAACTTGTAAGTACATCATGAGCTTGAATTGATCGTAAGCTCTCCTCCGTCAATGCAACATATTTGACTGTTTTTCGTGATATCAGCTGACATTGGCTAAGCATGGGCAAAAACTAGCGAAGCTTGGCCATGCTAATTGGTCCATTGCACAGGTCAATGCAGAAATTTTGCACTCGCAGAGCACTGCATTTTAGTCGAATTTGATGTAAGCGCAGTCATTAAGTTGGTTGGATTTCAGTGTATGGACAAGTGTGCTTGTCGGAACTGGCGGTCTTTGGTGGAACTGGCGAAGCATCGGCCAAGCATGGGCCACAAACTGGCCGAACAAGGCTAAGAACTGACTTTGCAAAAAGGACCCAGAACTAAGGCCGAAAACTGGGCAAGCAAGGCTAACCTTGGGCCAAAACTAGCCGAACATGGCCATAAGTGGCCGAGCAAATTCAAGCTAGGCCGAAAGCTATACCCAAAAGCAAGTCTAAGGACTGGTAGGCCAAGCAAAGCCGAGCACGCCCAAGAATTGGTCCAGGAAAGCCAATTGGCGACGCACGGGCTAAAGCTGCGCAACTATGGGTCAAAAATTGGGTGGGCCAACAACTGGCATGTTGGTCAGTCCATTGGTCAATGCAATAGAAAACTTTTGCACCCTGCAATGCACTATGCTTGACACTAGCAAAGTACTACATTCCTTTAAAATCCAACATTCATTGCTAGCTGCAGTGCAATGAATTCGCTTGCTTTAGCACTGCAATGCACTTTAGAAGCATTGTAGTGCAGTGCCTAGATAAATAATTCGTGGGATACAATCACCATATCATAACAATACACAATTCCGCATCACAATAATATAGCAACAAACTAGACATTTTAATTACTCACCAGTTAAGCAACTACAACACGAGGTTTGTGAACAAATAAAAAAGTCATAAACAAGTTCATGACTATGTGCCTTCATTACTATGCTCTTCACAGAAGGATAATAAAAAAGAAATAAAAGGAAAAACAAACAAAGGAGATGCTAACTTAAAAACTCCTTTAAAAAAACCCTCGAAAAAAACCTCCCATACACAAAAGACCCCCACACCATCTTCAACTTTTGCATATCCTGCACCATCTCCCCCTATCATCTTCAGTTTTGCATTTAGTCCATCCTCCTCATTTGCAATTCTTTTAGGAACATAGATTGTTTAGAGCATTTATTTGAACTATCAATGTATAACGTATGATACTCCTACATTTTCTTCCTACCCATTGGACAATGACTGTGAGATATTGCCAACGATTGAAGCAAGCAACTACATTGTCTGTTGAGGCTCGGTAGGTTGTGATGGTCCTAGGGCCAAGGGAGTGCCCTTCACGATAATCTGTAAGCTTGTCTCTAGTGTAGAATTTGATGTTTTGGATTCTTGAAGTGGAGTCCATTGTGGCATATCATGTCACAATTGCTAGTAACTATGGTAGTTTTATCTCTTCAGCTCTATTCTTATAGAACTCAACCACAATTTTCTTCTTCTTCTTCTTCTTCTTCTTCTTCTTCTTCTTCTTCTTCTTCTTCTTCTTCTTCTTCTTCTTCTTCTTCTTTTGCCTATGAACTCTCTCCATAAATTCCACTCTTATTGTTTTTAGATGTGATAACAGGTTTTTTCCTAAAGTCATAAACTGAATTCTCTCATACCCTTGTGAGCTAAAGAGTGGAGCTTTGTGACATCTTGAAAATTTAGTTTTGTTTTCAATTGAATGAATCGGGCCTTTCATCAACATGCCTATAGTGCTATTCTTTGAGTTGATCACTTTTGAAATAACTAGACTATCTAGGGAAGCCATTAAGAGATTTTAATGCAATAGACTTGAGAATTTGACCAGAAATCGACTGCTCGATCGTGCTAGTCTGCAAGGGTCATTACGGCATTATCAAAATCGATCAGAGATTAGGGATAGGTCGATTTGACAGAGATGTGTGATCAAAGTGTGAGTGATTCAATTTGATTGTAAAATTCTCGTCGATGGGCACTAGACTGATTTTATGTCGTTTGGGTACCATGTACCCGTAATTGAAATTTCGAGATTTTCACGACTACGAGAGTCGCCAATGTGTCAAAGATGTACTTTGTGACTTGAAGAAAATCGACCAAGGGTCAATTGCACCAAAAATTTCTAAAAGTTACCCGATAGATTAGGTCACGCTAAAATCGCGTCAAATTGAAATTAACTGCAAATTTGAATTCAATTTCAGAAATTGAAAGTTTTGTCATATCACGATTTATTTTAGAAACGTCAACTCATCCTTCGAAGATTTTTCAACGAATTCGGGATTTTTTATGAAAAATCAATTCGGACGATTTAGAAAGAACGAAAATTCGGATTGGCCGAATTGAAGGCGTTTGCCTCCTTAGTGAGCTATTTGGTAATGGGAATTTGTAGAAATTGTGTAGGCTTCTTCTTTAGCAAAATTTGACATCAAATTTGGGAAAATTGGAGAAGAAATTTAAGCCTAAGGTTGCGAAATTCGTATGCTTGAGAGGAGGCTGCAACATTGGCACCAAAATTTGATTATTTGTAAAATATTATGCAAGAAAAAAATGGGGGACACAAGGGATGAACATGAAGACTTTTGGTCCAAGGAAATGATGTTTCTAGATATTTTTATTTGACTTATTGCCCTCCTTTCCCCTTGGCTTCTCGACCACACCTCTGCCAGTCCCCTTCTTCTTCGTGCGCACGTCCCTCTTCACTGAAGTCTTCAGCTTCAGTCTTCTTTTCCTGTAGCCCACCATCGTTTGTTCCCTCTGAATCCTGCCTTCCACCGAATTCCCCTCCATTTCTCTTCGCCCGTTTCTCCCCTACGCCCACGCGTCCACGATTCGACCCCTCACTCAGTCAACACCCCAACGAAACCCCTCCAAGCACTGGTTTTGTTGACCCGCTGCACGTCTCCACGTCTCTCTTCACCCTGCGTGCCACCTCCATCTGCACGTGTCTCCTCCCTCACGCCACATCCGCAAGCCCCCATCTCCGCTTCGTTTTCTCTGCTGCTAGCACGTCCGCAACACTCCACCGAAACCAGCCCACTCGAAGCTACAAGTTCCAACCAGCTTTGTGGCTGATTTCGCCTCGGTCTGTGCTCCCATTAGTGTTGCCGCTTCAGAGTTTGTCGTTTATCTCCGCATCGCCGTCGCCGTGAATTCATTGGTCCGCAAACCGGTGAGTTTATGCATTAAAATCTACTTAGGGAGTTAATTATGCTTAGGGGTGATTCGTTTAAGTTAATTAAGGATTATGTGGTTAGTTAGATTAGATTAGTGATTTAATTATCCGATTTGGCATGTTAGGTTGTTAGATTAGATTAATTAGAGACTAGACAGGTTGTATCAATTATCTAAATTGGTTTGGAAATTCTTTGGGCCTGTTTTGGTATTTAATTAGGCTTTTCCAGCCTAAGTTTACAATTATGGCATTTATTGGTATTTAACTAATTAATTTTTGTAATTATCTAATTATTGATTATTTTCTGAAAATTAGATCGGGATAGTCGGTGACTGGAATTTTGTGCTGATTGCAATGGTGTGGTTGGTTGATTTAATTGATTGCTATATTGTGCAATTTGAGTGAAAGTTATAATTTTGGGTAATTATCCCAAAATTAAGTAATTTCAGTAATAAATTAGAAATTACTAGGGCGTCGGTTTATAACGGTAAAAATGTTTTCAAATACTATATGAATAGTGGGATTTTTTAAAGTAAAGATATTATACTTTTGATTCAGCCGACGGTGTACCCATACACGATTATTTTTATTAGGTATATTTTAACATGATGAAATTAGGCCAAGTTGGTTATTTAATTGAGGAAGTGATGTGCAAAGCACAAGACCCTTGTCTAGGGTTGATTTATTGTAGTTGAGCTTCGGTGAGCAATTATTATTTAGCAACTTCGGTGAGCAACAATACTTTAGCAGTTTCGGGAAGCAATATAGATGTATAGCAGCTTTGGTGAGCACTTCGATATCAGCTTTGGCGAGCATTATAGTTATCTAGCAACTTCGGTGAGAAAATATTATCTAGCAGCTTCGGTGAGCAAAATAGACATCAACTTTGATGAGCAATGATATATGGATATATCTACCAGCTTCGGTGAGCTAGACCATCTAGTTCACCTTAGGTGAGCAGTGTTTGAATCGATAAAGTTTATGGATGGTATCGATGGTATGGAGTCAAATGAGTTGACTGATTAATAGTTGAATTGGATTGAAATGATTGGATGATTATATGAATTATACTGACTTGCAGAAAGGATCTAAGGCAAAGGTAAGTTCTCCGATTTGTGCTTGTGCTTAGATAGCCCTTGGAGCATATTTTTTTCTAGTCGAATTTAGGGGGTGAACTTGTTGAGACATTGTCTCATCTCGTTGTGGGCTCAACATTTGCAGGTCCCTAGATGGTGGTTGTGGAAGACGCAAAGCCCTGGAGTCTGGGGAGGTGGAGACCGAAGGATCAGCGAACGTGTCTGACTAGTTGGTCATAGGACAGTCCCATTTTTGTTGAGTCGGTCTTTTGTAGACAGCCTAGTATTGTATATAAACTTTGTGTGTTTATAAAAGTGTGGCATCCTGGAAATTCAAAGCCGAGCCTTAAGGTGTGTTAAATGTCTTTAATTAGGTGATAGAATTTTATGGCTTATGCTTTAGCCAATTTGTCTTTTAATTTGATGAATTTTGCTTGTGATTGTGGAAATTCAAATTTAATAGATTAATGCTTGGCCATATGATTTAAATTTCAATAATTGAAATATCCCAAGGTTTTGGCCAAGATGAAATTTGAATTTAGAAATATTTATAAAAAGGAATTCAAAAAAAAAAAAAAAGAAGAGAAAATAGGGTTATTTTCGAAATGGGCCTTGGACCCATTAGCCTAGAGCTTGGTGGGCCAAGCTAGTCGGCCCATTGGGCCCAAGAGGGAGTTCGACCAGCCCAAGAAGGAGTGGCCGGTTGGGCCTAAGCCCAAGCCCATTAACCCAAATCAAATTTCAAAAATAGAAATGACAAGTGGCAAGACAAGTCCTCATGCATTGGCCATGGTTGAGGTGGATTAATCATTGCAATTGAGGGGATATAAAAGGGATTTGGAGAGAGAGTGGCCGGTTCTTGCTTCATTTCCGTCCAAGAGAGGTGTGCGAGAGAGAGAGAGGGCTTGAGCGAAAGAGAAGGACCGAGAGAGAGGAGGTGGAGCCGAGAGTTGTCGCCGCCTTGTGCTTGCTGTTCGTTCATTTTGGAGGCAAGTGGGGGTCCTTAACTTCTCTTGCATGTTGTTTTGATGGTTGCATGTTCGGTTTTAAGGGTGATTTGGGCGAAATACCGAAGTAAGGGTTGAATGTGTACATGTTATGTGGCTGTTTCCGTTCGGTTGGTGGTAGACAGTATCTTATTCGAGCTTGCATGTGTATTTGGAGTGTGATTTCGGCTTCGGTGTCTTCATGAAAGTTGAAGCTAATATCGCGAGGTATGACATACTCGAATTTCATGGAAAACGATGGTGATATGAGGGGTCGAAAGTTCTATTTCACGGAGGCTTTAGATCTGCGAATTTCCTACTGACCTTTTGTTGATTTCTTGGTTGCATGTTGATTTCTGTTGGAGATCTCACTTTGTTGTCTTCTTGAAAGTTGTAGGAAACACCCTAAGCTACAACATACTCGAATATGAGGCAAAAAGAACAAGTATAACTTGGTGAATCGGTTAGATCTTGGAGAGGGTTGATTCTGGTGAGGTGTACCGAGACACCCGAGACTTCATGGGTTAAAATGGTGACCAAAATCTGGGTATTTGACCTATATCCCTTCATGAAAATTGTAAAGGACACATTTTTACATAACATACTTTAATTTCAGAAGGAACGAAAGAGATTTGATGGGTGAAATCTAAGAAATACGGAGGAGTGTGTTCTGGACGTCGCGGTAGAGATTCCAGAAGCTTCGAGGACTATGGAAATTAATATAAAAGGAATATGGCTTAAAGTTCTTAATTAAAAAGGTGCGAAAATGTGTTGGCTATCACCCTGTAAAGTTTCGTAATTTTTGAAGACCGAATGTGTATTTTAATTAAATTAATTCGGAAACTGTGCAGTAGGTTCAATTCCGAGAATTTTAGGATGTTTTTGGAGGAAAATTGTGAAATTATAAGAAATTCGATTTGGCCACAAATTTTATATAAAATTGTGATCCTATAAATGATTTTTGAATATTATGATTTTGGGAAAATCATGGATATTAAATATTTATTCATGAAAAATAAATAAATATAAAATAATAATATAATATAATAAAATAATAAAATAATAATAAAATAATGAAATAATAAAATAAAATAGATTTTATTTGGCCATGGATTCAATTCCATTTGTGTGGCACTTGTGTGATGAGGTCTTTGTATATACATTAAATTGAAATACTTATGTGATTAAGCTATGGTATGTGCATGACATGTGAATTGAAATACCTATGTGATTTAAACTATGACTTGTGCATAACATGTAAATTGAAATACTTATGTGATTAGGCTATGACATGTGCATGACATGTGAATTGAAATGCAAGTGTGATATGTTTGATTGCCATGTCAAATTTCCATATTAAATTGAGATAAAAGATAAATGTGGATGAGAATGAGGTTGTGGTGGAGGATGTTGTCCGGTGGCTGGTGGCGTAATTCCGAGATTCCCCGGGAGTTTCAGGATGCCTGGAATGTGGGGGCCGGAAGCCCGTCGGAGGTTTCGCCCGAAAGGAGTGACTCGCGATGCCAGGATTAGGGTGCGAGATCCCGGTTAGAAGGGTAAAGGCCGGAAGCCCCGTCGGAGGTTTCGCCCGAAGGGAATGCCTCGTGATGCTAGTTGAGATGCGAGATGCCCGAATGTGGGGGCGGGAAGCCCGGTGGCCATGAGATGGCGGGATACTGGGATCCCTGTCGGAGGTTTCTGCCCGAAGGGATGGTGATGATGGTGAATTTGATGATTTGAGAAAAGATAATGTGGGGATCAATTGATAAATAAAAGTGGAAATTGATCTATGATGTGATATGCATGGTGATGCATGGCTAATGATGATATGATGTGATATGCATGGTGATGCATGGCAAACGATGATGTGATATGCATGGTGATGCATGGCTAATGATGATATGATGTGATATGCATGGTGATGCATGGCAAATGATGATGTGATATGCATGGTGATGCATGGCTAATGATGATATGATGTGATATGCATGGTGATGCATGGCTAATGATGATGTGATATACATGGTGATGCATGGCTAATGATGAGATGATGTGATATGCATGGTGATGCATGGCTAATGATGATATGATGTGATATGCATGGTGATGCATGGCTAATGATGATGTGATATACATGGTGATGCATGGCTAATGATGAGATGATGTGATATGCATGGTGATGCATGGCTAATGATGAGATGATGTGATATGCATGGTGATGCATGGCTAATCATGATGTGATATGTATGGTGATGCATGGCTAATGATGATATGATGTGATATGCATGGTGATGCATGGCAAATGATGATGTGATATGCATGGTGATGCATGGCTAATGATGATATGATGTGATATGCATGGTGATGCATGGCTAATGATGATGTGATATGCATGGTGATGCATGGCTAATGATGAGATGATGTGATATGCATGGTGATGCATGGCTAATGATGATGTGATATGCATGGTGATGCATGGCTAATGATGAGATGATGTGATATGCATGGTGATGCATGGCTAATGATGAGATGATGTGATATGCATGGTGATGCATGGCTAATGATGATGTGATATGCATGGTGATGCATGGCTAATGATGATACGATGTGATATGCACGGTGATGCATGGCTAATGATGATGTGACATGCATGGTGACGCATGGTTAATGATGATGTGATGATAATGATATATGAGATGCCATGATGATGATATATATGCTATGATGATGCATGAATACGCTCGACATCAAAAGGTAAGCAATGCCTCGCATTGTATGATGGTATGCATGGTGCACCGAGTTGTTATTGGATTTCCTATCTGCCGAGTGGTTGTACTCACCCCTTTTGGGGATAACATTTCCGATTAGCACTATGCCGCTACCTGTTTGTTTCGCATGGGGTATTTTACGGTCTACCGTCTGATGTTGAGGTGGAGTGTACGGAGTTAGATTGTCCCTCGTGCCCGGATTGACGTTCATCCGAGTGCGATGCTTAGTTATTTATGATATCGGCCTGGCTGGGGGCCCTATCATACAAGAGTTCATTTCGTTCACGTCCGTCGAGATGGTGCTATGCGAGGGATGCTGCCGCCACCACCATCTAATGCACCGGGTAGGGTGTGAGACTCACGCGCGACGAGTAGAAGCCGAGCTTTTTGATGTAGATAATCGACACCTTTGATGGGAGCTTGTGCGCTTGATGTAGAGGGTTGATAGTTTCTTTTTGAGATTTTAGGCGGGACATGGCAGAGTCCTTGCTTTTCTTGTTTTGTATCGACCCGAGAAAGAAGGAGTCCCATCTTAAAAGAATATGTAAATAAAGTGTCGATGTTCGTATATAAAATCCCGATGTGTAGCTGGTGTGTATTTGTATCATGGGTTAGAAGGGAGATAGATGACGATGTGAATTTTGCTTCCGCTATGAGTCGCGCATGGGACCGCTTTAAAAAAAAAATGCCTGAAATCTGGCAAGGCTTAATTTAGCCAAGAGATAGAGATGGTAAAAGATGTAACACCGGCGCTAGTGACGACCTGAAGAAGGGTTCGGGGTGTCACAGCCGCGCTTTTTGGTATCAGAGCGAATGGTTATAGGTGGAGTGATAAGGAGCCTCATTTGGAAATTGAGGAACATGATGACAATACACACCATAGGATGTAAAACGAAATAATTGAATAACGGGTGATGAGAATTCACTCGTAGATCCCCAGTAGTCTGTCTTGAATTTCCAGTAACATGTATATGTTACTTATATGATAGTAGTAATTGCTTTGAGTGGAGGCAGTGTGTCTCAGATTATTCCTGAGGCAATGCTTGGAAATTGCGGGAGAGTCATGGTGCGAGCGGAAGTGCTCATCCATCGAGGGCTGAAGCCTCTCGCTGCAAGGGCTGAACCCCGAATGGAAGATATCCCGAGGCATTAGCCAATATTGGAAATCTGATGGAGAGGCAGGCGCAGCAACAGCCCGGAGCAGAACGCCGTACTCAAGGACTAGTGGAGCAGTTTTTAAAGCTGAAGCCACTTAAGTTTAATGGAATGGGAAGTCCTGAGGAGGCAGAGCAATGGATTGATGGAATGGAACAAATTTTCCGGTTGTTGGACTGCACCGATGCTGAGAAAATAGTCTTAGCAGAGTACCAATTGGAGGGAAATGCGAAGTTTTGGTGGAGAGCTTCGAAGGATATAATCTTTCCACCAGGTACTGATATTAGCTGGGAAGAGTTTGTTAGAGCCTTCAATAGGAAGCATTTCGATCGTGCTAAGGATAGGAAGATTACTGAATTTGTTCAGCTAGAACAAAAGGGGTTGACTTGTAGATCGGTATGAGGCTAGATTTTCTGAATTGTCTAGATATGCTCCTAGATTGATTGAGGATCGGGAAAAGAAGGCTAAGAGATTCTGAAAGGGCGAGGACCGACATTAGAAAGCAGTTGGTGCCTTTGAACATAAGAGATTATAATGAGATTTATGAAAGGGCGCAGATTAGTGGAGCGGGAGTTGTTGAGGGAAAGGTCGGAATTTAAGAAACCGTTTAATTTTAGTGATGTGAAAAAGGGAAGAGACCTTATTCTGGTCAAGGTCGACTGGAATATGAAGAAGAAGGGTAATTTTGGAAATTTTGGAGGGGCAAGGAGTGGTCTGAACATAGGGAAAGCACCCTATCAGCCTGGACAATAGAAATGTTTTGGCTGTGGACAAGTGGGACATCTTAAGAGGAATTGCCCGCGAGAGAGGTCGCAAGTGAGTGTTGGCTCAGTGCGACAGCGATATCAGAGTGCTGTTAGGTCAAATCCGCAAGGAAATCCTCAGAGACCACCTGCTCGGGGAAGGGTGTATGCGATCACCCGGGAGGAAGCGGAAGCTTCCAAAAATGTTATCTCGTGTACGATTCTTATTAATGGCGAAAAGGCATATGCATTGTTTGACACGGGTGCAACGCATTCGTTTGTGTCTGAAAGATATAGATGTTTGAATAGGATAGAAGTTATGCCTCTTGAGACGCCTCTTTGTGTTTCCACGCCTTTAAAGGATATGGTATTGTCTACATTGGTGTGTGAAAATTGTAAGATCTCAATGGGAGGAAAGGATATGGAAATAGACTTGGTTGTAATGGCTATGTATGATTTTGATGTTATTATAGGAATGGATTGGCTTCGCAAGTATCGGGCTAGAATGAATTGTTATAGAAGAGTGGTGCAATTTGTTTTACCTGATCAGTCTAGTTGTGAATTTCTAGGAGGTCAAACCTGTTTTCCCGTAGCTCTTATTTCGGCAGTAGAAGCATGTAAGTTGCTTGACGGAGGATGTCAAGGGTACCTAGCCATAGTTAGAGATTATGCCAGGGAGGAGCCTAATCTCGAGGAAGTTCGCGTAGTTAACGAATTTCAAGATGTATTTCCTGAGGAATTGCCTGGATTGCCGCCAGAGCGGGAGATTGAATTTGAAATTGAATTAATGCCCGGAATAGGACCAATATCAAAAGCCCCGTATAGAATGGCCTTAGTTGAATTGAAGGAGTTGAAAGTGCAACTGCAAGAATTGCTTGATAAAGGATTTATTAGACCAAGTGCTTCACCTTGGGGTGCACCGGTCTTGTTTGTGAAAAAGAAGGATGGGTCAATGCGCTTGTGTATTGACTATAGGCGTTGAATCAGGTGACCATTAAGAATAAGTATCCTTTGCCTAGAATTGATGATTTATTTGACCAACTCCAAGGAAGTTCGGTCTTTTCTAAGATTGACTTGAGGTCGGGATACCATCAGTTGAGAATTAAGAAGGAGGACATTCCTAAGACTGCGTTTAGAACTCGTTATGGGCACTATGAGTTCCTTGTTATGCCATTTGGATTGACTAACGCCCTGCTGCATTTATGGATTTGATGAATAGAATATTTCAGCCTTATTTAGACCAGTTCGTGATTGTCTTTATTGATGATATTTTGGTATATTCAAAAGGGCCTAAAGAGCATGAGCAGCATTTGAGGATAGTTTTGCAGACTACGAGAGAGCATAAGTTGTATGCTAAGTTTAGTAAGTGTGAATTCTGGTTGGATCGGATAGTATTTTTAGGACATGTGGTGTCGGGAAAGGAATTGCAAAGAGACCCCGGCAAAAGTTGAAATGGTGGTGAATTGGCCGAGACCAACGACACCTACCGAGATACGAAGTTTCTTAGGATTGGCTGGCTATTATAGGAGATTCATTGAAGGATTTTCACGGCTAGCGGGACCTTTAACTAAGTTGACTCGAAAGAATGTGAAATTTGAGTGGAATGGAGAATGTGAAATGAGTTTTCGGGAGCTCAAAAGGAAATTGACTTCAGCTCCAATTCTAACTATACCTCTTTGGACTGATGGATTTACGGTGTATAGTGATGCATCTCACAAAGGATTAGGATGTGTTTTGATGCAACATGGCAAGGTCGTAGCCTATGCATCTAGACAATTGAAACCTCATGAGCTAAATTACCCGACGCATGATTTAGAGCTAGCAGCTATAGTGTTTGCCTTGAAGATATGGAGACACTATTTGTATGGGGAAAAGTTTGAGATTTATACGGATCATAAGAGTTTGAAGTATCTGTTCTCACAAAAGGAGTTGAACATGAGACAAAGGAGGTGGATGGAGTTGTTGAAGGATTATGACGTGAGATAAGATATCATCCAGAAAAGCGAATAGAGTAGCGAGATGCTCTTAGTCGAAAGTCGGCCGTAGAAATAGCTAGTTTGAGGATGGCAGAATGGAAATTGTTGGAATCTATGGCAAATTCCGAATTTAAATTGGAAGTGGATTGTCTTACTGGTATGCTTAGTGCATTAAGGATTGAGCCGAGAGATTATCCAGAGAATTAAAATTCTGCAAGAATCTGACCCGTGAGATTTTGAAAATGAAAGATGTTGTATCTTTAGGGAAAAGATCAGAATTTCAGATCTCGATGATGGAATAGTAAGATGTCAAGGACGACTTTGTGTTCCCGACAATGAGGAATTAAGGAAGGAAATTCTGTCGGAAGCACATAAGAGTAATTATAGTATCCACCCGGGAAGTACAAAGATGTACAGAAATTTGCGTCAAGCAATTTTGGTGGAATGGTATGAAGGCAGATACGGCTAAGTACGTATCTCAATGTTTGACATGTCGGCAAAGCGGAGCATCAAAAACCCGCAGGACTCTTGAGACCATTAGACATTCCTGAATGGAAATGGGAACATATAACGATGGACTTTGTGCAAGGATTGCCAAGGACATCAAGTAGTCACGATTCAATTTGGGTTATAGTGGATCGTTTGACTAAGTCGGCACATTTCTTAGCGATTCGCATGGATTACCCAATGGATAAGTATGCGGACATGTATGTAAGTCAAGTGGTACGCTTACATGGTGTTCCGGTGACCATTACTTCAGATCGAGATTCGAGTCGAATTTTTGGAAAAGTCTTCAAATTGCGTTAGGATCTAAGCTTCGGTTTAGTTTGACTTTTCATCCTCGACAGATGGTCAATCGGAAAGAGTAATCCAGATATTAGAGGATATGTTAAGAGATTGTGTAATTGATTTCAAAGGAAATTGGGATGAGAGATTGCATCTGGTAGAGTTCGCCTATAATAATAGCTTTCGAGGAAGAGTATAGGTATGTCACCTTATGAAGCATTATATGGAAGGAGATGTAGGACTCTGTTTGTTGGAGTGAAGTAGGAGAAAGGAAGTTGACAGGACCTGAATTAGTACAAGTTACCGCTGAGGCTGTTGATATTATCAGAGAAAGACTTAGAACAGCTCAGAGTAGACAGAAAGACTACGCATATAGATGTAGGAGGCCTTTGGAATTTGGTATAGGAGACCATGTATTCCTTAAGGTATCTCCAATGAAAGGAATATCTCGATTTGGGAAGAAGGGTAAGTTAAGCCCCAGATTTGTAGGACCTTTTGAAATACTTGAGAAAATAGGAGACGTGGCTTATCGTTTAGCGTTACCTCCTAAGTTAGGAAATCTGCACGATGTGTTTCATGTATCGATGTTGAGGAAGTACCAGCCGGATCCCGGTCACATACTCGATCATGAAGCCATCAAAATGGAGGAGAAAGTGAGGTATATTGAAGAGCCCGTGCAGATATTAGATCGAAAGGAGCAAACTCTTAGGACCAAAAAGATCCCATTGGTTAAGGTGTTATGGCGACATCATGATGTGGAGGAAGCCACATGGGAAAGTGAGGATCGATGAGGGAAGAGTACCCTTATTTATTTCAAGAAGGCGCGAGTAGTGCTTGAATTTCGAGGACGAAATTCTCTAAGGAGGGGAGAATTGTGGCATCCCGGAAATTCAAAGCCGAGCCTTAAGGTGTGTTAAATGTCTTTAATTAGGTGATAGAATTTTATGGCTTATGCTTTAGCCAATTTGTCTTTTAATTTGATGAATTTTGCTTGTGATTGTGGAAATTCAAATTTAATAGATTAATGCTTGGCCATATGATTTAAATTTCAATAATTGAAATATCCCAAGGTTTTGGCCAAGATGAAATTTGAATTTAGAAATATTTATAAAAAGGAATTCAAAAAAAAAAAGAAGAGAAAATAGGGTTATTTTCGAAATGGGCCTTGGACCCATTAGCCTAGAGCTTGGTGGGCCAAGCTAGTCGGCCCATTGGGCCCAAGAGGGGAGTTCGACCAGCCCAAGAAGGAGTGGCCGGTTGGGCTAAGCCCAAGCCCATTAACCCAAATCAAATTTCAAAAATAGAAATGACAAGTGGCAAGACAAGTCCTCATGGATTGGCCATGGTTGAGGTGGATTAATCATTGCAATTGAGGGGATATAAAAGGGGATTTGGAGAGAGAGTGGCCGGTTCTTGCTTCATTTCCGTCCAAGAGAGGTGTGCGAGAGAGAGAGAGGGCTTGAGCGGAAGAGAAGGACCGAGAGAGAGGAGGTGGAGCCGAGAGTTGTCGCCGCCTTATGCTTGCTGTTCGTTCATTTTGGAGGCAAGTGGGGTCCTTAACTTCTCTTGCATGTTGTTTTGATGGTTGCATTTTCGGTTTTAAGGGTGATTTGGGCGAAATACCGAAGTAAGGGTTGAATGTGTACATGTTATGTGGCTGTTTCCGTTCGGTTGGTGGTAGACAGTATCTTATTCGAGCTTGCATGTGTATTTGGAGTGTGATTTCGGCTTCGGTGTCTTCATGAAAGTTGAAGCTAATATCGCGAGGTATGACATACTCGAATTTCATGGAAAACGATGGTGATATGAGGGGTCGAAAGTTCTATTTCACGGAGGCTTTAGATCTGCGAATTTCCTACTGACCTTTTGTTGATTTCTTGGTTGCATGTTGATTTCTGTTGGAGATCTCACTTTGTTGTCTTCTTGAAAGTTGTAGGAAACACCCTAAGCTACAACATACTCGAATATGAGGCAAAAAGAACAAGTATAACTTGGTGAATCGGTTAGATCTTGGAGAGGGTTGATTCTGGTGAGGTGTACCGAGACACCCGAGACTTCATGGGTTAAAATGGTGACCAAAATCTGGGTATTTGACCTATATCCCTTCATGAAAATTGTAAAGGACACATTTTTACATAACATACTTTAATTTCAGAAGGAACGAAAGAGATTTGATGGGTGAAATCTAAGAAATACGGAGGAGTGTGTTCTGGACGTCGCGGTAGAGATTCCAGAAGCTTCGTAGGACTATGGAAATTAATATAAAAGGAATATGGCTTAAAGTTCTTAATTAAAAAGGTGCGAAAATGTGTTGGCTATCACCCTGTAAAGTTTCGTAATTTTTGAAGACCGAATGTGTATTTTAATTAAATTAATTCGGAAACTGTGCAGTGGGTTCAATTCCGAGAATTTTAGGATGTTTTTGGAGGAAAATTGTGAAATTATAAGAAATTCGATTTGGCCACAAATTTTATATAAAATTGTGATCCTATAAATGATTTTTGAATATTATGATTTTGGGAAAATCATGGATATTAAATATTTATTCATGAAAAATAAATAAATATAAAATAATAATATAATATAATAAAATAATAAAATAATAATAAAATAATGAAATAATAAAATAAAATAGATTTTATTTGGCCATGGATTCAATTCCATTTGTGTGGCACTTGTGTGATGAGGTCTTTGTATATACATTAAATTGAAATACTTATGTGATTAAGCTATGGTATGTGCATGACATGTGAATTGAAATACCTATGTGATTTAAACTATGACTTGTGCATAACATGTAAATTGAAATACTTATGTGATTAGGCTATGACATGTGCATGACATGTGAATTGAAATGCAAGTGTGATATGTTTGATTGCCATGTCAAATTTCCATATTAAATTGAGATAAAAGATAAATGTGGATGAGAATGAGGTTGTGGTGGAGGATGTTGTCCGGTGGCCTGGTGGCGTAATTCCAGAGATTCCCTGGGAGTTTCAGGATGCCTGGAATGTGGGGGGCCGGAAGCCCTGTCGGAGGTTTCTGCCCGAAGGGAGTGACTCGCGATGCCAGGATTAGGGTGCGAGATCCCCGGTTAGAAGGGTAAAGGCCGGAAGCCCTGTCGGAGGTTTCTGCCCGAAGGGAATGCCTCATGATGCTAGTTGAGATGCGAGATGCCCGAAATGTGGGGGGCCGGAAGCCCAGTGGCCATGAGATGGCTGGGATACTGGGATCCCTGTCGGAGGTTTCTGCCCGAAGGGATGGTGATGATGGTGAATTTGATTATTTGAGAAAAGATAATGTGGGGATCAATTGATAAATAAAAGTGGAAATTGATCTATGATGTGATATGCATGGTGATGCATGGCTAATGATGATATGATGTGATATGCATGGTGATGCATGGCAAATGATGATGTGATATGCATGGTGATGCATGGCTAATGATGATATGATGTGATATGCATGGTGATGCATGGCAAACGATGATGTGATATGCATGGTGATGCATGGCTAATGATGATATGATGTGATATGCATGGTGATGCATGGCTAATGATGATGTGATATGCATGGTGATGCATGGCTAATGATGAGATGATGTGATATGCATGGTGATGCATGGCTAATGATGAGATGATGTGATATGCATGGTGATGCATGGCTAATGATGATGTGATATGCACGGTGATGCATGGCTAATGATGATACGATGTGATATGCACGGTGATGCATGGCTAATGATGATGTGACATGCATGGTGACGCATGGTTAATGATGATGTGATGATAATGATATATGAGATGCCATGATGATGATATATATGCTATAATGATGCGTGAATACACTCGACATCAAAAAGGTAAGCAATGCCTGCATTGTATGATGGTATGCATGGTGCACTGAGTTGTTATTGGATTTCCCTATCTGCTGAGTGGTTGTACTCACCCCTTTTGGGGATAACATTTCAGATTAGCACTATGCCACTACCTGCTGTTTCGCATGGGGTATTTTACGGTCTACCGTCTGATGTTGAGGTGGAGTGTACGGAGTTAGATTGTCCCTCTGTGCCCGGATTGACGTTCATCCGAGTGCGATGCTTAGTTATGTATGATATCGGCGCCGGGGGCCCTGTCATACAAGAGTTCATTTCTGTTCACGTCCGTCGAGATGGTGCTATGCGAGGGATGCTGCCGCCGCCACCACCTCGATGCACCGGGTAGGGTGTGAGACTCACGGGCGACGAGTAGGAGCCGAGCTTTTTGATGTAGATAATCGACACCTTTGATGGGAGCTTGTGCGCTTGATGTAGAAGGTTGATAGTTTCTTTTTGAGATTTTAGGCGGGACATGGCAGAGTCCTCGCTTTTCTTGTTTTGTATCGACCCGAGAAAGGAGGAGTCCCATCTTAAAAGAATATGTAAATAAAGTGTCGATGTTCGTATATAAAATCCCGACGTGTAGCTGGTGTGTATTTGTATCATGGGTTAGAAGGGAGATAGATGACGATGTGAATTTTGCTTCCGCTATGAGTCGCGCATGGGACCGCTTTTAAAAAAAAAATGCCTGAAATCTGGCAAGGCTTAATTTAGCCAAGAGATAGAGATGGTAAAAGATGTAACACCGGCACTAGTGACGACTGAAGAAGGGTTCGGGGTGTCACAAAAAGGCTTGTTTCCGATGTGAATGGTTTCTTGTTTTCCTATTCCAAGCTTTTGGTTGTTAAGGGATTTGTTTTGCTTCCGCATGTGTATTAAAAATAAATGGATTGGCGACGTGTCTTGGGACGTCGCATATTTATCGACCACCGAGGGATGAGTACACGCTCCAGGGTCGAGGCGTGACAAGCTTGGTGGCACTAGGGTGAAGAGTGAGTGATGCAAAAGGAATGATACAACTGGTTGGTAGAAGTAGTACTAGGGTGTTTGTGTTCAATTATGACTTAGAGGAGCTCTAAAGTCAATATTGGTCTTCCATGCACAAAGTCATTGGGAGCTAATGCCGCTCTCTTAATGAGGCCCTAGCAAGCTAAAATCAGTTGTTGTATAGAAGTGTTATGTGTATCTTATTCAAGCGACTAGATGGCTAAGTTGAACTAGATAAATTATGATTAGGTGGGAGGATGCAATTTGCCATACTGCAATAGGAAGAATATTTCAAAGGAAGGCTAACCTAGGGTGCGAATGGTAACATTTATGTTCCGAGAAATAAATCCTTTTGAGAAATAGTTTTTTTTTCTATTTTTACTCCCGGAACAATTTCTAAGCAAAATAAGGCGTTTGGTAACAACACAAAATTTTTATTCTTGGAATAGAAAAGGAATAGGAATGCATTTGGTACAATCAACAAATTTTTGTATTTTTTCATTTTTTCTTATTATTCACGAACGATCGAATGCTGCTGGTCGCCAACCGTCGCTTGTCACTTGTCACCATCGCCCACCACTGCCCGACCACCAACCACAACCCACCGGCTAGCAGCTTTGGGTTGTGGGCGATGGTTGGTTGTCGGTAAGTGGCGCCGGGTGGCAATGGGCGGCGGTCGGCGCGGCGGCGATCGAGCGGCTAGTGGCCGGTGGCGGTGGTGGTGAGCAAGTGGTCGTGATGGCGTGGCTGGCACCGGTGGTCGATAGTCGACAGTGGTTGCCAGCGGTGAAGGCGGCTGGTGGTTGAAGGATACCAACGGTTGACGGTAAAGGCGGCCGGTGGTTGGAGGAAGGTGGTGGTCGGGGGTAGTCGCCAGCGACGGTGCCAACGGTTGATGATGGGCAGCGGTGCCGGTCGGCGGCGGCGGTTAACGGTGGCTCTACGTAGCTAGAGGTGGCATGCGGTGGCCGCAGCAAGAGATAAGAACAGAAGAAAAAAAATGGGCTTATTTCTAGAAATTGTTCCTAGGAACAAGAAGCTACTTTTTTTGTTTCTTGTTTCTATTCCAAATCTATTCCTGGCTACATTTCTATTTCGGGGAATAGAAAAATAAGTTAGCATTACCAAACGGATTTTTGTTCTTTTTTTTTTTTTTTTGTTTCAAGGAACAAAAGAACAAAAAAACAAAGGAACATAAACGTTCCCATGCAGTGCCCTAGTGTCCTCAGCTCACTAGGTGCTGCATGAGCTTTTTCACTTTGTAAAGTCCATGACAAATGGTATCAAAGCAGGATCCCTCTAGTAGTTGCATAATTCATGAAAAGCCTATGATCTATACGGTCCTAAGAGGGCAAGGAGTGATTGTCAAAGCTAAGCGTGCTTGGACAAGGTGTGACTCTCATAAAGCATCTAAGATGACAATTGGGAGAGTACAAGAATGAATTAAATTGCTCAACAAATAGAGAAAACGTTCATGGATCAATGGATGAATCTCAAATAGTGTGATATTGTAACAACCCAAATTCCATCTCTAGGATCACAAGCGACAAGGGTTATTTTTGCGATGTCCTAGGCTCATTGCTATCTTAATTTATTTATGTTTTTATCTTGTTAATAGGTACATGTGGAAATGTGAGCAAACAAACTCCCTAGACAAACAATAGCTAGAAGACTAGGATATACATCACACAAAATACACCACTTATATATAGTACATCTACAAGTCCTTTTTCTAAGGGCCCTTTTTTCTTTTTACATCATACTACAAGTTTCCACATAGGGTAGGGGAATTCTTATCTCCTTTAGCGTGACTACAGTTCCCAAAACTAACGTGAGACTTCAATGCCTACAAGTCTAAAAGATAAGGGGTGAGTTGAGAACTCGGTAAGTAAACTCACTAATTCTCATCTAGGAGGATAACTCATTATCGAATCAAGCATATGAACATCTCACGTACTATAGCATAGATGGCAAATCCAGTAAGTTTATCAAACAACACATGATAGCATGTATAAAAGGTTTATTAACCGTTTCAATGGTTATTCTCATACTTTCAAGGGCTTTCAGCTTCAAGTTAGGTAGCCGACCTCAAGCCAAGCATCCCATACATTTAGGGGTTTCTTGACTCAACTAAGGCATCCAACTATTAAGCCAAACATCATACCATCAATGCATACTCTACCTCAAACTTATTAAACAAACTCATTAAGCAACACACATAGAAACATGCACAGAGAAATTCAGTCATCAATCTAACCGTTCCTATAGTCCATCCAGAATCCGTTGGGCATCCGAAATCTACTAGACATCCTAAATCCACTAGGCATTCAAAATTCATTGGGTAACCGGAATCCACCTGGCATTTCGTTCTCTTGAACAAGGCATCACCACCAATGCTATATGACAATGAGTCTTAACTTTCATTTAGCAATCATGCATATAAGACACAAGCCGATTTATTATTTTTCCTCTTAGCCCATGTATACAAGGCCCGAGGGTGTGCTCATACGAGCGTGTGTATGTCATGTTCTATAATACTGTAACTACATAATATGTTGGGCAAGGCACAAGGTTTGTAACTCGAACTGACCCATTTACATGCCGACCGTTTGCCAACAAGGCTCGAACCGACATGTCTCAATATTGATCCAAGGCCTAGTGAGGTTTAGTCTGTCATGCCTTAATGCCAACCCAAGGCCAAGTGAGACACGTTCGTAGCTCGATGCATGGATCCATAATCATAAGCAAATCATAGAAAATATTGTAAGAACAATTCATAGAACAACCGAAACACACAAGCACAACTAAGAATACAACTAGCTCAAACAACATACCACAATGTCCTAGTCAAGGATTAGGGAGTCCACTTACTCATGCAAAAACATGACTAGCATGTTCATAGCCAAACCCAACAACGTAGTACATGGCCCTAACCAAAGATTTAAGATTCCACTTATGATGAATCTCAAGATCTAGAGAGACGGTTCGGTGACGGTGGGCATGCTTGACGCCGAGAGAGGAAGAGGGGAAACGTGCAAGGCAAAAAAGGAGGAAGGCTTCGAGAGTGAGAAGAATGGAGGGCGGTTCTCCTATTTATAGGCCAATCCCCAATGATTGCTTTCACATAATGGACCAGTGATATCATTTCTTGTGGCAAGCCTATTCTTGAATATTTGGCCACCTAAGTTCCTAAGGCAATAACTATGGGCCCTTGGTATACTTCTCCTATTGATTCACCTATACTATGAGTCATCATTTCATCATTATTTAGCCTAACATGTTCCCTCAAGGAAAATCTTGGCATAATAATGATCAAATCTTCAAATGGCCACCTCAACTATTGAGTCATTCTTCCTCATTAAGCATAGATTTGGTAGTCACGAAACTTAGATTTAGTCAAATGTTTTTATTCATACTTGTTCTCCAAACCAACCTTCTAGAAACCTCTACCAAGTTCTCCCATTGAATTTCTATTTCCAAAAGTACTTATTAGTTACTTGAGACACCTAAGGAAAACTTGTCTTCCAAGACTAACTCTAGTGTCATGATATCCTAGGTTTTTTGGGACACCTAAGCCATGAATCATCATCTATTCATTAAATACATGCAATCATTATGAGGACACCTAACGGAGTGACTAAGTTCCTTGCATTAAATGCTTAGATTAAGTTTTATTATTAGGCTAGATATTCATCACATGACTTAATTTAAGACATGCTCTGTAAGTCTTCTCTTGCAACCTAGAAAGAAGGTTCTAGGATCTCTAAACTTACTCCTTAAGTTATCTAAAAGAGAAATAATGCTCTAGAATCTTAAATGATGGACTAGCTTCCAAAAATATAAATGCAATCATAAGCCTTAGATATACATCACATGCCTAATCTCTCCAAGTTTTAGAAGCCTTCTAGAATCTTCCATTTTGTCCTCTTTCAAGGAACATAATAAACAGGGGAATGAGGCCATTAGAAGTGTAATGGGGTCGTGTGAGAGCTTATCATGTTCATCCATGACCAATCGTACCAATCAAACTGAGGTTCATAGCTGTATGACCCTTAGTTGGGTTGGTTCACACTAAATTTTCCTATCATGGTTAGGGCAATGGCCCATCTCATTGGCCAAAATTGTAGATGTTATAGGTACCATGTTTCCAACAACGAGAGAAACCTTTATTAGTCTACCAAGGTTAAGAGAAGCTTAGTAAGTGAAAAGAGGTGTTGTCTAGGGAGCTCAATTGGCTCGGGATGCCACACTTGTTAAGGAGAGCATAAGTGACTGAAGATTTGCAAACAACTTTGATTGGGAGAAGTTACCAATGGAGTGAAGTGGCTTGTTCCATTAGGCGAGCATTGTCATTCATGTAAGTCCCAAGGGAGTGACATTGTTGGTTATGGAAGCAAGGAAGCGATACAGCAACTTGCAACAAAAGCATTATGGAATTGAGTAGGGAAGAATGTTATGAACCCAATTTTCCTATACATTTGTGAGCTAAAGAGTGGAGCCTAGTGACATTACAGTGAAGTGAGTGATGCAAAATGGATGATACAACTAGTTTCTTAGACATGATTAATGTTTACTGGTAGTACCCCATATTTACATGTCATTTTAATGAATATCTAATGTAAAACATGAGTGCACTTCCATAGATTTGTCACATAAACTCATGATTTTACATCAACTAGTTGAAAATTTGGAATTGATTATCTTTGTTTTTTCATGCACTTCAAAAACTGCACTTTACATTTTCATCGGTGAATGATACTAAAAGTGTCAAAACTTGTATACATAACTCACTTTAGTATAAAATATTTCATTTGGATCATTTAAGTGTCAAATTTTTTGAAAATGATCTTTTTCAGTGCCAACTTCAATTTGTTTGGCTACAAATCCAACGTGACCTTTTTTTTATTAGTTGTTTAAGCCAATGTGGCTAGTCAGAGAGTCTAGTCAACATATAAACCTTAAAACAATGTCATATAGTACCTTTCTATTAAATAAGAACCGTAAATCTCCAAATTGAAAGAGAACCCCTAATTTCAAACCCTAACCAGCTATTGAACCCAAATGCACTCCCTATTTTTGTTTGCCCCCAAAATTAACAACTCAATCTTGCAAATAGAGGGTAGGAGCTTTAGCATCGGCTCACTACCCCAATTTTTGTCCTTGTGAGCCCTAATTTTCTCTCATGAACCATAATTTTTCTATTATGAACCCTAATTTTCCCCTCTTATTGAGCGACACAGAGAGGACCACATCTTTACCATGGTGACAAGGAGGCAATGGCGAGTGGATGGTGAGCGAGGATGGGCATGTGAGCGATGGTGAGAGACGTGGCAAGGCTAGCCTTTTCACTCAAGTTCGAACGGCGTCACTTTTGCCCTGTATAGCGTGTGGCATCACTTTGTTCATTACCTAGCCACTTGGACTGAACAACATTGTTTCGCATTTCTACATGGACTGGGTTTTTAAAATATAAGATATGTCGCTTAAAATTTTTATTTACAAATGCCACCTAATCAATTTGGCCGGAATGTATCGCCATTGGCACTTAGATAATCATTATTTCTCCAATTTGGCATTTAAGTGAGTTAGTGAAAACTTTTAGCACTAAAGTGAGTGCCGTATACAAGTTTTGGCACTTGTAAAGTCATTCTCCCCATTTTCATCTAATTTTGTTTCAATTTATTTTCAATTTTATGTAATCTCATTTTCACATGCACTTTACATTTCCTTGCTTTCATATTGAAAGATTCATCACTCAATCTGAACAACATTGTGTGCTTTGCACTTGGATGTACTTGGATGTGGTACCACACACTGATTTCAATCTCAATCTCTCTCCAATCATATGAAGTTCAAAGTGTCTCAACGCATCTTCATTTATCGTCAACATTACTTCAGCACACCCCACATATTGATTTTCATCAATAATTTGTCATGTGTTTGAATTTCATGTGGATCACATTCAAGCATGTAACATATCAACTAGAGATTGGTTGGAGGAGGAAAACATGGGAATTTCCAAATCTAGAAATAAGGCTATGTTAATTTCGCAAAAAATGAATAATTTGAAAAACTGTTTTTCTAAAATTGATCGCTTGAAATAATTAGTCGTGAAAATTGTCTCCATTATTAACAACAATTTATGTCTAAACACTTTTATAGATGATGAAAATACCTTTTCGTTTATTTATTTTTAAGCAATACAAATGATTATTTTTAAGAAGATATTTTCCAAAGTATCCATTTTTCATGAAACAATGGAGCTTTAATGAGATCTGTTTATTCGGTGAGGCAATTACGGATGCAAAGGACCCAAATGCTTATTGCATTGAGTGAGGATGCAATTTGGCTTTATAAGTGATACAGGTCTTTCAAGGATGAACAATGGAGGTGGGGCATCTATTATGAAGAATTGGCTTTTAGAGCTTCTAAAAACATACCTTGTGTGGTGATGCACAGGATAATCCTTGTTGGAGAAATCTTCTTGAAGTGTTTTGAAGCGACAAAACGTTTCCATCAGTCTAGTCCGAAGGCTTGCAGACTCTGCTATTTAAAGTCCGAAGACCTCCGAACAGCCAGACTCAAGACGAAAGTCTATCCTCATTGACAGTCTCAAATCCGTTGAAGAAACGTTATTCAGAACTAGATGTTTCATTAAGGATATGACCTTATCGACGGAGAAGATCTCTTGGCTGGAAAAGACATAACGGAATTGTTTGATTGATCGAGATTGACTCGAAGATTAAGGATCCGGTGATTGCCTAAATATTCTTGGAAGGTTCTACTTATGGAAACCGAGATCCCGATTGTATAAGCGAACATGATTGATGGGCTATTGACACGTTCCTTTTATAGCTCGAATAATCTTCTTAATTGATTCCGTCCAACGGGTAGATTGGAGGAATTCTTTTGGTAAGCGCCAACGAGTATGATGGCGTAAAAGAGTATATAAGGAAGACGTTCTAAGTTGTTCAAGAAGTGCGCGATAGAAGAATTCCAAAGTCTGAAGCTCCTTATTGTTTAGACAATTCCTTTGAGCGAAACCTTGTACACAAAAGAGAGTCTATATTTGTGAGAAACCTTGAGGAGGTGTGGTAGAACATCTACACTGTGGAATCAAGGAAAAGCTGTGCTGTAACTTCTCTTTTGTTCATAGTAAAATCCAGCTGGTGGGTTGTCGGTGCGAAAGAGTGGACGTAGGCTTGAAATAAGCCAAACCACTATAAACCTTGTGTTCAATTTTCTCTTCCTTACTCTCTTTACTTTGATCGTACTTCATTTTGTTAAACAATAGAGAACTTCATTTCTATTGGTTGCCTAGAATCGCTTCCGTATCTCAATAAATTGTTTGCGCACCTATTCACCCTTCTCTAGGTGGTTATACTAGCTATATCAATTGGTATCGAGCTCGTGTACTCACTTTGTTTGAAGTATTTTACTTGAGTTAAAGATCCATGGCTAGTATGTTGGCTCAAGGGCTAGTAGAAGGGCAAAGCAATACCAAACCGCCTTACTTTGATGGAAATGACTACAACATATGAAAAAACAAGATGAAGGCGTTCTTAAGATCAAAAGATCCTCTGGAATGGGATGTTGTAGAAAAAGGAATCGTTCCTAAAGCTGCATCTGTCTCAGAAAGAGGAAAAGACACTATTGAGTCTAGCGAAATGACTCAGGAAGAGATAATCAAGAGACAAGCTCTTGATGCAAAAGTAATCTATTCTTTATATTGTGCTTTATCACTTACTGAATATAACAGAATATCTTCTTGTGATACAGCCAAAGAAGTCTGGGATAGATTACACATTACTTACGAAGGAACCGATCGAGTGAAAGAGACAATAATCAACATTCTCCTCGGTCAACACGAAGCCTTTAGAATGAAATCGGGAGAATCTATAACTGACATGTTTAGTCATTTTACAGATATCGTGAATGGTCTTGAAAATCAAGGTCAACCAATTTCTGATCCCATGAAGGTAAACAAGCTATTGCGTGGACTCTCCAATGATTTGAATCATATAAAGACCTCAATCAAAGAGACCCAAAGAATCATGCCACTATCTCGTTGATGAATTGTTTGGAACTCTTCAGTCCTATGAAGTGGAACAAATCAATGAAGACAAAGACCCTAAAGGTAAGAAATCCATTGCATTAAAATCCAATGATGATTCTGATGTTGCAGATTCTGAAGACGATATGGACAATGAGGAGCTTGCTCTTATGGTAAGAAAATTTAGAAAGCTGAACGAGAAAAGGAAGAAGATTCAATCCAAGGAAACAAAGTTTTCAAAAGCAACAGACTAAGTCTATTGAAGATGATGAATCAAATAAAGATGTAGTCTGCTTTGAATGTAAGAAAAAGAGGCACATAAGACCCAACCTTGTCTTCTTCGAGGAAGAAGAAAGGAAAAGCCGAAAGGTATTGAAAGGCTCTTAAAGCAGAAACCTAGAGTGATACGGAATGTGAAGAAAGTAATGATGATTATGCCAACATATGTCCGATGGCACAATCGGATTGAGATTCAAACTCCGAGGCGATTCGAGATTCAAAAGTGAATTCGAGGTAAGTAACTTCAAAATTACTATTAAAGTATCAAAATACATTGATGAATTATGTTTTAGTCTTAAGACTTCTCTTAAAAGAATTTTCAAACTCAAAAAGGAAAATTCTGCTTTTTAACAACAAGAGAATATTTTGGAAGAAAAAGTGAAATGCTTAGACCAGGATGTTTCTTCTCTCAAAGAGAGTGAAAATAATCTTTTAAAAGAAAATGCATTCTTAAAAAATGATATCTCAAGTATTTCCAAAAGATTTTCTCTAGGATCGAAAAACTGGAAAAAATACTTTCTGTTCAAAGACCTTATTTCAATAAATCTGGTTTGGGAATGACTGTTGAAACCATTCCTTTAATCGATTTTCCTAAAGTGAAAGAAAGAATCAAACAAAAACCCACAAGAAATGCTTACAAAAATCATTTTGAAAAGACCTTTGTAAAACCAGTAGGTTGCAATGCTCTTAAATGTTCAAAATGCAATAGTGCAAATCATTTTGAAAAAGAATGTCCTATGGTTTGGAGACTTGTCCATAAAGTTTGGGCAAAAACCGTATATCGACTAACTCAAAAGGACCCAAGAAAATATGGGTACCAAAGAAAGCGTGAGTCTCTTTTTAAATGCAGGTCACTATCAAGAAAAAGGTGAAATGGTATCTGGATAGTGGATGCTCGAGACATATGACGGGGAGATTCAAATTGCTTCATAAAGCTTGTTCAAGTGAATGGTGGAAAAGTCTCATTTGGAGGAAATAGCAAAGGAAAAATTGTGGGATTTGGAACTGTGAATATTGGAAACCTCACAATAAGCAATGTTTCTTCAGTTGAAGGACTCAACTACAATCGCTCGTGTCGGTCGCCACTGTGTGATACCGGTTTCAAAATCTACTTTCAAGAGGGTATATGTTCAAGAACCGGTAAAGATTCTACTCAGTTATTTATGGGATGAAGACATGGAAATATCTACCTCTTGGATGTGAAACCAAATGAATCGCAATGTTTAATTTAAATCCAAGAAGAAGCAAGTTTATGGCATAGAAAGCTTGGGCACATCAATATGAAGCAGATAGCCAAAATTTTATCAAAGAAACTTGTTCGTGGTCTACCCAATTTATCATATCAAAAGTCTTACCTATGTACACCATGCATATTGGGAAAACAGGTAAGAAATTCCTTTAAACCAATAAATCAAGTTTCCACTAACCGTGTACTACAGCTTCTGCATATGGATCTCTTTGGACCAACCAAAACACAGAGCATTGGAGGTAAGAAATATTTGCGAAAAAGGTTCAAAACGATTCACTTGGGTGTATTTCCTGGCAAGTAAGTCTGAAACTTTCTCTTACTTTGAAAAATTTGCGAAAAAAGGTTCAAAACGAAAAAGGATATGTTATTTCAAGTATAAGAATAGATCATGGAGGTGAATTTGAAAATCAAGATTTTACAAGGTTTTGTGATGAATCTGGTTTTCAGCATTTGTTCTCCTCTCCGTATACAGAACAAAATGGAGTTGTGGAAAGAAAGAATAGATCGCTTCAAGAAATGGCTAGAACTCTTCTAATTGGAAGTAACATCTTCTCATGTTTTTGGGCTGAAGCAGTTTTTACAGCATGTTATATTATCAACAGAGTTTTTCTAAGGCCTATTCTAGAAAAAACCCCCTATGAATTATTCAAAGAAAAGAAGCCTATTGTTTCATATTTTCATGTGTCTGGACGCAAATTTTTTATATTGAAAAATGCAAATGATCGAGTTGGTAAGTTTGAAGAAAAGTCGAGATGAAGGCATCTTCCTTGGATACTCAATCACAAGCAAAGCATATAGAGTCTACAACAAAAAGACTCAAACCGTGGAAGAATCAATGAATGTCAAATTTCATGATTCGATACAAAATGAATACATTCGAGACTCATCTTGAAGATCCAGAACCTGCTCCAGACTCTACATAGTCTAAAGAAACAGCTCAGACTTTGAAGGACCAGCATCAAGTAATTGTTGAAGATTCAAGTGAAGGAAGTGATCATCACTCTGACAAATCAACCAGTAACTGGAAGCATAAGTCCAGTCATCCCAAAGATCTTATCATTGGCGACATTAATGAAGGAATTCGCACTAGATCCAAAAGGCGCGAAGAGTCTAGTGCTATGGCTCTAATTTCTGAAATAGAACCCAAAAGCATAGATGAAGCTTTATCTTATGAAAGATGGATTGAAGCCATGCAAGAAGAGCTCGGGCAATTCGGTATCAATGATGTCGGGAATTGACTCCAAAACCAAAAAGTAAATCAGTTATTGGAGCTAAATGGGTTTTCAGAAACAAGAAGGACAAGAAAGGAAAGGTCCTAAGAAACAAAGCAAGACTCATGGCCAAGGGATACACGCAAGAAGAAGGGATAGACTATGACGAGACCTACGCACCGGTAGCAAGGTTAAAAGCAATTCGTTTATTACTTACATTTGCTTGTCATAAAAATTTCAGGTTATTCTAAATGGTTGTGAAAAGTGCCTTCCATAATGGATTCATCCATGAGGAAGTCTATGTGGAACAACCACCTGGGTTTGAAGACCCAAGGAAACCAGACCCAGTATTCAGACTCAAAAAGGCCTTATTTGGCTTAAAACAAGCACCTCGAGCTTGGTACGACAGGCTGAGTAAGTTTTTAATCCAAAACAGTTTTGTGAAAGGTAAAGTAGACACTACTTTATTTATTAAAAAGAAAGCAAAAGTTTTGTGCTAGTTCAAATATATGTCGATGATATTATATTCGGATCTCCTAATGAAAGTTTGTGCAAGAAATTCTCTAAGACTATACAAGATGAATTTGAAATGAGCATGATGGGTGAGTTAACCTTCTTTCTTGGGCTTCAAGTGAAACAACTGAAGGAAGAAACTTTTATTCATCAAGAAAAATATGCTAATGATCTCGTCAAAAAGTTTGGTCAGAACAATTGCAAGAGGGCTGAAATACCAATGTCAAGTTCCTTGAAGATAGACAAAGATGAAGAAGGAAAGAAAGTCGACCAGAAGCTATATAGGAGTATCATTGGCTCACTTCTTTATCTTACTGCTTCTAGACTTGACATTTTGTTTAGTGTTTGCATTTGTGCCAGATTTCAAGCAGATCCTAAAGAATCTCATTTAAATGCTACAAAGCGTATCATTAAACACATTGCCTCAACTTTAAGCATCGGCCTATAGTATCCTAAAAGAGGAGACCTTACTTTTCTTAGATACTTAGACGCAGATCTAGCCGTTGCAAAGTTGATAGAAAGAACACCTCGGGTACCTGTCAACTACTTGGAGGCAGTAAAAGTATCTTGGTTTTCAAGAAAGTAGAGTACAATAGCTCTCTCTACAACAGAAGCAGAGTATGTAGCTCTTGGAAGTTGCTGTTCACAAATTCTCTGGATAAAACAACAGCTAAGATACTTTGGAATTGAAGACTCATGCGGGAGATTAATTGTAACAATACCAGCGCTATCAATCTCACTAAAAATCCAATTCTTCACTCAAGAGCAAAACATATAGAGATTCCGCATCACTTCATTAGAGATCATGTTCAAAATGGAGAAGTTTCGATTCAATATGTTGATTCAAAGAACCAACTGGTGGATATATTCACAAACTCAACATTTTGAGGTATGAAGAAATTAAAGTCTAAAGACTTTCAGACTCGAACATACAAGACCTTGACTGTAAGTTATTCTCTCTCGAATCTTATCTTGAAAAGGTACGATCGTCAAACCGTGGTTAATTATTGCTATACTTAATCGACGTAATTGTTACATCGTTTCCTCTTCGAAAAGAAGTTATTTTTGAAATGACTATTTTCACGGAAAAAGGACAGTTATTTTGAAAATGCATCTTTTTATTTTCCTTTGTGACGGTTTGTATAATTCTCTTTTTAACCGATCGTGCACTATTGATTTCCCTTCACTTTACTCTCAAAACCCTAGAAAGCATCGATCTTCCATTCCCGTTTTCTTCCCTTGTTTAATCTTCGAAAAAGTAGTCATCTTTCTTGGGAAAGTCAAGCAAGGAATCTTCCAAAAACTGATAAAGATGTCGTCTTCAAGAAAGTCTTCGAGAATCGCAAGCGGGGAAAGTCTTCGAGAATCGCAAGCGGGGGACCATGGTGAATGAGTGAGGGGCCTACGCATTTCGATCTCACCGAAGAAGAAGTGTCTCCAGATCAGCAGTAGAGCCCACAACATTCTCAACAGCGTCACTCTCCTCCATCTAGTCCTTAAGGCGTTGATCATCAACAAGAGGAACAAATCATCGAGGATGCGAGATCTGTAAGAGTTCAAAAGCCCGCTTTTATTTATAAGCTGTATCGTGCTTTAAAAGGGACTCATACTCCTTTGAAGTATGTCGATGATTTTCTTAAAGACAAAGGGTATGGAAATGAATATATCTTTTTGCGAAAAATGGAAAGTTTGGGAATTGCTCGTAAAGGGGTGGCAGAAGAAACCCTTGCGAACATCCCAAGTGATCCTCATGATTGGGGAGTAAATCCTGTAGATGGGAATGATGATGATAAACTGTACAACCAATTTCAACCGAGAATGGGTGTTGCGGTTGAAATCGAGGAAAAAGGGGAGACTTGTTCAGATCGAAGGCATGGAACCTAAGGAACACTCTTATTCTTCTTTCTCAGCTCTTTCCTTTTCAGCTTTTCTTTCTTCTTCTCCCTTCTCCTCTTAATCGTGTGCATTGTTGGATTGTTTTGATGTTTAACTCTTAACTCTATTTGACTTTGTTTTTGTGTCTGGATGAGAACCGAACTAGACTTGGACTTGACTGCTTCTATTAATATCTTATGGATGGCCTTATCGCATACTAGAGACTAACCTATTTTCTGTGGTTGCAGATTCTTGATTCTAGTGTTATTCATTTAGCCATTTATCTCTATAAGATATGCATATGTGTTTGAGAAATGTTTTGCAGGTCAAGATTGTCCAAATCTGCAGGAAAGTTTTGTCACCATAAAAAAGGCGGACATTGTTGGAGAAATCTTCTTGAAGTGTTTTGAAGGCGACAAAACGTTTCCATCGTCTAGTCGAAGGCTTGCAGACTTTGCTATTTAAAATCGAAGACCTCCGAACAGCCGGACTCAAGACTTAAAGTCTATCCTCATTGACAGTCTCTAATCCGTTGAAGAAACGTTATTCAGAATTAGATGTTTCATTAAGGATATGACTTTATCGACTGGAGAAGATCTCTTAGCTGGAAAAGACATAACGGAATTCTTTGATTGATCGAGATTGACTCGAAGATTAAGCATCCGATGATTGCCTAAATATTCTTGGAAGGTTCTACTTATGGAAACCGAGATCCTGATTGTATGGGCGAACTGGATTGATGGGCTACCGACACGTTCTTTTTATAGCTCAAATAATCTTCTTAATTGATTCCGTACAACAGGTAGATTGGAGGAATTCCTTTGGTAAGCGCCAACGGGTATGATGGCGTAAAGGAGTATATAAGGAAGACGTTTTAAGTTGTTCAAGAAGTGCGCGCTAGAAGAATTCCAAAGTTTGAAGCTCCTTGTTGTTTAGACAATTCCTTTGAGCGAAACCTTGTACACAAAAGAGAGTCTATATTTGTGAGAAACCTTAAGGAGGTGTGGTAGAACATCTACACTTTGTGGAATCAAGGAAAAGCTGTGCTGTAACTTCTCTTTTGTTCATAATGAAATCCAGCCGGTGGGGCTGTCGTCTTGAAGAGTGGACGTAGGCTTGAAATAAGCCGAACCACTATAAACCTTGTGTTCAATTTTCTCTTCCTTACTCTCTTTACTTTGATCGTACTTCATTTTGTTAATTAATAGAGAACTTCCTTTCTATCGGTTGCCTAGAATCGCTTCCGTATCTCAATAAATTGTTTGCGCACCTATTCACCCCCCTCTAGGTGGTTATACTAGCTATATCAATCTTAACCTCCATTAAGGCCATCCAACACAAGCCATGGATGAATGCCCCTACTTACTTAAGGGACAATCTTAAATGGCACAATGTTGCACCTGAATTCCATGACCCCGACGCCCCCTACCAAATTACTTAGCTATAACGCTATTAAAAAAGGATGAACATTTCCACCCTTCCATGGCCCAAAGTATAGGGACATTGGTGGCTAAAACTAAATGGCTAACAATCAGCATGTTATCGTCCACCAATTGACGGTGATCAATCAATAATCGAGAGTCATCTCAATCATCTTCTTAGTCATCCAACAAATTCATCAAGGACCCAACAATTTCGCTTGGTTAATATTTACTCACATATAAAAGGGGTCAGTATGATCATGTCAAACACTTAGTTATAACAACCATTCGATCGGTGTTCAATTAAGAGGGTTGGTTATTGTGTTGCCTACTTAGTTCAATATCTATAATTCAAAATAAATCAAACATCGAGATACTTTCGAAAACTCAACTGAATTTAAATTCTTAAAAATTACTACTAGATAGCTGAGATGCATCCAATAGATGTGAACATGAGTGAGGTGCCCTATATGCCAAAAGCATAAATGGGGAAGATTAGGACTCACAATTGCCTTCTTTCCCGCTCAAGCCTAGTCCTATCTTACATCAAACAATTACTATATTGTTTTCACATATAATTGATCCACCCGTGGGTCGATCTAGTATTTAACTAGGAAAGGTGCATAGCACATAATTAGCACTATCACTGTCTCGATTAAACTAGGTTCGCCGCTCCAAAGGATTTCCCCACAATTCGAGGTCCCTTAGATTGTCAACACTATTCCATTATGCATTGTTTAAACCATATTTTATCAAATGGGGGGTCAAAGAACTTGGGTGTGGTAATTACAATCGTGGGATCAGTGCAAATTAAATTTCATGACACCATCGGTCGTTTAACGGAACTCATATTAAATCTAAAATTTGATGTTTATATTTTTTGATGCATACAATTAGTGTTGGAATTCGAGTTGGCAGAAGACGACTTACTTGATTCCGATGTGCAAATAGCAAATAGCCCCAGAACGAACGTTGAATTACCGATGATTCACGAACAACACTTCCTCATGTTAGTCTGGATTCAATCACAAGGAAAACACCCGATTTCCACGGCGTAAATGCCGATTGTTCTTACAAAAATGAAATGGAACACCTTGATCTTCTTTGATGGAAATGGAGAGGAAATTTGGCGCGAATGAATGGCCAACCCTATCAATGGTTGTGTTCGGGAGGCTTTTATACGTCTCCCTTCGTACCTCTCCATTAGTGACTATCCATCGTAACGCATCAAGACGAAACGGTGCATTCCATTCGCACCCCATCATGGACGTACCAGCTAATGTACAACATCTCCCACTCGGACATGATGGGCTTCATAGCTCTCTATCAAGAATATAAGGCATTCAACATTCATCAACTTTACAAAACAATTCATACTCGCAAATAAGCTGTTCGACCGGTGAGTACACTTGTACTTGGGAGCTCAAATTATGCACCTGTTAGGGATGACATAATGGCTACAACCCTGAAAAGAAATAAACAATCGATGTCTCACAGTACCCCAGACATATTTTGTTACATCAGTCCAAGTATACTTATCCTTTAAAGGCTATACTTGACTATTCTTAAAACACCATGTATTTACAATTATATTCACAACCACATAGAAAGATATAATTGGTCGACCAGTAAATACATGTGATAGATTCTAAAACAATAATAATCTTCCTTTGCACTCATGTCTCTCTCAATTTCAGAACAAGCTGCTTTCCTAGACATGTCCTATAAGCCATATCTATTCATGACCACCCGTAACATGCTAAAGTAGCAACATTGATCTTTCACTTCGAGAACATAGTCAAAAGTAACATAGAGAACAAAATTTAAGGTAAAATACAAATTACCTCAAGGGCTCACACGATGAGTAAATAGGGATAATTTTACTCATCTTCCCTTATTGGTCATACAATGCACATGTAGTATGAATTACATCTTATAGTGGATTACTCTTTATATAAGAGTGTATGTCATTTATCAAATATATCCACCATACATATCTTAGCCTAAACATAGTCACGTGCTTCTCACGTACTCATGTTTAGCCCGAGTGCTATATCAGCTTGCTTTCTATAGCGACCAATTAAGTACTCGCATCCGGCATCTTTTAGGCATACATGATTGTAGGACTATCATGTTCAGTCTTATTATAAACCAATCATAAACCTCATCTTGACTCTAATCAAGGCGACATATTTTATGTACCAAACTTGCTCTTCAGCATTTATTTGTACATAACATCTCATCTCAACGTGCTAACTACAGCACTTGAGGCGATTGCTTGTGTGAGTGAGTCAATCATTGCCTGCTGACATACTTTTCAATAATATATGTGTGTTTGTGCTAGTCTCATAGTGGATTTGTACTTATTGATAAAACATCAAATCACTAATAAACAAACAAGTACAATACATTTTTCAACAAATACATAAACCAATGACTCTCTACAATAACATATATTACATTCTACGCAATCCTAATGACATCTTATGGGTCAAGAATATGTCTCTAGGAATAGCCTTCGTAAATGGATCAGCAATCATTCTATTGGTTGAAATGTATTGCAGGATCACTTCTTTCAGCGCTATAATATCTCTGATAAAATTATTCTTTATGTCAATGTGCTTTGTCCTTCCATGATACTTGGGATCTTTCATATAGGCAATGGCTGCTTGACTATCGCAATAAACTATCACCGGTCTTGGAACTTCAGCGATAGTGGCTAAATTTTCCAAGAAACGTTTTAGCCATACTGCTTCTTGCACTGCGGCAAAACATGCAATAAGTTCTGCCTCCATTGTAGACAAGGCCGTGCATGTCTGTTTCTTGCTATTCCAAGAAATCGCACCTCCATTGAGTAAGAACGCATATCCAGAAGTTGATTTACGCTCATCCAGGTCTCCACCCCAATCGGCATCTGAATAACCCAATAGGCATAAATCATTCCCTTGGTAACAAAGTCGATAATCTATGATGCCCTTCAAGTATCTCAAGATCCTCTTCACTGCTTTCCAGTGTGCTTGACTAGGATTTGATTGATATTGGCTCACCAATCCCACGGCATAATATATGTCGGGTCGAGTACACATCATAGTTTACATCAAACTTCCGACTGCACTAGCATAAGGAAGCAGTTTCCATCAGATTGAGTTCTTCTAGAGTCTTAGGACACATCTTAGTACTTAAGCCTTCACTTTGCATGACAGGGGTATCAATGGGATTACAATGCTGCATATTGAAACGCTCAAGAATCTTCATAAAATAAGACTCTTGTGATAAAGTAAGGAATTTCCTTGAACGATCTCGTTCGATCTTAATACCTAATATATAAGCAGCTTCTCCCATGTCCTTCATCTCAAAATTAGAGGACAATCATTCTTTTTATGGTGATAACGAAAACCTTGTCATTTTCAGCCAACATAATATCGTCCACATAAAGTGATAAAATCACAAATTTATTTTCGGACCGCTTGACATATACACAATGATCTTTTTCAATCATCGTGAAACCAAATGTTATTATTGCTCGAGGAAAACGAAGATACCACTGTCTAAAGATTGCTTAAGGCCATATATTGAGCCATGAAGCTTGCAAACTTTATGCTCTTGACCTTTAGCTATGAAACCTATTGGTTGTTTCATATAGATTTCTTCATCTAATTCTCCATTGAGAAATGCCGTCTTTACATCCATTTGATGTAATTTAAGGTCTAAATGTGCAACGATGGCTAGAATAAGGCGTATTGAGGCAAACCTTACAACTGGTGAAAAATTTTCTTATAATCTATACCCTCTTGTTGAGTATAACCTTTCGCCACAAGGCGAGCCTTATACTTTTAATGGATCCATCCGCCTTAGGCTTAATCTTAAAGACCCATTTGTTTCCAATGGCCTTACGATTAGGTGGTAGATCTATTGGAGAAATCTTCGTGAAGTATTTTGAAGCGACAAAACGTTTCCATCAATCTAGACCGAAGATTTGCAGACTCTACTATTTAAAGTCTAAAGACCTCCGGGCTGCCAAACTCAAGACTCAAAGTTTATTCTCATTGACAATTTCTAATCCGTTGAAGAAAGGCTATCCAGAACTAGGTGTTTCATTAAGGATTGACCTTTTTGATTGGAGAAGATCTCTTAGTCAATTCATTTGAGCGAAATCTTGTATGCAAAATAGAGTCTATATTCGTGAGAAACCTTGAGGAAGTGTGGTAGAATATCTACATTGTAGAATCAAGGGAGAACTTTGCTATAACATCTCTTTTGTTCATAGTGAAATACAGCCGGCGGGCTATCGGTGCGGAAGAGTGGACGTAGGCTTGGAATAAGCCAAACCACTATAAACCTTATGTTCAATTTTCTCTTCCCTACTCTCTGCTTTACTTTGATCTTAATACGTTTTTGTTAACCAAAGGAGAACTTCCTTTCTATTGTTTATTTTGTATGGCTCACTTATCACGAGAAATTATTATACACTTATTTACCTTCCTCTAAGTGCTTATACTAGCTATCTCAATTGGTATCGAGCTGTGTACTCACTTTGTTTGAAGTGTTTTACTTGGAGTTAAAAATTCATGGCTAGTATGTTGGCTCCGAGCTGGTAGAAGGGCAAAGCAATACCAGACTACCTTACTTTGATGAAAATGATTACAGAATATGGAAAAACAAGATGAAAGCGTTCCTAAGATCAAAGGATCCTCTGAAATGGGACGTTGTAGAAAAAGGAATCAAAACTAAAGCTGCACTGTCTTAGAGAAAGGAAAAGATACTGTTGAGATAATCAAGAGACAAGCTCTTGATGCAAAAGCAATTTATTCTTTATATTGTGCTTTGTCACCTACTGAATATAACATAATATCTTCTTGTGTTATAGCGAAAGAAGTCTGGGATAGATTACATATTACCTATGAAGGAACCGATTGAGTGAAAGAGACTAGAATCAACATTCTCCTCGGTCAATACAAAGCCTTCAAAATGAAATCGGGAGAATCTATAAGCGACATGTTTAGTCGTTTTACAGAAATCATAAATGGTCTTGAAAATCAAGGTCAACCAATTTATGATCCCATGAAGGTAAACAAGCTTCTGCGTAGACTCTCCAAGGATTGGAATCACATAAAGACCTCAATAAGAGAGACACAAAGAATCATACCACTATCGTTGATGAGTTGGTTGGGACTCTTCAGTCTTATGAAGTGGAACAAATCAATGAAGACGAAGATCCTAAAGGTAAGAAATCCATTGCATTAAAATCCAATGATGATTCTAATGTTACAGATTCTGAAGACGATATGGATGATGAGGAGCTTGCTCTCATGATAAGAAGATTCAGAACGCTGAATAGAAAAGGAAGAAGATTCAATTCAAAGAAACAAATTTTTTAAAAGCAACGAGACTAAGTCTCGTTGAAGATGATGAATCAAATAAAGATGTAGTCTACTTTGAATGTAAAAAAGAAAGGACACATCAGACCCAACTATCATTTTTTGAGGAAGAAGAAGGAAAAGTTGAAAAGTATCGAAAGGCTCTTAAAGCAGAAACACTGAGGAGTGATACGAGTGTGAACAAAGTGATGATGATTATGCCAATATATGTGCGATGGCACAATCGGATTTAGATTCAAACTCCGAGACAGGGACTCAGATTGAGACAGGTGAACTTGAGGTGAGTAACTTTAAAATCCCTATTAAAGTTTCTAAATACATTGATGAGTTGTGTTTTAGTCTTAAGACTTCTCTTAAAAGGATTTTCGAACTCAAAAAGAAAATTATGCACTAAAACAACAAGAAAATGTTTTGAAAGAAAAGGCTAAAGTTTTAGACAAAAATGTTTCTAACTTGAAAGAAGATGAAGGCAATCTTTCAAAAGAAAATGTTTTCTTGAAAAATAATATCTCAAATATTCCTAAAAGATTTTCTATAGGATCGAGAAACTGGAAAAAAATTATTTCTGTTCAAAGACCTTATTTCAATAAATCTGGTTTGGGAATGACTCGGAAACCATTCATTTAATTGATTTCTCTAAAGTGAAGGAAATAATTAAGCAAAGACTCACACGGGATGCTTACAAAAATCATTTTAAAAAGATCTTTGTAAAACCAGTAGGTTGCAATGCTCTCAGATGTTCAAAGTGTAATAGTGTAGATCATTTTGAAAAAGAATGTCCTATGGTTTGGAAACCTGTTAAGAAAGTATGGACAAAAACCACATATCATACTAACACCCTTTGGACTAAAGAAAATATGGGTACCAAAGAAAGTTTGAGTCTCCTTTTTAAATGCAAGTCACTATCAAGCAAAAGGTAAAATGGTATCTGGATAATGGATGCTCAAGACACATGATAGGAGATTTAAATTGCTTCATAAAGCTATTTCAAGTAAATGGTGGAAAAGTCGCATTTGGAGGAAATATCAAACGAAGAATTGTGAGATTTGGAACTGTAAAGATTAGAAACCTTACAATCAGCAATGTTTCCTTAGTTGAAGGACTCAATTACAACCGCTCGCATCGTTAGCTATGTGATACCGGTTTCAAAATCAACTTTCAAGAGGGAATATGTTCGGGAACCAGTAAAGATTCTACTTAGTCATTCATGGGTCGAAGACATTGAAATATCTGCCTCTTGGATGTGAAACCAGATGAATCTCAATGTCTAATCTCAATCCAAGATGAAGCGAACTTATGGCACAAAAAGCTTGCGCACATCAATATGAAGCAGATAGCCAAAATTTCAGCAAAGAAGCTTGTTCGTGATTTACCCAATCTATCATACCAAAAGTATGATCTATGTACATCATGCATATTGGGAAAACAGGTAAGAAATTCTTTTAAACCAATAAATCAAGTTTCCACTAATCGTGTACTGCAGCTTCTACATATGGATCTTTTTGGACCAACCAAAACTCAGAGCATTTGAGGTAAGAAATATTGCCTAGTAATTGTGGATGACTACTCACGATTTACTTGGGTATATTTCCTACCAAATAAGTCTGAAACCTTCTCTTACTTTGAAAAATTTGCTAAAAAGGTTCAAAACGAAAAATGGTATGTTATTTCAAGTATAAGAACAGACCATTGAGGTGAATTTGAAAATCAAGATTTTACAAAATTTTGTGATGAATCTGGTTTTCAGCATATGTTCTGCTCTCCATATACTCTAAAGCAAAATGGAGTTGTGGAAAGAAAGAATAGGTCGCTCCAAGAAATGGCAAGAACTCTTTTGATTGAAAGTAACATCTCTTCATGTTTTTGGGCTGAAGTAGTTTCTACGGCCTGTTATATCATTAATAGAGTTTTTCTAAGGCCTATTCTGGAAAAAACCCCTATGAGTTATTCAAAGAAAAGAAGCCTATTGTTTCATATTTTCATGTGTTTTGATGTAAATGCTTTATATTGAAAAATGCAAATGATTGAGTTGGCAAGTTTGAAGAAAAATCAGATGAAGGCATCTTCCTTGGATATTCAACCTCAAGCAAAGCCTACAGAGTCTACAACAAGAAGACTCAATCTGTGGAGGAATCAATGAATGTCAAATTCTAAGATTATATGCAAAATGAATCTATTCGGACTCATCTTGAAGAACGTGAACCTACTCCGAGACTCTACAATGTTTAAATCTCAGGAAGCAGCTCAGACTTTGAAAGACCAGCAACAAATGATTGTTGATGATTCGAATGAAGGAAGTGATCATCAACCTGACAAATTAACCAGCAATTGGAAGCATAAGTCCAGTCATCCCAAAGATCTTATTATTGGCGATATTAATGAAGAAATTCGCACAAGATCCAAAGGCGCGAAGAGTCTAGTGCTATGGCTCTTATTTCTGAAATAGAACCCAAAAGCATAGAAGTAGCTTTATCTGATGAAAGCTAGATTGAAGCTATGCAAGAAGAACTCAGGTAATTCAGCATTAATGATGTCTGGGAGTTGACTCCTAAACCGAAAGGTAAATCTATTATTAGAGCTAAATGGGTTTTCAGGAACAAGACTTGTGGCCAAGGGATATACGCAAGAAGAATGAATAGACTATGACGAGATTTACGCACCGTAGCAAGGTTAGAAGCAATTCGATTATTACTTGCTTTTGCCTATTATAAGAATTTCAAGTTATTCCAAATGGACGTTTAAAGTGCATTGCTAAATAAATCCATGAGGAAGTCTATGTGGAATAACCACTGGGTTTGAAGACCCAAGGAAACCTGGCTTAGTATTCGAGACTCAAAAATGCTTTATATGGTCTAAAATAAGCACCTCGAGCTTGGTACGACAGGCGAGTAAGTTTTAATTCAAAATGACTTTGTTAAAGGTAATGTAGACACTACTCTATTTATTAAAAGAGAAAACAAAAGTTTTCTGCTTGTTCAAATATATGTAGATGATATTATTTTTGGATCCTCTAATGAAAGTTTGTGCAAGAAATTCTCTAAATCTATGCGGGACGAATTTGAAATGAGTATGATGGGTGAACTAACCTTCTTTCTTGGACTTCAAGTGAAACAATTGAATGGAGGGACTTTTATTCATCAAGAAATATATGCTAATGATCTTGTCAAAAAGTTTGGACTGGAAAATTGCAAAAAAGACTGAATACCAATGTCAAGTTCTTTGAAGATAGACAAAGATGAATGAGGAAAGAAAGTTGACCAGAAGTTATACGGGGAGTATCATCGGTTCACTTTTTTATCTTCGGTTCTAGACCGACATATTGTTTAGTGTTTGCATTTATGCTAGATTTCAAGTAGACCCTAAATAATCTCATCTAAGTGCTACAAAGCGTATTATCAAATACATTGCTTCAACTTCAAGTCTTGGTCTTTGGTATCCTAAAAGGGAGACTTTACTCTTCTTGAATACTCGAGACGCAGATCTAGCTGGTTGCGAGTTGATAGAAAGAGCATCTCGGTTACTGTCAACTACTTGGAAGCGGGACAAGTATCTTGGTTTTCAATGAAGCAAAGTACAGTAGCTCTCTCTACAGCAGAAGCATAATATGTAGCTCTTGGAAGTTGTTGTTTACAAATTCCGTGGATAAAACAACAACTAAGTGTGGCATCCTAAAATTCAAAACCAAGCCATAAGGTGTGTTAAAGTCTTTAATTAGGTGATAAAATTTCCTATGGCTTATGCTTTAGCCATTAGTCTTTTTAATTAGATGATTTGTGCATGTGCTTGTGAGGATTTAAATTTGATAGATTGATAATCTATGCTTGGCCATGTACTTTATAAATTAAATTTCAATAGATAAAATGTCATAAGACTTTGGCCAAGATGCAAAATTGAAAATTAAAAATATTTATAGAAAGGAATTTCAAAAAAAAAAAAAAAAAGAAGAGGAAAAGTCAATTTTTAGGATGGGCCTTAGGCCCATTGACCTAAGCTTAATGGGCCAAGTTAGTCGGCCCAATTAGGCCCACGAGTGGGCTGTCGACTAGCTCAAGAGGAGGCCCAAGAAGTGGCCGGATGGTCCAAAAGCCCAAGCCCAAGAAGCCCAAATCAAATTCAAAATTCAATAAGACAAGTGGCAAAAAGGAAAGGCCATGCATTGGTTGGTTTGTAGGCAAGTAATCATGAGGATTTGGGGGTATAAGAAGGAAGACAGAGAGAAGTTGGCCGGATTTCTTTTGGCCGAGAGAGAGAGGGTGAGAGAGAGAGAGAGAGAGAGAGAGAGAGAGAGAGAGAGAGAGAGAGAATTCGAGAAAGAGAGGGAGAGGCCGAGAGAGAGGAGGCGGAGCCAAGGAGGAGCCGCCGTGTGCCGCCGTGTTCACCGCCTTACGACGTCGTTCGTCCGTCCTAGAGGCAAGTGGGAGTCCTCTAGCTTCTCTTGCATGCTTGTATGTTGTTTGCATGTTGAACTTTTGGTTGTTAGATGGGAAAAATCGAAGCATAGATGAGTTGTGTGTGAGTGGTGTGACCGTTCTTGCTCGGATCGTGTGAGTCAGTAACTTGTTTGAGCTTGATTGTGTGTTTGGAGTCCGATTTTGGCTTCGATGTCTTCATGAAAGTTGTATCTAACATCTTGTACTACAACGTACTAAAATTTTGTGGAAAATGACGGAGATTTGAGGGGTTAAAGTCTCATCTTATGGAGACCTCAGATCTGGAGAGTTTTACTGACCTTTCGCTGGATTCATGGTTGCATGTTGGTTTTTGTTGAGAATCTTACTTCGGTTTCTTCATGAAAGTTGTAGGGAACATTTTAAAATACAACATAATCAAATTTGAAGTGAAAATAATAAGTATAGCTTGGTTAATCGACTAGATCTTGAAGACGATGATTCTGGTGATGTGTTCCGAGACACCAAAGACTTCAAGGACCTAAATGATGACTATAATCTCGTTATTTGACCTAGATCTCTTCATGCAACTTGTAAAGGACATCTTTACACATAACATATCCAAATTTCAGAGAAAACGAAAGAGAATAGGCAGGTTAAAACCTCATATTTCGGAGATGGAGGCACTGGACGATGCGGTAACGGGTCCAGAAGATTCGTGAGGTTGAATAAAATAATCTATAAGTAATCTGGCTTGGAGTTCTGCATGAAAGTTGTACGAAACTATCTTGGCTATAATCCAGTATAATTTTATAATTTTTAGAGGCCATATGGATATTTTAATTGAATTTATTCGGAAAGCGTGTATTCTGGTTTCATCCGAGAAGTATAGGATGTTTTGTGAAAATTGTGAGTTTGTAAAAATTCAATTTGGCTATGAATTTTGCATGTAATCCTATTGGGTTGTAATTGCTTGAAATTTTATAATTTTGGAAATTTATAGATATTAAAATAATAATAATAATAAAATGATAAAATAATAATAATAAATAAAATAAAATAGATTATTTTATTGGCCATAGATTTCATTTAATTTAATTATGTGGCACGTGTGATAAAGTCTTGATATATATGACATGGAATTGAGATGCATGTATGAATTCAATGATGAGTATGATCTTGATTTGTCATGACCTCACATGTCATGATAAATTGAATCATAATGATGTGAATTGAGATAAATGAGGAAGCCGTTAGAGGTGAGCCGACGATGCCCGGGAGTGTCGGGATGCCTAGCTTGAAGGGTGCGGCTGGTTGCCCGGTGGTCATGAATGGCCGAATAGTGGAGGGTCCTCAGGAGACCGAGTGGTATTGAGATGCCCGGAGAGTGGGGGAGCCGGAAGCTCGGCATGGTAATTATGCCGAGGGATACCTCGCGATGCCGGATTGGGTGCGAGATGCTTGGCTTGAAGGGTGCGGCCCGTTGCCCGGTGGCCTTAAATGGCTGGATACCGGAGGGTCCTCATGATGCCAGTTGGGGTACGAGATGCCCGGAGAGTGGGGGAGCCGGATGATCTGTAATTGGATCTTAGATACATGTGGGACGCAAACATTGGTCCCGGGAATGAGAAATGTGGCGGTCCAAGATGAAATTGGAACTAAATCATGCATGGTGATATATGTGTGACATGATGCATGATGATATATGCATGACATTATGCATGACAATATATGCATGGTAATGATGGTGATATGCATGATGATGATGATGATGATGATATGCATGATGATGATGGTGAGGATGATATATGATGATATGCATGACGATTATATGCATAATGATATGCATGATGATGATGGTGAGGATGATATATGATAATATGCATGATGATATGCATGATGATGATGGTGAGGATGATATATGATGATATGCATGATGATGATAATGATATGGTGATATGGCATGATAACATATGTAATGTGATGATGTCATGATGATGATGACATGTATGATATGATGATGCATGATAGTATGCGCATGGCTTCAAGGTAAGTAACGCCTGCAATGCATGTATGATTTGCCTGATGCATTGAGTCGTTATTGGATTTCCCTATTTGCTGAGTGGTTGTACTCACCCCTTTTGGGGATAACATTTCAGATTAGCAGTATGCCACTCCCTGCCGTCACGCGAGGTACATTTTACGGGATACCGTCCGATGTAGAGGTCGAGTGTGCTAAGATAGATTGTCCCTCTATTCCCGGACTGACTTTTATTCGAGTACGCTGTCTAGTGATGTATGATGTGGGCCTGGCTGGGGGCCATGTTATTCAGGAGTTTATATCCATACATGTTCGTCGAGATAGAGCGATGCGAGGGATGTTGCCACCGCTACCGCCTGATGCACTGGGCTGGGTATGAGACCGTGCGCGACGACTAGGAGTTGGATCCTTTTGGGGTTAGTTAGCCGACACATATGATGGGGGATTGTACACGTGTGATGCAGAGGGTCAAGGATCTTTTTGAGATTTTAGGCTGGACATGACAGAGTCCTAGCTTTTCCTTGTTATGTATCGACTCGAAAAGAAGTCCCATCCTGAAAGAATATGTAAATAAAGTATCGCCGCTTGTTTATAAAATCCTGATGTTTAGTGGTGTGTATTTGTATCATGGTTGGTAGGAGGAGAGAGGTGATATTCAATTTGCTTCCGCTAATGAGTCGCGCTGGGACCGTTTTGTTTAAAAAAAAAATGTGTCTATGAATTACGATGCATCTTCTAAAGGAGAAAGGTAATAAGAAGTAACATTGGCGCTGGTGACGACCTGCGAAGGGTTCGGGGTGTCACACTAAGAGACTTTGGAATTGAAAATTCATGCACAAAGATTAAATGTGACAACACCAACGCAATCAATCTCACCAAAAATCCAATTCTTTACTTAAGAGCAAAGCATATAGAGATTCGACATCACTTCATTAGAGATCATGTTCAAAATGGAGAAGTTTCGATTTAGTTTGTTGACTGAAAGAACCAATTGGCGGATATATTCACAAAGCCTTTGGAGAAAAATCAATTTGAAGCTATTCGTTCCAGACTCAAAATCTTAAAATCTGAGGAAATTCAGACTCAAGACTGAAAGTCTAAAGATACCCAATCTCGGATGATCAAGTTTTCTTTCGTAAGTTATTTTATTTTATCTCTCGAATCTCATCTTGAAAAGGTACAATCATCAACCATGTTTGATTATTGCTATCTTTAATTGACGTGATTATTGCAACGTTTCCTTTTCGAAGAAAGAGTTATTTTTGAAATGACTATTATCTAATTTCTCGAAAAAGGCAGTTATTTTTTTTAAAAGGCATCCTTTACTTTCTTTTATGACGTTCCATATGCCTCTCTTTGACTGTTTATTCACTGTTGTTTCTTCTTCGCTTTACTCTCCAAAAACCCTAAGAAAGCACCGATCTTCCATTTCTGTTTTCTTCTCTTGATTAATCTTTGAAAAAGTTGTCATCTTTCTTGGGAAAGTCAAGTTTGGAATCTTTCAAAGACTGTGAAAGATGTCGTCTCAAATGAAGTCTTCGAGAATTGCAAGCAGGGGACCGCAAATGCGTGAGGGGCCTACGTACTTTGATCTCACCGAAGAAGAAGAGTCTCCTAGTCAACAGGAGAGCCCACAACATTCTCAGCAGTGTCATTCTCCTCCATCTAGTCCACAGGATGTTGCTCATCAAGAAAATGAAGAAATCATCGAAGGCGAAAATCTTGTAAGAATTCAAAAGCCCTCTTTTATTTACAAGCTTTATCGTGCTTTCAAAAGAGGTGGAACTCCATTGAACTACATTGATGAGTTTCTTAAGGATAAAGGGTATGGAAATGAGTACATCTTTTTGTGAAATATGGAGCGTTTAGGAATTGCCCCTGCGGGGTTGGCAAAAGAAACCCTTGCTAATATCCCAAGTGATTCGGGTGTTGGAGGGCGGAATCAGCTAGATGGGAATGATGATGATAAGTTGTACAGTTAGTTTCAACGAGAGAATGGGTGTTGCAGCAAAAATTCGGGAAAAGGACCGACTTGTTTCGATCGGAGGAACAAAAGTTTTTATACTCTAAGTTGTTGAAGCGTGGGGTGATAAACCCGGAAGTGTGGATTTTGATTTCCTCGATGCTATGAATGTTAATTTGAGGGAAAAATTCAATCTTCTTCAACTTGAAGCAGTTACATTCGACTCCACGAAGCCTATGCTGAACTCCTTGCTTATTTCTATTCGAATCTTAGTTTCTTGGATGCGAATAGATTCTCTTTTAGTGTTTGAGATCAGGACTATATGGTGGATGTAGATATTGGCTGATGTCATTGGGGTTGAGTGAGGGAGATATCAACTTATCAATGTCTCAATTGCTCGTGCTACATTGGAACTTGTTAAGGATAGAAGGACAAAGGAAAAGATTTCCTACTTGAGGATTAGCACATTTAACATTCTGCTTCACAAGATTATCATTAACTATCTCAGACCAAAATCTACTTCAAAGACTGATGTTTCAAACTCAGAGGCAAAGCTGATGTATGCCATCATTGTTAGGAAGAAGTTTTCTCTTCCTCACACTATTATGTTCCACATGTATAGAGCAGTGGTGAAGGACAAAGGTCAACTTCCTTATTCAGGTCTTGTGACAAAGTTATTCAGTCATTTGAATGTTCAGCCTCCACGAATTCTCTATACTCGATCTTGTGATCATATGGTGGTAGGACTGAAAATGGTGACTAAAATGCATCTGAAGGAACTTAGCAAGGCGTTGGAGAAATTCAAGGAGAAAACCCCTGTCAAAACTCATCAAATCTCTTTGGCAGCAAAAAGAAAAGGGAAGGAGTCCATGGTTGTTCCATCCAAGAAAAGAAGAGCTCTCATCATTGAGGATGAAGATAATGAGGAAGACATCACCATTTCTGCAATGGCATTAAAGAACCTAAGCCGTTCTGTTCTAAAATCAAAGGAACGACAAGAGAAAGACACAGAACAGAGGACTGCAGAAAGAGAGATGAAGAGAAAGAAGTAGAGGAGAAAGAAACAGAGGAGAGAGAAGCTGAAAAAAAGAGATGCAGAGGAGAAAAGAAATCAAGAGGAAGGAGAGCATGAGGAACACTCTTCTCCACCTGAAGGCATGGAAACAAGGGGAGACCGTGAGAAAAGAGGAATGTCCTCATATCCTGCTACCAATGAAGGAGTCAGTCGCTCTCCAGCAGATCCAGATGACGTCTATGCCTCTCAATTTCCTCAGGAGGGACATGATGTTTCATCGCCAAATCTGCGCGATTATGCTGATTTGCCATCGCTTGCCTTTACTTCATCGATCGTGCGGAAGCCGCACGCAGACCGATAATTCAACAGATTTTCGCATAATTCTTGATGTTCTCTTGGAAATGCGAGGTCAGATATATGCTCTAGGATGCGAAGTTCAAAATTTGCAGAATGCAGGTCAAGCTTCTTCAGTTTCTTTGAATGATCAGATCTAAGCCCTTGCTATTCAAATTCAAGCAAATGCTAAGGGTGAAGATGTAGCTCAACTGAAGGAAGAGTTGAAAAAGCTGGAATGCATCGTCCGGTCAATGGGAGATTTCCGGTTTGTTCGTGTTCCCAAGCAATCTTGACTCTATTCCATTTCTATCTTAACCTTTTTTATGCTAACAAAAAGGGGGAGAGATGCAAGATTTGAAACTTTGAACTTGAACTTTTGATGTTTGTTTTGTTTGTCTTGACTTTTGTGTCTGGATGTGGAATGAATTTGGGATTTGGATTTGACTGCTTATATTAAGTACTATTGATATCTTATGGATGGCTTTACTCACATGCAAGACTAACCTATTTTTGTGGTTGTAGATTCTAGTGTTATAATTCATTAAGCCATTTATCTTTATAAGATATCCATATTTGTTTGAGTAAGATATCCATATGGATGTCACCATCAAAAAAGGGTAGATTGTTGGAGAAATCTTTATGAAGTATTTTGAAGCGACAAAACATTTCCATCGAGTCTAGTACGAAGATTTGCGAGACTCTACTATTTAAAGTCCGAAGACCTCGGACTACCAAACTCAAGACTCAAAGTCTATTCTCATTGATGTTTCTAATTCGTTGAAGAAAGGCTATCCAGAACTAGGTGTTTCATTAAGGATGTGACCTTATCGACTGGAGAAGATCTCTTGGCTAGATATAACATATCGAAATTCTTTATTTGATCATGATTGATTCGGAGATTAAGGATCTGATGATTGGCGAAGTATACTTGGAAGGTTCTACTTATGGAAACTGAGATCCTGATTGTATGGGCGAGCAGGATTGATGGGCTACTGACATGTTCCTTTAATAGCTCGAATGATCTTCCTAATTAATTCTGTCCAATGGGTAGATTGGAGGAATTCCTTTGGTAAGTGCCAACGGGTATGATGGCATAAAGGAGTATATAAGGAAGACGTTCCAGTTGTTTGAGTGGGTGCACGATAGAAGAATTCCAAAGTCTGAAGCTCCTTATTCTTAGTTAATTCATTTGGCGAAATCTTGTACGCAAAAGAGAGTCTATATTCGTGAGAAACCTTAAGGAAATGTGGTAGAATATCTACTTTGTGGAATCAAGGGAGAACTTTGCTATAACATCTCTTTTGTTCATAGTGAAATCCAGCCGATGGGCTGTCAATGCGGAAGAGTGGACGTAGGCTTAGAATAAGCCGAACCACTATAAACCTTGTGTTCAATTTTCTCTTCCCTACTCTCTGCTTTACTTTGATCTTAATACGTTTTTGTTAACCAAATGAGAACTTCCTTTCTATTGTTTATTTCGTATTGCTCACTTATCACAAGAAATTATTATACACCTATTCACTCCCCCTCTAGGTACTTATACTAGCTATCTCAAGATCAACCAAGTCCCAGACATGGTTTGCCTTCATTGACTCTATCTCATCTTCCAAAAGCTTTTCTCCATTCTTCCTTGTTAGTGGATGAGAGAGCCTCTTGAATAGTCTTAGGCTTGGCATCGTCGTTTTGTGCAATCATAAATGCTTCCCCTTAATCTCAAAACGATGACGGGGAATACTTTTACGATTACTTTTACGCAATTGAATTTCTCTTGAATTCAATTCATCAGGCGATGTAACACTCCCACTAGGTCTTGTGTGTTGAGGTAAATCTTCATTTCCCTCTACAATATTAGTGGGTGTGTTATCAGGATCTTCCGTCTCATATAATTGGAAATCCTTATCAATCTCACCTCTATTAGGAAAATTTTTCTCCAAGAACGTGACATCTCGTGACTCCATTTCGGTCACACTCCCATCAGCTTGTTCACCTATGAACACGTACCCTTTGGAGTGTTCGGAGTATCTTATAAAGATACAATTGTTCCTTCTAGGACCTAATTAGCCATGTTTATGGGAAGAATTTATGAACATAAGCTGTACATGCCCATGGACGTAAACTACTTAAGTCTGGTTTCCTACTAGTCCATAATTCATAAGGGGTGAAAGTGACCGATTTTGAGGGTACACGATTAAGTATATAGGCAGCAGTCAATAACACATCTCCCCTATAGGAGATAGGTAAATTTACTTGTGCCATCATAGACCTAATCATTTCCAATAGGGTTCTATTCCTTCTCTCAACTACCCCATTTTGTTGTGGAGTACCAGGAATAGTCAATTGTCGTACAATTCCCTTTTCATCACAAAGAGTCTTGAATTGCTCCGATAGATACTCACGTCCACGATCGGTTCTCAATGCCTTTATTGTTTTGTTTAACTGATTCTCTACTATTGCTATATATCGTTTAAAGCAGTCTAATGCTTCTGACTTATGGGAGATCATAAAGACATAACTGAAACGTGTGGAGTCATCTATGAAAGTGATGAAATATGAGGCTCCATGCCTCGCCCTCGCATTCAAAGGACCACAAATGTCAGAATGTATGAGATGCAATGGAAATTCAGCTCTTGTCCCTTTACCGAATGGTTTTCTAGTTGTTTTTCCCGCCAGACAATGTTCACATACGGATAGACTAACATTAGTGAGTGACCCTAAAAGGCCTTCTCTAACTAATCTTTGCATTCTTTGCAATCCAATGTGACCCAATCTAGCATGCAAAGTACATGCATCAATCTCAACGTTATTTGAAGACGCAATTAAAGAAAAAACAACCATCAACATTAACATTGTACAGATCATAGTCAATGTCTAACACCATAAAACCATTCGATACATGACCTGAAACATAATAAACTGTTCCATACAAAATGTCAACACAATCACCATGGAAATTCAATACATAACCTAAGCTAAGAAGAACAACTACAGAGACCAAATTTCGTCAAATATCTGGAGCTTAAAGGACATTATGCAGGAATAGGTTTCGACCACCATGTAAGACTAATTTACATGTGCTGATGCCCTTCACTTCAACTCTTGAGTTATTCCCAATATATATCAATCTTCTTCCGACGGTATTCGACGATACTCCACAAATGATTCTCGGTCTCTAGCTACATGGTCTGTTGCTCCTAAGTCTACAAGTCCACATTGGATGAGATTTAGCAAGCATTACAGCACTAGAAACAAAAGTATTACTCAAAGTAATTGAGTAATAGGGTACCTTTTTTGGCTTAGTGCATTCGCGAGCAAAGTGACCCATCTTGCCACAATTGTGGCACTCCATCTTGGCCTTGTCCTTCTTCCCACCACACTTGGCCTTGCGTCGAAGGTCTTAGCTCTCTTGGGTTCTTGATCGGTCATCTTCTTTTTGTTGTTGAACTGAAGATTTCTCTTACGCTTGAAGCTTGAAGCTTTGCACGAACTCAATTCAGCAACATAAGCATGGGTAGAGGATCTGGCAGCCTCTAGGTGCTTATCCTCTAATTCCAAATGACGCGCAATATCATCAAAAGTGACGATGTTCTCATTATACATCATATTGATCTTCATATGCTCCCAATTATCAAGAAGAGACTTTATAACAGCCTGAACTTGCTGTTCATCAGTAAGGGAGCGACCTACCGACTTTAGCTCACGGATCATGTTTTACATCTCTCGAAGATGCTGCCTCATCGTTACATTTGGGCACTTTCGGAATGTGTCAAACTTGATGGTGAGTCTCCTCAGCTTAGTGGCAGATGTACCCCCAAACTTATCTTTCAAGGCAACCCACATAGTTTGAGTTTTGTCATAACTCTCAAACTCACACATGAGATCATCTTGCATACAGCTCAACAACGTGATGCGAGCAATGCTATTTTTCTTTTTCCAAGCTTGATAAGCTTCTAGATCTTTCCTGTGTTGAGTTGAAGTTCCATGCTTAGGTTCATCCATGGTATGGTTGAGGGTTTCCAAAACCTCTTGCTCCTCAAGGATGTATCTGAACCTTTCGGTGCCAAATATCATAATTGTCACCATTCAACTTCTCACCCTTATTGAGGTCAACCACAATGGTCTTGGATGCCGAAGCCATAATCAATTGCTATAATACATTGACATAATAAATGCATAATCAATACTAGCACACTTTACAGAGTAACACACATATTTAATTTGCAGCAAAGACAAACTAAATTAATGATAATACAATAAAAGACGCAAAAGCAAAAGTTCACAATGTTCCCAATCAACTTCTATGTATAATTGTTCTATTATCATTAATTAGTTTAATTTGCACAAATTTTCAAGTTCTAGGTGAGAACTCCTTTCAATTCTACCAACCTACGAACTCCCACTAGGAAAAATAATTACATGACCTTATGTAATTTCTACATTTTTCCTTAACACAAAAATATAGCATGACAATAACCAACGTATAAATAACAATCATGCTTCAATTATAATCAAAATTGCAATTCAACGTGCAATGGATTTCCTACCATTATTCTAATTTTCAAGCAACTAGAAAATTGCAAGTATATTAAAATATATACATCATATCAATGAACCAAGCTCCACACAGCATATATAACTTCATTTGAACACAAGCTAGCTACTGTATTTCCTAAATCAGAAGACAATACAAGCTACAAATGAATAAACTGCATCAAACCCCAAAAAATACGCATACATAGGGTTCCCAAAGCATTTTCATACATTTATAAAATTCAAAAATATAAAATAATTATAGCACTATGTAGAGGACACTCATACGAACCAAACGAGACCGAACACGCTCCAATTGGAGCTTGCACGCGCCATCACATGCTACCTGAGTGTGCGACGCGTGTGGCGCAAGCGCCAGCGATCTTAACGGCTCCTGGCCGGTCCGACCAGTCTGACCAGTCCAACCGTTGACGGGTCAATGGTCAGGTCGGGTCGCGTCTTGCATCGGGTTGGGTCGCCCGTCGGGTCGGGTTGGGTCGCCGGCCAGTGACCGACCAGCCAATCGTCTCCGGTAGTGATGTCATCGATGACGTCATCCCGGCGGTTACCAATCGTTAGGTGACGTCATGGTGACGTCACCACGCGCCAGTTTTTCGACCGGCATGTGCCGGTTCGCTGGATGCCGCACGTCGCACACGTGCCGATTCGCCAACCGTCGTGTGTGGCACACGCGCTGGCTTCGCCAACGCTTCAGGCGCATGGCGCCCACGTGCAACGGCTTTTGGCTACGCGTGTGGGCGCGTCCGATGTCACCCGGTGGCGTTTGACCCATCGCCAGACTCATCATGACAAGCTCTTTCACCCTATTTATTCAAAAATTAATTTTGACAAAAAAATCATTACGAAAATCAGCCAAAACCTCACTGATCACATGACCCCAAACCCGTTCTTCGCTCCAGTTCAACTTCGAGTTTTTCATATGGAAATTCCAACTAGCAAAGATTCAAATAGTGTAGAATACAATCTCTTCATCTCAATATCAAATGGTAAATGAGAAAACTCGATGAAAAATAAGGTAGAAATCACGATTGGGCTCGATACCAATGTTCGGGTCGAGTCGGCGGAAGACAACTTACCCGATTCCGATGCGCAAGCAGCATATTGCCCTGGAACAAATGTTGAATTGCCGATGATTGACGAACAACACTTCCTCACGCTAGTCTGTATGCAATCACAAGGAAAACACCCGATTTCCACGGCGTAAATGCCGATTATTCTTGCAAAAATGAAATGGAACGCCTTGATCTTCTTTGATGGAAATGGAGAGGAAATTTGATGCGAATGAATGGCCAACCCAATCAATGGTTGTGTTCGGGAGGCTTTTATACGTCTCCCTTTGTACCTCTCCATTAGTGACTATCCATTGTAACGCATCAATTCGAAACGGTGCGTTCCGTTCACACCCCATCATAGACGTACCAGCTAAAGTACAACAATTAGATTAATGGGTCATTTGATAAGTTTAAAATTTGTTCTCTAAAGATAGGTCTTGTTTGGCCTGTTCCAAGTCCAACCTATGTTGCCGAACAACGAAATGGGTTAATTGATAAACCCTAGCTAGGAAAGGGGACACCAAGCTAAAGCAGCGCATAATGGATGATGGTGGAGCAAAAGAGAAAACAACCAACGGTGGCGGAGCAATCGCCGTGGGAAGACCTGCCCCCATTATGCGAGAGGCCATCCTCCGCCGCTTGGTCTCTACCGCAGACCTCAAATTTGTCTCCTCCATCTGCAAGCAATTCCTACACATCTCCAACACCGTCCGCACCTCCCTCTCCATCACCAATCGACTGACCTCGCGTCTCGGCTCCCTCCCCTGGCGCTTCACGTCCCTTGCGTCCATCGACGTTAGCTCGTTCCTGGGCAATTCGTCCTCCATCCTCCTCTAGATCGCCCAGCTCCTGTTGCCCCGGACTGCCTTGACCTCTTGAGCATGGAGTCCCTCCGCTTCGTGGGTTGCGCGAGATGGGGTCCAAGTTTGGGGCTTTAAGGGTCTTGGTGCTGTCCAATGTTGGGTTGCGATGGATATCGCTTTGGTTTCCATCGCGGAGTGCTTCCCTGCACTGGAAGAGTTGGACATTAGCTTAGGGGTGTCAGGAACTGAACCAAAAACCGAACCGAACCGAACCGAACCGAAAAGTTTGATTTTTTCGGTTAAGTTTTCATACAATTTGGTTCAATTTTTATCGGTTAACCGAACTGTTAACCGAACTGAACTAGTAAATCGAAAAATAGAATTGTTACAGCAAACCCTATTTCTAATTTCCTCCCGTCTCCTCTCATCTTGAAGGTGCGATGCCGACTATGACGGCGACTGTGACTGCGACAGCGACAGGGACGGCGACGATCGATCACTCCACAGTTTGTAGAGCACTCCCTAGCCCCCAATTTGAGCCCAGAGATATAGGCCAAAGCTTCAAAATTTTGAATTTAGATCCCTAGGTCCTTGCGTATTTCCCTTCTTCCCCTAGATTTCCAGGCTCGGGCTTGCAGATCTCTGCCCCTGTCCGCCGAGAGGCCGTCGATGGAGCTTTAACTGTTTCTCTCCGCTTCTGGGTAAGAGCGCAAGCGAGCTTGTGTTGCTTTGTCTCTTGATTGCTGAGATGGGTCTGAGGAGCTGTGTGTTATATCGTGTCCGAAACTCTTGGATTGGTGGTTTCGTTCTTTGGAGTCGAAGCGTTTTCTTGGCTTGAATGGGAGTTTTATTTACTGGGTTTCGTTGTTATTGTTGCGGTTGCCATGACCAGATCGATGCTGCATTAGTGGAAGGACGTTTCTTTCTGGATGATTGATTCTCGGGTGTGTAGAGGGCATGGATTCTTGCTTAATGTGCATCGTTGTGATTGACATGGTTTTCTTGCGAAAACTGAAAACCAAAAGGTGAAAACCGAAAAACCGAACCGAACTGAAATTTCGGTTCTCATTCGGTTCCAATTCGGGAATTTTTCTAATGGTTCGGTTCGGTTTGGTTTTTCAATAAAACGGAACCGAATCGAACCATTGACACCCCTAAATCACATACACCCATCACTGCACTCTTTTCATCCTATGTTTAATTTCCATGTTCATGCTTGTCACTCTTTTTTCTTATTCACGGGGATCTGAACAAATGTCCCGACGGTGAACAATCAATAAAGCAAGAGTCAAATGGGCTACGTCGGGCTTCATAGAAACCGAATTGGGACTTTTTTTGTACTTTTTATTATTTTTATTATTTTTATCTTTTTATATTTGTTTCTTATTCTTTAAAAATGCATGATTGATTTTGTTGGATTTCAAGTTGGCGTAAGACGACTTACCTTTATCTCGATGTGCAAACAACAATTAGCCCCAGAATGAATGTTGAATTGCCAATGAAACACGAACAATATTACCTCACGTTGGTTTGAATGCAATCATGAGGAAAGCACCCGATTTCCACGGCGTGAATGCAAATTGTTCTTGTAAAAATGAAATGGAACGCCTTATCTCTTTGATGGAAATGGAACGAATAAATGAAAGGATTTTCTAATCGTATGCTCGCCAACCGTTCCAACGGTTGTCTTCGGGAGGCTTTTATACATCTCACTTCATATCCTTTCAATAGTGTCTTTCCATCGTAACGTATTAAGATGATACGGTGCGATCCAATCACACTCCATCATAGACGTACCAGCTAAAGTACAACATCTCCCACTCAGACATGATGGGCTTGATAGCGCTCTATAAAAAATATAAGGCATTCCATATTCATCAATTTTACAAAACAATTCATATTAGTAAATAAGCTGTGCGACCAGTGAGTACACTTGCACTTGAGAGCTCAAATTATGCACCTATTAGGGATAACATAATAGCTACAATCTCGAAAAGAAATAAACAATCGATGTCTCACAGTGCCCTAGACATATTTTGTTACATTAGTCCAAGTATATCTATCCCTTAAATATTATGCTTGACTATTCTCAAAACACCATATATTTACAATTATATATGCAACCACATAAGGGCAATATAATTGGTCGACCAGTAAATACATGTGATAGATGTAAAATAACAATAATCTTCCTTCACACTCATGTCTCTCTCCATTTCAGAACAATTGCTTTCATAGACATGTCCCATAAGGCCATATCCATTCATGAACGCCGATAACATGCTAAAGTAGCAACATTGATCTTTCACTTCGAGAACATAATCAAAAGTAACATAGGGCACAAAATGAGGTAAATTATAAATTACCTCAAGGGCTCACACGATGAGTAAAGAGGGATAATTTTACTCATCCTCCCTTATTGGTTGTACAATGCACATGTAGTATGAATTATATGCTATAGTGGATTATCTTTCTATAAGAGTGTATGCCATTTATTAACTATATCCACTATACAGATCTTAGCTTAAACATAGTCACGTGCTTCTCACGTGCTATATCAGTTTGTTTTCCATAGAGCCCAATTAAGTACTCGCATCCGGTATCTTACAAGCATTCATGATTATGGGACTATCATGTTCGGTCTTATTATAAATAAATCACAGATCTCATCTTGACTCCAATCAAGGCGATATATCATTTTATGTACTAAACTTGCTCCTTAGCATTTATTTGTACATAACGTCTCATCTCAATATGTTATCTATAGCACTTAAGGCGATTGCTCGTGTGAGTGAGCCAATCATTGCCTGCTGACATACTTTTCAATAATATATGTGTGTAGTGCTAGTCTCATATTGTATTCGTACTTATTGATAAAATATCAAATCATTAATAAACAAACAAGTACAATACATATGTTTACTAATACATAAACCAATGATCCTCTACAATAACACATATCACATTCTACACAATCCTAGTGACATCCTATGGGTCAAGAATATGTCTCTAAGAATAACTTTCGTAAATGGATCAGCAACTATTCTATTGGTTGAAATGTATTGTAGGATCACTTCTTTCTGCGCTATTATATCTCTTATGAAGTTGTTCTTTATGTCAATGTGCTTCGTCCTTCCATGATACTTGGGATCCTTCACATAGGCAATGGCCGCTTGACTATAGCAATAAACTATCACCGGTCTTGGAACCTCAGTGATGATGGCTAAATTTTCCAAAAAACGTTTTAGCCATACTACTTCTTGCACTGCAGCAGAACATGCAATAAATTCTGCCTGCAACGTAGATTTGGCCGTGCATGTCTGTTTCTTGCTATTTCAAGAAATCACACTACCATTGAACAAGAACGCATATCCAGAAGTCGATTTACGCTCATCTGGGTCTCCACCCCAATCCGCATCTAAATAGCATAATAGGCGTAAATCACTCTCTTAGTAACAAAGTCGATAGTCCATGGTGCCTTTCAAATATCTTAGGATCCTCTTCGCTGCTTTCTAGTGAGCTTGACTATGATATGATTGATATCCGCTCAATAATTCCACGGCATAACATATGTCGAGTCTAGTACACATCATAGCATACATCAAACTTCCGAATGCACTAGCGTAAGGAACAGTTTCCATCACTTTAATTTCTTTTGGAGTTTTAGGACATATCTTAGTACTTAGGCTTTCACCTTGCATGACAGGGGTATCAATGGGATTACGATGCTGCATATTGAAACGTTCAAGAATCTTCATTATATAAAACTCTTGTGATAAAGTAAGGAGTTTCCTTGATCGATCTCTTTCAATCTTAACTCCTAATATATAAGCAGCTTCTCCCATGTCCTTCATTTCAAAATTGGAGGATAACCATTCTTTTATGGTGATAACCAAAACCTTGTCATTTCTAGCCAATAGAATATAGTCAAGATAAAGTGATAAAATCGCAAATTTACCTTTGGACCACTTGACATATATACAGTAATCTTCTTCGATTATCGTGAAACGAAAAGTTATTATTGCTTGATGAAAACGAAGATACCACTGTCTAGATGATTGCTTAAGACCATATATTGAGCGATAAAGCTTTGCAAACTCTATGCTCTTGACTGTTAGCTATGAAACCTATTAGTTGTTTCATATAAATTTTCTCATATAGTTCTCCATTGAGAAATGCCGTCTTTACATCCATCTGATGTAATTCAAGGTACATATGTGCAACGATGGCTAGAATAAGGCGTATTAAGGCAAACCTTACAACTGGTGAAAATGTTTTCTCATAATCTATACCCTCTTGTTAAGTATAACCTTTCGCCACAAGGCGAGCCTTATACTTTTCAATGGATCCATCCACCCTTTGTTTAATCTTGAAGACCCATTTGTTTCCAATGGCCTTCCGATTGGGTGGTAGATCAACCAAGTCCAATAGATGATTTGCTCTCAATGACTCAATTTCATATTCCAAAACTTTTCTCCATTCTTCCTTATTAGAGGATGAGAGAGCCTCTTGAACAGTTTTAGGCTCGGCATCGTCATTCTGAGCAATCATAAATACTTCCCTTCAATCTCAAAACGACGATCGGGAATACTTTTATGATTACTTTTACGGTATTGAATTTCTCTTGAATTCAATTCGGCAGGCGATGCAACACTCCCACTAGGTCTTGCATGTTGAGGTAAATTTTCATTTCCCTCTACAACATCAGTGGGTGTGTTATTAGGATCTTCAATCTCATATAATTGGAAATCCGTATCAATCTCACATCTACTAGGAAAATCGTTCTCCAAGAACGTGACATCTCATGACTCTATTTCGGTTACATTTCCATCAGCTTGTTCACCTATGAACACATACCCTTTTAAGTGTTCAGAATATCTTATAAAGATACATTTCTTCCCTTTATGGCCTAATTTGCCATATTTGTGGGAAGAATCATGAACATAAGCTGCATATCCCCATGGATGTAGACTATTTAAGTCTACTTTCCTATCAGTCCATAATTCATAAAGGGTGGAAGTAACCGATTTTGAGGGCATTTGGTTAAGTACATAGAGAGTAGTCAATAATGCATCTCCCCAATTGGAGATAGGTAAATTTGCTTGCGCCATCATAGGCTTAACCATTTTCAATAGGGTTCTATTCCTTCTCTCAGTTACCCCATTTTGTTATGAAGTACTAGGAGTAGTCAATTGCCGTATAATTCCCTTTATCACAAAGAGCTTTGAATTGCTTAGATAGATACTCACGTCCGTGATCGGTTATTAATGCCTTTATTGTTTGGTTCAACTTATTCTCTACCATCGCTATATATCGCCTAAAGCAATCAAATGCTTCTGATTTATGGGAGATTAGAAAGACATAACCGAAACACGTGAAGTCATCTATGAAAATGATGAAATATGAGGCTCCATGCCTCACCCTCACAGTTAAAGGACCACAAATGTCAGAATGTATGAGTTGCAATGAAAATTCGGCTCTAGTCCCTTTAAACAATGTTCACATAAGGTAGATTAACATTAATGAGTGACCCTAAAAGGCATTCTCTAGCTAATCTTTGCATTCTTTGCAACCCAATGTGACCTAATCTAGCATGCAAAGTACTTGCATCAATGTCAACATTACTAGAAGATGCAATTAAAGAAAAACAACCATCGATATTAACAATGTACGTATCATAGTCAATGTCTAACACCATAAAACCATTCGATAGACAACCTGAACCATAATAAATTGTTCCATACAAAATGTCAACGCAATCACCATGGAAATTCAATACATAACTTAAGCTTAGAAAAACAATTACGGAGACCAAGTTTCGCCAAATATTTAGATCATATAGGACATCATGTAGGTATAGGTTTCAACCACCACGTAAAATCAATTTACATGTGTCGACACCATTCACTTCAATTCTTGAGTTATTCCTAACATATATTCATCTTCTTCTAAGTTGTATCCGACGATACTCCACAAATACTTCTCGATCTCTAGCTACGTGATCTGTTGCTCCAGAGTCCACATTGAATGAGATTCAGCAAACATCATAGTGCTAGAAACAAAAACATTACTTAAAGTGATAGAGTAATAGGGTATTTCTTTCAGCTCATTGCATTCATGAGCAAAATAACCCATCTTGCCACAATTATAGCATTTCATCTTGGCCTTGTTATTCTTCCCACCACGCTTCTTGCGTTGGAAGGTCTTAGCCCTCTTAGGTTCCTGATCAGTCTTCTTCCCTTTGTTGTTGAATTGATAATTCCTTTTGCGCTTGAAACCTGAAGCTTTGCGCAAACTCGACTCAGCAACATAAGTATGGGTAGAGGATCTCGCAACCTCTAGGCACTCATCCTCTAATTTCAAATGACGCGCAATATCATCAAAAGTGACAATATTTTCATTATACGTCATATTGATCTTTATATGCTCCAAATTGTTAGGAAGAGACCTTATAACAGCTTGAACTTTATGTTCATCAGTAAGGGAATGACCTGCCGACTTTAGCTCATGAATCATGTTTGACATCTCCCAAAGATGCTATCTCATCATTACATTTTGGCACTTTCGGAATGTGTCAAATTTGATGATGAGTTTCCTCAGCTTAGTGGAAGATGTACCTCAAAACTTATTTTTCAAGATAACCCACATAGCTTGAGCTTTATCATAACTTTCAAACTCACACATGAGATCATCTTGCATATAGCTCAGCAACGTGATGTGAGCAACGCCTATTTTTCTTTTTCCAAGCTTGATAAGCTTCTAAATCTCTCTTGTGTTGAGTTGAAGTTCCATACTTAGGTTCATCCACGATGTGATTGAGGGTTTTCAAAACCTCTTGCTCCTTAAGGATGTACTGAATCTTTTGGTGCCAAATATCATAATTGTCACCGTTCAGCTTCTCACCCTTATTGAGGTCAGCCACAATGGTTTTGGATACCGAAGCATAATCAATTGCTATAACACATTGATATAATAAATACATAATCAATACTAGCACACTTTACAGAGTAACACACATATTTAATTTGCAGTAAAGACAAACTAAATCAATGATAATTTAACAAAAGACACAAAAGCAAAAGTTCATTATGTTCCTAATCAACTTTTATGTACAATTGTTCTATTATCATTAATAAGTTTAATTTGTGCAAATTTTAAGTTCTAGGTAAGGACTCCTTCGAATTCTACCAACCTACGAACTCCCATTAGAAAAAATAATTACATGATCTCATGTAATTTCTATACTTTTCCATTAACACAAAAACATAGCATGATATGACCCAACGTACATACGACAATCATGCTTCAACTATAATCAAAGTCGCAATTCAACATATAATGGATTTCCTACCATTATTCGAATTTTTTAGCAACTAGAAAATTGCAAGTATATTAAACTAAATACATTATATCATCGAACCAAGTTCACCCAACCTACATACAACAATCATGCTTCAACTATAATCAAAGTCGCAATTCAACATATAATGGATTTCTTATCATTGTTTAATTTTCTAGCAACTAGAAAATTGCAAGTATATCAAACTAAATACATTATATCATCAAACCAAGTTCTACACAGTATATATGACATTATTTGCACACAAGCTAGCTATTGTATTTCCTAAATCATAAGAAAATACAAGCTACAAATGAATAAACTATGCATTAAACCCCAAAAATATGCATACTTAGGGTTTCACAAGCATTTTCATACATTTATAAAATTCAAATATAAAAAATAAATATACCATAGTGTAGAGGACACTCATACGAACAAAACATAGCTGACCACGCTCCAATCAGAGCTCCCACGTGCCTACACACCCTGCCTGAGTGCGCGGTGCATGTGGCACACACGCCAGCGAGCCAAACGGCTCCTGGCCGGTCCAACCGGTCCAACTGGTGACCGGTCCGATCGGTTTGACTGCTGGACTGGTTGACCGGTCCGACCCGTTGATCAATCAATGGTCGGGTTGGGTCTCAAGTCAGGTCGCCGGCCAGCCAACTGCCACCAGCGGTGATGTCATCGATGACGTCATCCGACGACCGACTGTGGGATGATGTCATAGTGACGTCATCATGCACTGGTTCACCGACTGGAGCATGTAGCATAGGTGCCGGTTTGTCGGCCGGCGTGCGTCGTGCATGTGCTGATTAGCCGACCGGTGTGTGCTGCTCACATGCTGGCTTTCTTAGTGCTTTAGGTGCGTGAAGCCCATGCACAACTGCTTCTAGCTATGCATGTGAGCGCATCCAGCATCCCCCGACGGCGCTCAACCCATCGCCGGACTCATCTTGACGAGTACTTGCACCCCGTATGTTTAAAAAATGAAAAATATTTTGAAAATTGGTCGTAACCGCACGGATGCACACGACCCCGAACCCTTTTTTCGCTTTGGTTCGATTTCGAGTATTTAGATGGCAATTCCGACCATTAGACATCCAAAGAGTGTAGATTTCATACTATTGATCTCGATATCAAATGGTAAACGAGAAAATTCAATGAAAAACAAGGCAGAAATCATAATCCGGCTTTGATACCAATGTTGGATTTCAAGTCAGCGGAAGACAACTTACCTTTATCTAATGCGCAAACAACAATTAGCCCTGGAACGAACGTTGAATTGTCGATGAAACATGAACAATATTACCTCACGTTGGTCTGGATGCGATCACGAGGAAAGTACACGATTTCCACGGCGTAAATGCAAATTGTTCTTGTAAAAATGAAATGGAACGCCTTATCCCTTTGATGGAAATGGAACGAACAAATGAGAGGATTTTCTGATTGTATGCTTTGCCAACTGTTCCAACGGTTATCTTCAAGAGGCTTTTATACATCTCCCTTCATACTAGTTTTTCCATCGTAATGTATCAAGACGATACAGTGTGATCCAATCACACCCTATCATGGATGTACCAGCTAAAGTACAACAGATTCATTAAAAAAAAACAAAATCAGGTGTTAACACCTCTCTTCTAATGTAATGAATAAACATTGGTCCAAAAACTAACAGATATACTCATCTCTTCTGACTTTAGAATTGTTTAAGGGCCCAACCGATTAAAGTTTCCCGCCTTCTTACTTTTGTAGGCCCGATCAACCCATTGTTTCTGCTTCCATTAATTTCTACACTTTCGAAGTCTCTTTAATAGTTCGACCGAAAAGAAAAGTCTCTTTTATTGGCCCCTGCACTAATCACTAAGGAGACCCATGAACCTTAAATCAAGGAAAGGACTCCAATTAGTTCAACTAAAAGAGGGGTAAGACGATCTTACGTCATAAATGAGTTTCTAAAATGATCTACGATTTTGATTAGTAAATGGGGAAAGAAAATTAGAAGATGAATTAAATCAAATGAACAATCAAGTGTCTCAATCGACAGCGACTTTTGATCTCGTGTGCAAGGGAGGACGCAATTTCTCAAGGAAATGAGGAGAGGAGCATGAGGAACACTTGGAAAGCCCATCCGCTCCTCTTTTTAGTATTTCATTTTCGGATTCTTGTTGCGCCATGTCATTGCGTCCACCTCAATAATCGAGTGCCGAATTATGATAATAAGTGGAATATCGGTTTTTGTCTAAACATGTCTATAAGTGTCTGTACGTGTCGAGTCTTTTTTTGTATCGGTTTAATTGTATTCGTGTCTCGTTGGGTACAAAACTTCTCTCAAGTGTTGAAACGCTGCTCTCTTATCTTATCAGCAATTGCTTGCCCTAATTGTGTGGAAAACAACTTATTCTTCACTAAAGGCATTTTGTTTTAGCACTAATTCCTTTAACTTGTGGCATTTGTGACAGCATTACTCGGCGGTGGCGGCAAGAGTGATGACAATTGATCTAGAGTGAGAAAAAGGAAAAGTTTGTTTATAACAGTTGCTCTAAAGACGCTAATTAGGATTACTAAAAGTAGCAATAACGCATATCAACACATTTTGGAAAATGAAAAGGAACATATTTCGAAAATGTGAAATGCTTCAAATAGAAATGTCCATTTTCCTGAAGCAAAAGATAAATCACTTTTAACACGTGCCTTAGGGTTCTCTTTAACATTTTCTAGAGAAAAATTACCCAATAATACTAAGGTAGATCAACACCAAAGACATAATAATAATTTTAAGAAGAACGCTTGTTTTTGTTAATTTACCGATGGACTTAGATAAATAAAACTGGACTTTGGAATTGGAGGCCGAGGCCCATCATTGTTGCCTGTTCTTTTTTCAAAGAATGACTTCAATCCGATCTTGTCATTGCTGGCAGTTGCATTGGCAACTATGCCTAGGAAGATTCGGCTTCTCATCCTGATACGCTAATCCAATGACTTATATATATTATGCCACGGAAAAATTAGACTTTTCAGATGTTGATGTAATTGTATTTTTCTTTCGCAATATTATTGTACTTAAGTAAGGTTGAAAACACGTCATTAAGGATTGCTAATTCATTGCAACGAGGCTTCTTGTTTACATCATCATAAAAAAGTTTGACAAACGAATGGCCACTATCCCGAACAAAATTGGAAAATAATAAAAAAATGTTTTGCTTTTCAGTTATTAAAACCAATTAGATTATTTCGCTAATTAATGTTAAAGGAACGCAAATGGGATCTATTTTGCGGCCTATTATGATTAAATTTTGGTGGAAATTAATTTTATATTGATTTAGGCTGAGAAAAACTCACAAGTCTGGTTTGGCTGATGAAAAAAGATATTATGACTACCTCAATAGTCATTTATTATTTGTCAGGATCTTTTGTTATTCTATAGGTCTTGGGTCATCGTTATATCATCCAACTAGATAACGTGGATAGAAGCTTAGAATAGTGACATTTTATCTAAGATTAAGAATCAGAAATTGCCTTATAAAAATTGATGTAAGTCTTGGCCATGTTATATCTTCCAACTGGCGACATCAATGGACCTCAGGGTTACATCTGCCTGAGGTGAAGAGTCAACAATTGCTTTTTAAAAGTTGGTAGTAGGTAATGATAGAGAAATTGACTATTATTGTTGACCCTTTCACAGCCGATTCAATGATTCTTGACATTTCATGCGTCTCTTCTTGAATGCAACCAACCCCTAAAAGATTAAAAAAAAAAAAAAAATTACCATTGTGATAGGCGGGTAAACAATAAGAAAATTTTACATTTGCTTCTTGGACATTAGTCACTACAAGGGTTATTGGAGCTCACTAAATTATTTCGTTAACGAATTCTAAAAGACCATAATTAATACTTATTTATTACTCTTCCTCTGTAATCAAATTTTGTGGGACTTTCATTTATTTCGATCAACACCAAGAAGCGAAAGCTTGAGAAATCAAGAAAGAAGATGAACAATAACTAGAAAAGAAGGAAATAAAACAAACTAAAATAAAACCATAAAATGCAGAAAATTAACCAGAACATCATCATTATGTCAAAAACTGTCCACATCCAATAGCTACCATGACACATAGGACGGTTGATGATGATGGATCGCTATGTTAGAAATTTCAAGGAAGACTTGGCCGAGAGGAATTAATTGGATTTTCACTTAGAGATTTAGAATTATATTAGTTCAATTGAAAGATTTAGCATTGAATTTAAATGTCTAGGATCGAATTTAAATTTCTCTCCCTAATTAATAAGTCTAAGTCACTAGTCTCTAATTATTTTGTCCTGGTCTTTTATTATGGTGTAAGTCTTGGTCATGTTATATTTTCCAACTCGCGACATTGAAGGGCCTTAGGGTTGTGACATTCCACCTAAGGTGAAGAGTCAACAATTGCTTTTTAAAAGTTGGTAGCAGGTAAGGATAGAGAAATTGGCTATCAGTGTCGGCCCTTTCCGAGCCGATTCAATGATTCTTGACATTTCACACGTTTATTCCCCAATATGGCCAGCACCTGAAAGATCATAAAAACTTCTTACCGTTGTGATAGACGGGCAAACAAGAACAAAAATTAACATTTGCTTCTTGAAAATGTTTTATTCGTCGATAAGTATTGACTTTTTAACATTAGTCACTATAAGAGTTATTGGAGCTAACTATATTATTTCGTTAACAAATTCTAAAGGACTATAACTAGGACTTATTTTATTACTCTTCCTCTGTAATCGAATTTTGTAGGATTTTCATTTTTCTTTTTTCTACGCTGAAAGCTAAAAGCTTGAGAAATCAAGAAAGAAGACCAACAATAACTAGAAAATAAGGAAATAAAAGATAACATAAAGCACAAAAAATAAAACCAAAAAAATGTAGAAAATTAAGTAAAACAACGTCATTTTGTCTAAAATTGTTCACATCCAATAGCCTGCCATGAGACATAGGACAGGTGACCTTGGCGGATCGCTATGTCAGAAATTTTAGGGAAGACTTGGCTGAGAGGGCTTAATTGGATTTTCACTAAAAGATTTAAAACTACATTAATTCAATTGAAAGATTTTAGCACTGAATTTAAATCTCTAAGATTGAATTTACATCTCTCCTATCTAAGTCATTGGTCTCCAATTTTTTCTCTTGATCTTTTATTTGGTGTAAGTCTTGGTCATGTTATATCTTTTGACTCATGATATGGATGGACCTTAGGATTATGACATTCCACCTAAGGTTAAGAGTCAACAATTGCCTTTTAAAAGTTTATAGCAGGTAATGATAGATAAATTGGCTATTATTGTTGGCCCTTTCTGAGTCTATTCAATGATTCTCGACAATTCATTCGTTCCTTCCTCAATGCAGCTAGCATCTAAAAGATCATGAAAACTTCTTACCATTGTGATAGATGAGCAAACAAGAAGAAAAATTCACATTTGCTTCTTGGAAATGTTTTATTGGTTCATAAGTATTGACTTTTCAGCATTAGTCAAGACAAGAGTTATTGGAGCTAACTAAATTATTTTGTTAACGAATTCTAAAGGACCATAATTAGGAGTTATTTATTGCTCTCCCTCTATAATTGGATTTTGTAGGACTTTCATTTATTTTGATCTATGTCGAGAAGCGAAATCTCGAGAAATCTAGAAAGAAGACGAACAATGACTAAAAAGAAGGAAAAAAAAAAAGAAAATAGAAAGAATATCAAATAAAACCATAAGATGTAGAAAATTAACCAAAATAGTGTTATTTTGTCTAAAATTGTTCACATCCAATAGCCTGTCATGACACATATGGCTAACAATGATGGATCATTATGTTAGAAATTTTAAGGAAGACTTGGCCGAGAGGACTTAATTGGATTGTCACTTAGAAATTTAGAACTACATTTGTTCAATTGAAAGATTTAGCGTAGAATTTAAATGTCTAGGACCAAATTTACATTTCTCTAGCAAATTAATAAGTCTAAGTCACTAGTCTCCAATTATTTGTCTTGGTCTTTTATTATGGTTGAGTATTGGTCATGTTATATCTTCCAACTCACGACATGGATGGACCTTAGATTGTGACATTCTACCTAAGGTTAAGAGTCAACAATTGCTTTTTAAAAATTGGTAGTAGGTAATGATAGAAAAATCGGCTATTACTGTTGGCCCTTTCTAAGCCGATTCAAGGATCTCATCTCATGCAAATTGTTTGTAAGGTCTAGTTGGCACCTACTTCATGTGAAATCATCATGACAGAAAGGTTTTCATGCACAAATTTATCTGTACTTAGAGCTTATTGAGTCATGGAAATTTCATAGTGATTCATGGAAATGGTGGACAACGCGAATTCAAAATATTGTCAAAAAGAAAGGAATTTCCACATGTGCAGACGTTATTTCGGAATCACAATCACGTACCCTTCTTTTCTTGGAACCGAATGCGGCGGACACTATTTTGTGCCCCTGCCGTGGTGATGAGCGTGCAGACAAAGAGGATATAAGTGCTTGTAGGAGGAGAGAAGTCGAATGTTGTGATGGTGCAGGCTTGAAGCGAAATAACTGCCCGAATTCATGTGGTGTCAAGTGGTCATTTGTTCGGAGGACGATGCATCATCACTCTTCATGACATCAAGAACGATGCTAAGGCAAATTCGTGAAATTAATTTGCAAAAATGACTTCAGAACTTCAATTTGATGTAGAATTTGATTTACATTAATGATCACTTCTCTCTTTAAATTAAGTAGCCGTCGCATAGGCACTACGCTCATGAGCGGTTGCTCTTATGCTATGTTTCCAAAACAAATAAATGATTTCAAAAACAAAGACGCATGCAAAATAACATGCTCGAAATGTTATGTTCATAAATAATCAGAGAAGTGTAATACACCTGAGGGACCTAATGGCTAAACATTGATTTTTATCCATAAATGGAGGTTTCCACCTTCACCCCACGAAGACAATCAAAGAAATTGTTTGGGACAAGTATACTGAAAGTGCCTACCTAAAGTTATGTACGACGCTCACTTTAGTGTCATTTTTTTTTTGGATCATTTAAGTGCCACTTTAAAAAAAAAAAAATCATTTACGTGCCAACTCCAGTCTTGGTCGCCGGAAATTTGAAATGGCTATATTTGATCAATTTCTTAGTCTTATGTGGCTCGCTAGCGTGCCTAGTTAGCATATAACCCATAAACGATGTCGTTCAAAAGTTGTAAATAGTGATCATTTGAGTGTCAAATTTTATTTAAAGCGATAATTTGAGTATGGAATTTTATTTAAAATGATCATTTCAGTGCAAGTTATTATTAAAAAGTAATCACTTCAATGTCAATCGTGCCACATGGACTGGAGTTTTAAAAAATTTACCAACCAAATATTATAATTTTAATTATAAATGACACATAAACAATTTGACCGAATTTCTCACCATTGGCATTTAAGTGATCGTTTTTCTTTGATTTAGCACTGAAGTGAGCTTGTAAAAACTTTTTGTACTAAAGTGAGCACCATACACAACTTTTGGCACTCTAGTACACTTACCCCGAAATTGTTCTTTGTTTTTTTTTGTACAAAAGTAATTTATATTATTAAACCCTCTCTTCTTTCTGGCTGTCTCCTACCTTTTTTTTTTTTTTGTACAAAAGCAATTGGATATTTTTTTTGTACAAAGGTAAATTTATATATTTAGACAATTCTCGCTTTCTTCTAGCTATCTCCACCCATATAAAACTAAACCTATATTCTAGCAGACTTTATAGACTTCTTCCACTTTTCTTCAAAGTAGTCTTACTCTTCGAAGAGGAAGCCTTAGCTATCGCCATTACAATGGGCCTTATGTTGTGCATTTCCTTCTCATAAATTACCAGCCTACCGTGTAACTCAACAAGAGTTTCTCCATCTTATGCACGTGGAATTTCTGGATAAATCTAGAGAAGGAATCAAGCAAAGACTAGAGTATCAAATCCATGGCTAATTCATTATTTATAATAAGATTTGGTCTGGTAACTCCTCAATGTGCCAAATCATCTTCAGAACATAATCATTCATCGATGATCCCTTAGCCATTCTCATACAGTACCGTCCCTTAGATATCTCATATCTAGATATTCAACCTTTCTCATCAAAAAAATCTTCCAGATGCTCGACGATTGAGTAAGCACTTTCTATGGTCTCATACTTCTTCTAAAACTCATTATTCATAGAAGCAAACATGTATGGCCTAACTTTTAGGTCATCTTCATGTCACTTCTCATAAGTTTCACGCTTCTCTTTGTTAGCACTTGGAAAGTCTTTTGGCAAGTTTTGATAAAGCACATACTCGATCTTCTTGGAATTGAGAACAATTCTCAAATTCCTAACTTGATCGGTATAGTTGAGTTTCGTCAAACAATTCTTGTCAAGAATTGAAGCAAGTGGGTTTGCTGTAACCATTTTCAAAGTAATAAAAAATATGTGCAGAAAAATAAATTGTTAGCCATTGACTTTCAACAAATATTTCATTTTGGCCTTTGAATGAAATATTATATCCCACTATCCTTTTTGGATCTCATACTCCTTAGGATGGGAAACGGCAATCTTCGTTGGGAAAAGATCATTAGTGGGCGTTGGAGTCCCACCAATTCATAGTCCACCTCACTTGATAGCTATAAGTGTCCTATGAACTTAGTGAATGGATCATCATTGTGACATTCTGATTTTTGACCCTGTCTCGACTTATGAAATGGGCCTTTCTTTGACACACCAATAGTCTTTTTCTCGAGTTTGCCACTCACGAGATAACTAATCTATTTGGGGAAACCATTAAGGAATATAAACACGATAGACTTGAGAATTCAATTAGAAATTGATTGCTCAACCGTGCTAATCTGCAAAGGTAAATATTTCATCATTAAAATTGACTAGAGATTGGAGATAGGTCGATTCGACAGAGAGCCATGTAATTAAATTGTGAGTGATTCCATCTGATTGCAAAATTCATGTCGAACGGCACTAAACCGATTTTTCTATCAATTCTATACCCTATGCCCATAATTGAAACCTTGAGAATTTTATGATAATCGAGAGTTGCCTATGAGTCGAAGATGTATGGTGTGGATCGAAAATAATCGACCACGAGTCAAATACGATAAAAATTCCTAAAAGGTACTCAGTAGGTTAGGTCACGCTAAAATCGTGTCCGGTTGAAATTAACCACGAAATTGAACCCGGTTTCAAGAATCAAAAGTTCTGGCATGTCACAATTTATTTTTAGGATGTCGACTCATCCTTTAAATAATTATTAACGAGCTTGGATTTTGGTGAAAAATCAAAATTGGGCGATTTTAAATTGGGAAATTCAGAGGGCCATTTTTGTGTGCATTTTTGGTCTTCAAGTTGGATCAATTGATGAGGAAAATTATGGATTTGGTGTAGGCACCTTAACTGGTATTTTTGGGGACCAAATTGGATTGAATTGGAGTGAATTTGGTGTGAAATTGAACAAGGAATTGGTGAAATTCTAGGCCATGGGGGTTGCAACATTTGGACCTCCATTGTGGCTTCTTTGGGAAGTTTTGGGAGGGAAAGTGGTTGCTGGATGAGGTTGAAGCTGGTGGGGGCCTCTAATTGAGTGTTTGGATATTTTTGGTGGACTTTTGAGGCCTCTTGTCCCCTACCTTCTCCAGCAGCAATCCTATCTTCTTCTTTCTTAGCTTCTTCTTCATGTTCTTCAGCTGAGAACCTCCATTTCTAGAGCAACAACCAGACAGCATAGCCCTCCATCCCCGTTGCTTCATCTAGGCCGCCTCAAGCCATCATCTAAGCCGCCGCCCATGCATCACTCGCCTGCCTCTAGCTATGCTTGTCCATGCGGTCCTAAGCTCATCATCCATCTAAGCCAGCACTCGCCAAAACTAGCCATAGTCCAACTCCTTCGCTGGCTCCCCTACAGCCCCTCGTTCGCCACTCCAGCCTGTCCTCGGCACTGCATGACCATCTCTGCTATTCCCCCACGCCATGACCAGCCACCTAGCTCTTTGCCTAGCTTTTCGGTTCAGCCATAGAACGAAGCCTAGCAACAAACCATGAGGTTTGTTGGGCTTTTTCAAGCCCTTCTAGACCTCCTTGGGCATCACCGTAGACTCGAGTTATGACATCCTGATTTTCAACCATGTTTTCGATTATATGAATTGGGCTTTTCATCGATACTCCTATAGTCTTTTTCTCTGAGATGATTACTCACGAGATAACTAATCTATCAGGTGAAGCCATTAAGGAATATAAACACAATAGACTTGAGAATTTGACCATAAATCAACTACTCGACCGTGCTAATTTGCAAGGGTCAATATGGCACCGTTAAAATCGATTAGAGACTGGACATAGGTCGGTTCAACAAGGGCATGTAATCAAAGTGTGGATGATTCCACCTAATTGCAAAATTCTCATCGAACGGCAGTAAATCGATTTTTCTATTGTTTCTGTACCCTGTGCTCATATTTGAAACCTTGAGATTTTCATGACAACCGAGAGTCACCTATGAGTCAAATAGGCACAATGTGGCTCGAAAATAATCGACCACAAGTCAAATGCGCTGAAAATTCCTAAAAACTACCCAATAGGTTAGGTCATGCTAAAATCGTGTCCGGTTGAAATTAACCACAAAATTGAATCCGATTTAAAAAATTGAAAGTTGTCACGTCAAGATTTATTTTAGGAACGTTGACTCATCTTCCAAAGAATTTGTGACAAGTTCAGATTTTCGGCGAAAATTCAACATTGGATGATATTGGACCAGTAAATTCGGATGGCCATTTTTGAGTGCGCTTTTGTTATCCAAGATGGTTCAAATGATGAGGAAAATTATGGAATTTGATGTGGACTTCTTTCTTGACATTTTGGCCATCAATTTAAGGTCAATTGGAATGGAATTGAATTGAAATTGAAGAGAAATGCTTGCAATTCGTAACCATTGGGGGGCTGCAACATTTTAGCACCTTTTGTGGCTTGTTGGGGAAGTTTGTGAAGGGAAATTGGCTAAGGATAGGGATATGAACTTTGGAGGCCTTGTGATGATGAGCTAGGATATTTGTTGAAGACTTTTGAGGCCAATTGTTCCCCTTAAGCCAGCTACAGCCACTTCATCTTCTTCCTCAGCTTCTTCTTCTCCATTGTTGCTAAATTTGAAGAAGAAAACTAGCCAACAAACTAGAGAACTAGCCAGCCCCCGCTGTTAACACCTGATCTCCCCCGCACGCTCGTTGATTGCTGCACGCTATCCTATTCATCCACCGAGCCAGTTGTTGCTCCGCCTACGTCCACGCCTCCAGCTCAAGCCCGTCATAGCTCCGTTTACCTCGCACGCCGTCTTGAAGCCCCGAGTAGCTAGCCATCTCCACCTAATGCCACCATCGCCAACTGGTGCCGCCTTGCTGTTCCTGCGCTAATTGTGTCTCTCGACTAGCTCCTTTAGCCCAAAATAGAGCTAAACTCTCAGCCTTTGGCAGAGAGCTTTATGGACCATTTTGGGGCCCTTCCAATCCTCGTTGTGTGTTGTCGTAGGCTTAAGTCTCGCTTGCCTCCACGTCGTGGTCGCCGTGAACTCATTGGCTCACAAATCCGGTGAGTTTACTTGCTAAACCTTATTTATGGGGTTAATTATGCTTAGAGTATGATTAATTTAGCTTAAGATTGGTTTAGGTGGATTAGTTAGTTTAATTAGTGGTTTTGTTGGTTAATTAGGCTAATTAGGTGGTTAAATTAGTTTAGTTAGGGGTTAATTAGATTGTAGGATTTATTTAGCTTAGTGCATCATTTAATTATGTCTAATTAGGTGATTAGATTAGTGTATTTAGCTTAATTAGTCATTTATGTAATTAATTTGCATTTATTTAATTAATTTTGTAATTAATTTAATTATTTAATATTATCGGGAAATTATCTTGGGATAGTCGGTCGTTAGAATTTCATGTGTTGATTGTTGTGGCGTAATCTATTTATGCAAGTGAGTGCTAATTTGTGCAATTGAGTGATGATTGTTGATTTTCAGTTATTATTTCAAAATTATGAAATTCTAGTATTTAATTAGAAAATACAGGTGTCGAGTTTTGACACCAAAAATGTTTTAGGTACTATATAAAATAGTGAGATTTTTAAAAGAGAGGGTATCAATTTTTCTGGTTCGATCATTTGTGTACCCACATACGACTATTTTACCGGGTATTTTTAAAATGAAGAAAATAGGCCAAGATCATTATTCTAATTAGGGCATTTGAGTCCAAGGCATGATGTTCTTGGCCGAGGTTGGTTGTGTGTGATCACTATGAGAATCCGTCACTGGCAAAAATCGAGTGGACGATGCCCCTATATGGGATGCCCTTGTCAATGGATGCCGGTCGTAGTAGATTTGGGCTTATGCTCCTTCGGGATTGCCTTCTAGAGGTAGACGTTGACATGCTTAATGGGGTGAGACGATACTTGATTACGCCGGAAGACCACTGAACGTCGAGTAGGCCGTGCCTGTGGGGCTATAATCAATTGGAATGCGTGAATGATTGAGATAAACGTCCCTGATTATGGGACAAAATTGTGTGGCATGGAATAGGACGTGTCATAACGATTTAGCCTTATAGTTGTGATTTAACTTTTTTATAAGTCCCTAGATGGAGGCCCGTCTAGTTCGTTTTGGACAATCGTGGGGGTATAACGAGTAGTGTACCAACTTTCCTGTCCCTGAGAGTCCTTGGCTCTATGAGCTCATCGTGACCACTATCTTGGTCGATGAGAGCCTACTATAGTTGGTACCTCATCGATTCAAGGCGTGGTTTCGTCATGGGCCTAATAAGGTGCGGGAATGTCCCCTTCAAGGTTTTGATGTACCCACTGTTGGGGGTGAGGGGGTAGCTGACCCACCTGACGGTGTTGTGGTGGATTCGTATTCCAAGTAGATAGGGTCTGGGATAGGGTTAGCTCGGTAGTCTCTTTTGTTTTATAGACTCTTGTGTATAAACACAGTGTGTTCATCAAAGTATGTTTGTGAAAATTTATTATCCTACTTTTCTATCCCATGTTGGTTATTGTCTAGGGATTGTTTATTTTGCTTCCATTTGTGCATGATTCATTTGGGTCGGTGACGCGTCTTGAGAACGTCGCAATTTAGTCGACCACTAAGGGATATGCGCGTGCCCTAGGTTCAGGGCGTGACACGAGTCTTGCTCGCCTCCGTGTCTCCGTCGCCGAGAAGCGGTTTATTTGCTAATCCTATGAGTTTACCTCATAATTCCTAGTTGGGGTGCTAATTACATTTATAGATGAATTAGTGGCTAATTAGTGGATTAATTAGGCTTAAGTGAGGTTAGAGTAAATTAGTTAGTTTAGTAGTTAGTTACATTATGTAATTAGGTTAATTTAGCAATTAGGTGGTTAGTGACTTTAGTTTGTTAGCATAGTAGGTTAGATTAGTTTAATTAAGTCCAATTAGGTGGTTAGATTAGTGTATATAGTTTAATTAGTGATTTATTTAATAATTTTGTAATTTATTTAATTATTTATTAATTAGTGGAAATTATATCGGGATAGCCGATTGCTAGAATTTCGTGCAGATCGTCTTGGCGTAGTTAGTTTGTGCAATTGATTGTTAATTTGTGCAATTGGTGCTAATTGATGATTTTTTATTTATTATTTCAAAAATATGGAATTTTGGTATTTAATCAGAAAAATACCGGGTGTTGGTTTTTGACATCGAAAAAGTTTTAAGTACTATATGAAATCGTGGGATTTTTAAAAGAGAGGATATCGCGCTTTATGGTTCGATTTGATTGTGGGACCATACCTAATTATTTTACCGAGTGTTTTTAATATGGAGAAAATAGGCCAAGTACATTATTTAAAATTGAAGCATTTGAGTGCAAGGCAAGATGTCCTTCGTTGAGATTGGATGTGCAAGTGATCGTTATGAGAACCCATCGTGAGCATTTACGCCGAGTGATGCTCCTATATGGAATGCCCCACATCAACAGATGTCGGATTGTGGTAGAGGCCGAACTGAAGCTCATTCAAGAATGCCATCTAGAGGCAGACGTTGCCATGCTCGATGGAGCGAGATAATACCCAGTTATGCCGGAAGACCGCTAACTATTGAGTTGGCCGTAATTAATTGGAATGCTTGACTAAGTGAGATGACCGCACCTGATTATGGGACAAATTTGTGTGGCACGGAATATGACGTGTTATAATGATTTGGCCTTATAATCGGGATCCCTGTGATTAATTGATTTATTAAAGTAATGCATTCTAATTATTGGGTGAATGTATTGTATGCATATGTCATATGAGCTGTACTGATTTGTAGGGAGGTGCTAAGGCGAGGTAAGTCTTCTATAATGCATGTATAGGCTGCCTCTAGGTGTATTATCTTCCTAATCGGGGTTTAAGGTGTAGACTCTCTGAGATTTTTTATCTCACCCCGTCGTGGGTTACCAATTTCAGGGCCGTAGAGTGGAGGATCTAGAGCTGAGGCTAAAGGGTCCAAAGTATAGATGGCCTAGAGGTTTCTTTTTGAGTCGGACCTTCTGTTTATAAACCATACATGTTTATAAAATATGTTTTATGTAAATTTGTTGTCTTGCTTCCCTATCCCATGTTTGTTTGTTGTTTGGAGATTATTTATTCCGCTTCCGCCTATGCAATAATATGAATGGGTCTGCGACGTGTCCTGAGAAAGCCGAGGGATGTGTGTGTGCTCGAGGTTCGGGGCGTGATAATCATATCCAACACATCACATGTAAATCCCAATCATACTTCAGCCTCTAGATCACGAAAGCCTTACCTAACAGTTATTGGTCTCGAGATCATAGTCAAGTTTACTCCATCATCTCATGCAAGTATTTGGGACACAAATGATTCCTCACCTAACAGTTATTAGAAATCATTTGGCCTAAACCCCACACCATCGAATGTATAATGGAGTAGTGTTATATTCATGAATAGCAACTAACTCCAATGTATCCATAATCAGTCAATCAACTATTAGAACATAGGAACAAACCACGACAATGGTAGGCCATGAGTTCAAACACCCGTTACAACTTAACATAAAAAACAATGAGATTTTCTTTGTTGTTAACGGTCTCACCTTACATATTAACCGATTAATAGCATATTGAATAAAAACATTGAAAGTCATTTGAAAAAAATTCTCATCACAAATGAGAATCGGTGATCCGATCATGCAAACAACATAAAACAATCGTCAATTAAGAGCAAGAAAATGTTTAAAGATTGGATTTGATACCACTTGTTGGTGTTTATTTCAATAAACAAGAATATGTGCATAAGTAAATTAAGATCAAAGTTTGATTGCAGTGAAAGTAAAAACACTTATACACCTGTTTCCAAAGTTTTTTCGTGCATTTCAACAAAAGCACATAGAAGAGATAAATGAGCTAATTATATTAACCTTGTACCGTGCTCCAAAATTTGGTTTTGGCGTTCTTCATGTTCTGAGCACAAATGTTTAATGTCCTCACAAAGCAGTGGTTCGACGTTCTTCAGATTCAACCCCATAAATGTTGGGTCTCTAGTTCGACAGACAACCAATTCTCACGTTGAATAGAAGAGAGAAATTGAGAGATCTCATAACTACAATTATGTTAGCAATCGCTCTCATGTGTGAATGACTTTGTCGGTTGTCGCGATCTAAATTTCAGGTGAACCACCTAGGGTTTGGCTAATGGATTGCTAAGTCTATACTTAACTCGGGCTCTTCCAAGCTCATACCAATTCGCAACTTAGGTTCAAGTTCTTAACACGCAAATGATTTTTCAATTAGGAGTCGCCACTAATATATTTTTGCTGGGTCGATTAGAAACCCACGTAAAGTAACGGGAGATTTATTTTATTCCAATGAACCAGAGATTGTGAGTTCGGGACTTGATTACGTTAGATTTCTCTAACGCTCTTTCGGTACCTTTCCCTTTTATTTTGAAAAAAAAAATGTTTTAAAAGCAGCTTGAATTGATTTTAATATACCTCCCTAACATGTGAGGCGATCATGCGGGTGCACAAACTACCAATTTAACACCCAAGAAAAGTAATGAATAAATTGCATGAGGACTTACCTCATGGCATCGAAAGCATCGGCAATGTTATATCATAATTCACATCGACAGTCCTAGATATGATTTCCAATTAACACACAATCGCTCGATCTTTTTAGGATTTTCTTTTGTTTAATGAAATCTAAGCTATATGCAATGCAATTTAACCAAATGACCTAATTCTAATGACAGACAATTTCTAATTAAATGGATCTAGCAATAATCACTAAATGACATACATTTCATGAACCTAGCTCTATATGACATGCACATGATATTTTTATTTTCTTAATAAACGTGCAATCTATCCTAGTATGCAATGACGTGCAAAGAATGCCCTAATTCTATGTTTTCCTTTTTTCCTTTTCTTTTTATGAAATTCAAAATTAAATTTGTCAAATAACTAAATGTGCAGTCTAATTTTTTTTTTTTTTTTTTTTTAAAACTTGCATCCTAAGTTGATGTTTTTTTGTTTTTGGATTTTTATTTTTAAAAATCAAAATAAAATTCATATCCTAAATATGTAAGATAACCCTAAAACAAGAAATATTCTAAGATGAACCTAATCCTAACTCAAATATATAATTTTTTTTTTGGGTTTTTACAAAAACAAAATCGATTCAAATAACATGACAACAAATCCAGCAAGATAAGATTGATATCCATAAATTGACTAATCATATCCCACGCATGGGATCGGATTGATCAATTTTAAACGAAACCACAAATCAAATCTCGAGCGTGAGATCATATTGACGATTTTCTGTGCGATTGCGTGTTAGATTTTGGATGCGAAAATTGGATTGTCAATCCCTAATTTAAAAGGCTAGTCCACGTCGGGGATTTCAACCTTACATCAAAGAATATTTCAAATAAAGAAGCAAAATAAAAAAAATAAGATAAAAAAATATCTAATTTGAATTTTAGCTTCCAACGAATGGCGGCTCGTGGATTGCGATGGGGCTCGACATGGCTTAAAGCAGGGGCTATGGTAGTGAGCTGTTGAGGGTGGTGGGTCAACGTGGGCAGTGGGTCACCGTTGGTCAGAGCTCTGGCGAGGGACAACAAACGTGCAGCGGGTAGAGAGCCCCTATGGTCGCTAGTAGCATCGCTCGGAGAGGGAGGACTTAGATTGGTGTCTAGGGACGCGGCGAGGATAAAGGCGGGGCTCAGGCAGAGGGCTAGCAACTGGCATGGTATAGCAGGTCTAGTGCTTGGACAACAAGTGAGGATGGTGGGTCGTGGTGAGGGGACAAATTTGTAAGCGGCGGGCGGATAGGCGTGGGCTGCGGCCAAGATGGGCTGCGAGCATCGGGGACGGGCGAAGGTGAGCTCGTCAAACGCTGAGTAGAGCTGTTGTGCTGGCGGCGATGATGAACAGTTGTGGGCAGAGCAATGAGGCAGACGACCAATGTCCGGCTCAAGTTGCTGCTACGGTGGCGGAGGCGTGGGGTCATGGGCGAGACCGCGACTAGCGAGATGTCAAGCAAATGCAAGAGCGGCGGAGGCTTCGTGGGCGTCGTGGACAAGTTAAGGGCGGAATCACTATAGGAGCGATGGCTATTGGCGAAAGTGGTACTCTGGCTCGGCTGCCGGCATTGGGTTGCTGGTGACAGTGTAGGCGATGGTGGTACTGGGGCTCGGCTGCCAACATTGGGTTGTTGGTGACGGAGTGTAGGCGATGGTGCGATAGCGCGTTGTGCTAGGGGGTCGACGAAGGGGCTTGGCGACCGACTCCTTCTTCTTCTCTCCTTTTGGCCTTTTTGTTCTTTTTCCTTTTTTTTTTTTCTCTCTCACGTCTCCTCCCACGTCCCTTCTTTGTCTCTCTCTACTATACTTTCTTGCCCCCTTTGCTAACTTTTACTTCCCCCAAAGAAAAGAGCCTTTTTCTCTAATTTTTTTGTTTTGTGTTGCTCTATTTTGGCCCAAAAACTAAGAGAAGGCCCCTTCTTCGAAGTGATCAAAAGAGAGCCCCCTTGTGTGGTCGTATGTATCAATATGTGTGCCCCCATCTTTTGTAGTGTAGCAACCTATTAAGGCCAAGGATCTTTTCCTAAACGCAATATTTCTTTTTATTTTCAACATCTCTTCTAGATTTCCTTTGCAAAAATGAATATTCTCCACCGATCTTATCATATATTGCCAAAGATTCTAAATTGCAATAGGATTTTCCTCAAATTTCATATCTTGCAAAGATGAGCTCGTAATACCTACTCGAGGATACGGGCTTGGGCCAATTTGCTCTTTTCATGAGCTTAGTCCAACTTGTCAAATTAAAGTTAGGTACCACCAAGTTGAACCCATCCGTCGCTAGTCCAATGCAAATAAAAAAAATGCTCCTAAAACTATATGTTATGCAACTTAATTCTAATATTTTTGCTTAGGAGTTAAATATTAATCCCTAATTTTTTAATGTGATAAATAGATGACTGGGTTGCCAAAATTTATATGTCAACATTGGTCATTATCATCACTCTCAATTATCAATTGTCAATGATCAATCATCTTGTGATTTGTTCTCTCAATTACCTTTTATAACCAATGTAGATTGCATTTGAATCAGCTCATTAATTCTAAACTCGTTATAGAATTAATTCGCCTATAACATCTAACGGATGTAAGTTCGATACCATTTCAAACACTAATTATGACATTAACTCTATAACTATTGTAGAGCATTATTCCAGACATTTATTTGTAACCGTTACAAGTTTTTATTTTGGGCATTAAGTTTCTAATTGTTACAAATATTTAATTTTGGCCGTTACATCTAAAACTGTTTCAGAAAATTGATGTGGTCATTAAGATTAAAACCGTTTTAGAACATTAATGTGATCATTAAACCTAAAAACGTTTTAGATCTTTAAATTAGCCATTTAACCTGAAACCGTTTCAGATTATTCATTTGGCTATTGATTCAAAACTCACTTTAGATTATTAATGATGACAATGATTCTAATTCACCCCAGATAATTAATGCAGCTATTAATTCTAAACTCACTTCAAATCATTAATTCGGTCAATGAATCTGAACACGCTTCAAATATTTGATTAAGGCGTAAAGTTTGAAACCCACTTCAGACTTTGTAAAGTATGAAGCTCATTTTTCAAATCTTTTATTTTTAGCCCGACTCAATCTGATTGGCTTAATTGCAAACATATTTGCAACATTCTCTCTCTCTCTCTCTCTCTCTCGTTCAAATGTCATTCTAATTGATTATGGTGTGCGACATCTCTATGTTCATCTCTGAGCTGGCAATAAGACTTATACTAACACATTAGCACAATCAAGAGATTTGATTGTGCAGATCAATCTCCTATTCCTACAAACATGAGCGACATCTAGTAATATATCATGATTACCCAGATAGTGAGAAATGTTTCAAGAACATAATGAAGCTACTAGCTTTGGCTACCGTCTAATTCAATCCTTCCATCCCACCATATCTTGATCGAATAAAGGCCATCAAATTATTGGTCAAGCCACCAATTCAATGATATGCCAAATCTAGTTGATATGTATTTTTTCGAGACATGAACCCTTCATTCTTAGTTAGAACCCTAGTCGAGGATTTCAATACAATTTCACGATTAAATCGCATAGGACATAAATATTGTATATCCATATATAACAAGAAGACAGATTCCATATTGTGCACACATGTATCTTCATATGTAAACAAATTATGACCATCAAGTATAAAGACGGTTCAATGAAGCATCAATATGTGCACTTGTGAACCACAGCTATCCAACATACAAGTCAACATTGTGCCTTAGGTCTAAGGATCTTACACCTGACCAAAGCATGAACGATCATACATTGACCCCACTAAAAGCTTCCATGTTGCCAATCGTTCTATGTATGCCGCGTTCAATGAACTTGTTCGGGACAAGCACATGTGTTCTAGCTCAAATATCACCATACCCAATGACTTGTGACTCATTATCCCCGCAAGTATCCAATACTTAATGGTGAAGCTTAAGAATGCTCTAGTGTCAACAAGATCATCAATATCCTCTCAATGATCCATCAATCGGGAACTATTTAAAGATTCAGCATAACTGTAAACTTGTCACATGTATTCTTAACACCTTAAGAATATGTTTTGTCATAGTTGATCTTATGGACTCATTCATATAAATAGGACGATGAATGAATATTTATTTGCCATTAAATAATCCCTAACATGTAACTATTACATGGTTGCTTTAGGGCATATAGTTGATAATGAGTTCAGCGAAGAATATGACATGTTAAGCTCCCAACCCTTATGAGCTAGATTTAAATTGAATATAAATTCTTAAGGAAACTAATCTACTTCTACCTACATGAAACCAAAGATTGCTACCTTTATAATACAAAGAAACTATTCTAGAATAACTATCTCTAAGATATGATTACCTTAATGTGATTTTTATTATTTTTTTATTTTTGATTAATTCATGAGTTGTAGGGAGGGACTTATGTCATTACAAATGGAGGCTAAAGCAAGTGTTGGAAACCACTTGAAACAGATTTTTTTAAGGAATATATTGAGAAAGAATTGGATTTGCTTAAGATATGCTAGATCCCACTAAGTATACAAATGGAACCTAACCACTCTCCAATTATATCTTCCAAACCGTCCATAAGCCAAGCCATATGAAAACAAGTATATAAATTCCCAAACTATATAAATGCTAATTAAATGAAACTAAGCTAAATCTAATACTAAGATCTAGCTATCTTTCCTAACTTTTTTTTTTTGAATTTTCTTTATTTTCATTAGTTTTTATTTTATTATTTTGATGTTTTTATTTCCTTCTCCTTTTTGTCATACTCCTTCTTGGTCCCTAAACTTCATAAACATGAACTTCTATTTCTTTTTATCTCGTTTGCACTTAACGCCTATGCACCCCTAAAACTTAACGCCCAATTCTTATTGTTTTCTTGTTCTTGTTCTTGTTCTTGTTCTTGTTCTTGTTCTTGTTCTTCTTCTTCTTCCATTCTATTGTTTTTGATTTTGTTCTAAACTAATTCTAAATCCAGAATGTTACATCAGCATCAACTTCCTTCTTTTTTCACATCCAAGCCAATTTCTTTCTTTTGCATACAGAAACACCATTCAGTCAATCACATGCACCCATCACTGCACTCTTTCGATGACATCCTGATTTTCAACCCTGCTTTCGACTAAATGAAATGGGCTTTTCATCAATACAACTATAGTCTTTTTCTTTAAGCTGATCACTCACGAGATAACTAATCTATTGGGTGAAGCGGTTAAGGAATCTAAATGCGACCGACTTGAGAATTCAACTAGAAATCGACTACTCTATTGTGCTAATCTGCAAGGACCAATATGATATCGTTAAAATTGACTAGAGACCGGAGATAGTTCGATTCAACATAGGCATGTAAATAAAGTGTGGGTGATTTCACCGATTGCAAAATTATTGTCGACCAACACTAAACTAATTTTTTTGCCGATTCTTTACCTTTGAGATTTTTACGACAACTGAGACTCACCTATGAGTCGAAGATGCATAATGTGGATCGAAAATAATCGACCATGGGTCAAATGAGCTAAAAATTCCTAAAAGCTACTCGATAGGTTATGTCACACTTAAATCGCATTCGGTTGAAATTAACCACGAAATTGAACCCAGTTTCAGGAATCGAAAGTTCAAGCGTGTTATGATTTATTTTTAGGACATTGACTCATCCTTCGAAGAGTTTTTGGCAAGTTCGGATTTCTGGCAAAAATCCAAATTTGGGCGATTTTGAACTGGGAAATTTAGAGGGCCATTTTTGTATAAATGTTTTTCTATCAAGTTGGATCAATTGGTGAGGAAAATTGTAGAATTGAGTTTGGGCTTCCTCCTCATCAATTTGGCCATTAGTTTTAGGCCAATTGGAATGAAATTGAATGGAATTGAAGTTGGAAATGGGTGAAATTTGTAGGCCTTAGAGGGGTGCAACATTTGAGTTTCTATCTTGGCTTGTCAAGGAAGATTTGGAAGGAAAAGGTAGCTAGGCATAGCTATGGACTTTGGGACCAAGCGATGATGAAATCGAGATATTTGTTGAAGACTTTATGGCCCCTTTGTCCTCCTCGGACCAATAGTAGTCCCTTCTTCTTTCTTGTTGCTTCTTTCCTTTCCATTGTTGCTAAAAACCTTCAATTCCAAACTAGAGAAAGAAGCCAAGGCCAGCCACCTGCCACTGAAGCCAACATTAGCCCTTCACCACCGCTTGCACCTCCCACCGAAGCCACAGCATCGCCGGTGTTGCCATTTGCTCTCCCTCCTGCAAGCTAGGCTAGCCCACATGACTCCAGCCGCTCGACCGTCTACCGCGATTGCTCGCCGTTAGCTTGGCTGCCACCGTTTGCCATTCTAGTTGCCCGAGCCACCACTTTGTTTGCCCCCGCTGCGCCGTTGTCTAACTCCATCCATTCCCCACAAGCCAAGACTTCGTAGCCTACGGTTTAGCCCAAGGTAGAACCAAAACTCAAAGCTTGGGCTGCAAGCTTCGTGGACTTTTTTCGGCCCTTTCTAGACCTCCATTGGTGTCACTCTAGGATCGAGTCTCGCTTGCCTCGTGTCACCGTAGCCGTGAACTCATCTACTCGTTAATCCGATGAGTTTACCTGCTAAACTTTACTTAGGGAGTTAATTATGCTTAGAGGAGGATTAAAGTAGACTAAGATTTGGTTAAGAGGATTAGTTAGTGTAATTAGCGGTTTAGTTAGTTAATTAGATGAATTAGGTTAATTACTTGCTAATCCGATGGTTAGATTAGTTTATAAGGGGATAATTAGATGTTGTGATTTAATTAGCTTAGTACATTATTTATTTAAGTCCAATTAGGTGATTAGATTAGTGTATATAGCTTAATTAGTGATTTATTGAATTATTTCATAATTTATTTAATTATTTCGTAATTTATTTAATTATTTAACAAAAATTATATCGGGATAGTTGGTCATAAGAATTTCGGGCTGATTCTCATGGTGTAATTGGTTTGTACAATTGAGTGATAATTTGTGCAATTGGATATTGATTGTTAATTTATTATTTATTATTTCAAAATTATGGATTTTTGGTATTTAATTAGAAAATACGGGTGTCGGGTTCGACGCCAAAAATATTTTTAAGTATTATATCAAATAGTGCGATTTTTTAAAGAGAGGATATCACTTTTTATGGTTCGATCGATCGTGTACCCATACATGATTATTTTACCTAGTGTTTTTAATATAAAGAAAATAGGCCGAACACATTATTTTAATTGAGGCATTTGAGTGGAAAACACAATGTCCTTGGTCGGGATTGGATGTGCGTGTAAACATTATGAGAACCCATTGTGAGCATTTACCCCGGGCAATGCTCTTATATGGAATGCATTTGTCAATGGATACAGGTCGCAGTAGAGGCTGGACCAATGCTCTTTTGGGATTGCAATCTAAAGGTAGACGTTGCCGTGCTCGATGGGGCAAGAAGATGCTTGGTTATGTGGGAAGACCGCCAAACATCGAGTAGGCTGTGCCCGTGGGGTCGTAATTAATTGGAAAGCCTAAATGATTGAGATAATCGCGCCCGATTATGGGAGAAAATTGTGTGGCATGGAATGTGACATATAATAACGATTTGGCCTTATAATCGGGATCCCTGTGATTTATTAAATTGAAAGTGAGGCGTTCCAGTTATTGATTGCATCTACTGCATTTATAAATGTTATATAAGTCGTACTGACGTGCAGGGAGGTGCTGAGGCGAGGTAAGTCTTTTGTACCGTCTGATTAGACTACCTTTAGATGTATTACCTTCCTAATTGGGATTTAGGGCATGAAGTCGATGAGACATTGTCTCACCCCTTCAAGGGCTTAACATTTTAGGCCCCTAGATGGAAGTCTGTCCACTTTGTTCTGGGCAGCCACAAGGGTATAACAAGTAGAGTACCGTCTTCCTTGTCCTCGGGAGTCCTTGGACCCGTGAGCTCATTGTGACCACGATCTTAGTTGATGAGGGCCTACTTCAGTGAGTACCTCATCGATTCAAGGCGTGGTTTCGTCACGGGCCTAATGAGGAACGGGAATGTGCCGTGGATGGTTTCGATGGACTCGTTGTTGAGGGTGAGGGTGAGCAAGTACTCGACCCTGTTGTGGACGCCGATGTTTTGGTTGATATCATGGCTCAAGTAGGAGGTCGTAGTAGAGGAGGTAGTCGACATTCTTGACAATGTTGTAGTGGACTCGGATCCTAAGTAGGAGGGTCCGGGGTAGGGTTAGCTAGGTAGTCCATTTTCGAGCCTTGACTTTTGAATATAACTTTGCAGGTTGATCTGGTTTGTTTATAAATGTGTGGGTTGTTTTATGTGGTTATTTTGCTTTTTTATCCCATGTTTGTTTGTTGTATGTGGATTGTTTATTTTGCTTCCGCATGTGCATGAATCATTTTGGGTTGGCGACACGTCCTATGAACATCATAATTTTATCGACCACGGAGGGATGTGTGTGCGCTCAAGGTTTGGAGCGTGACATTTGAAAGTGCTAGTATGAGCACCTCAAGGAGGGTGAACAAGTGTGAAAACAAATTTTGCAAAATATAGTGTAAAACTTTACTTTTAACCTGAGTTTCGTTGACAATAGACTTTGCAGAAGAAATCAAACTTTAACAATTAAATAGGGTTACGAAAAAAATAAAAGAGTTCAGGGAAGAGAATAAAAGCACAAGGTTTATAATGATTCGGCTTAATCTAAGCCTACGTCCACTCTCTCGCACTGACAGCCCACTGGCTGGATTTCACTATGAATCAAAAAAGTCTTTACAATATCATGTCATTGATTCCACAGTGTAGAGACTCTGCTATACTTCCACAAGGCCTCACAGATATCTAAACTCTCTTTTGAGTACAAATTTACGCTCAACAAGTGAATCAGCGAAGAACAAAGAGTTTCAGAGTTTGGAATTTATCTACCGCGCACACTCTCGAATAACTAGGGCGTCTTTCTAGTATACTCCTCCATGCCTTTATAATCGTTGGCACATTCCAAAGGAGTTCTTCCAATCTACTCGTTAGACAGAATCAATTAGGGAGATCTCAAGTTACTTAAGGAATGTGATGATAGCCCACCAATCCTGCTCACCTATACAATCAAGATCTAGGTTTTCATAAGTAGAATTTTCCAAGTATACTTCGCCAATCAACGGATCCAAATTATTCAAAATGAATAAAAGATCTTTAGATGCTATCTCCAGCCGTGAGAACTTCTTTAACCGCTCGAATCAAAATCTTAAAGAAATACTTGAGTCTGGATAAGTCTTTTTCGTCGGACTAGAAACTGTCAATGAGGGCAGACTTTAAATCCTGAGTCTGGCGGTTTTCAGACTTTGATGAAAACGTTTGTAAGTCTTCAGACTAGACTGATGCAAACGTTTTATCAGCTTCTAAATAAATAATGAAGTTTTCTCAAACAATCTCCCCTTTTTTTATGGTAACAAAACTTTCCTGCAGATTTGGATACTTTTGACCTACAAGACAATACTCAAGCAAACAAGGGCATCTCATGAAAGATAAATGGATTAGGATAAAGATAGTATCGAATAAGCATCCACAGTAAATAAGTTAGTCCTGTAAAAACAACTATCTTTGCCATGAATACCAACAATGCTTAAGATACTGCAAGCTTTAAATGATCAAAACACAATCGGCACCAGTCACAACCAAACAAAAATTAAAGTCAAAGTCAAATCAAATTTGCACCAACTTCTCCCCTTTCTTGTTAGCATTAATAATGTAGAGACGAGAACGAGAATTTGGATAAAATTAAGATTGTTTGGGAATGCGAACAAATTGGAAATCTCCCATTGACTTGACAGTTTACTCTAGCTTTCTTAGATCCTCCTTCGTTGCGCTACTTCCTCACCCTTGGTAGTTGCTTGAACTTGAAGATTAAGGGTCTGAACTTGATTGAGCAATGAAACTAAAGAGTCTTGATTAACATTTTGCATATTTTGAAATTCGCATCCCAAAGCATAAATGTAACCTCTCATCTCCATAAGAACATCAAGCAATCTTTTAAGATCTCCTAAATTTTCGTTTTGAGTGGTTGCTTCAGCTTGATCGGTTGTGGAGTATTGGTAGATGATGGAACTTCTGCATGAGCACTCAGACTTGGAGATGAAACCTCATTACCTTCTTCAAGAAATTGAAAGGCATATACATCTTTTGCATCGGTAGGAGAACGACCGACATCGTCACTAGTAAATGCAAGTGAAGGAGTACCTCTTTTATTAGTAGCTCCCCCGTTTTAGTGCCTTTAGGTGGAGAGAAGTACTCTCCATGCTCTGTTTCTTCTTTAATGACACAATGGCCTTGTTTTCCACTTTGCTCTTCTTCTACGCTTCTCCCTTCCTCTGCTTCTTTCCTCATCAATTCCCTTTGCTCTGTTTCTTCTCTATATTGGTTCTCTCTATCCTCTTTCTCTAGAACAAGATGCTGTAAGTTCCTTAAGGCAAGAGCGAAAATGGTGATGTCATCCTCATTTTCTTCATCCTGCAAAATGAGTGTTCTTCTTCTTTAGATGGAGCTGTCATGGGCTCCTTACCTTTCCATTTTGCAGCCACGGGTCTTGACAAGACTTGACAGGGGGTCTTCTCCTTAAATGCTCTAAAGCCTTGTTTAGCTCCTTCAGACTCATCTTTAAAACCATCTTCAGTCCCACCACCATTTGATCACAGGTTCGAACACACAGAATTTTGGGAGGCAGAATGTTAAAATGTCAGAATAGCTGAGTAACAAGTGCTTAATAAGAAAGTTGACCCTTGTCCTTTACCATTGATCTATACATGTGAAACATGATAGTGTGCGGCAGAGAAAACTTTTTACCAGCATTGATAGCATACATCAACTTCGGTTCTGAATTGAAGACGTCAGTCTTTGATGTGAATTTGGGTCTAAAATAATTAATCACAATCTTGTGAAGCAAGACATTTGAGGCACTCATCCTCAAATACGAAATTCGGCCTTCTGCCATTCCATCTCGAACAAGCTCCATAATTGCACAACCAATAGACACACTAATTGATTAGAACATCTCTCTCTTTACTCCAATCACATCGGCCAAAGTGTCCATATCAACCACATAATCCAGGTCTCTAACACTAAAAGAAAATCTATTTGCATCCAAAAAGCTTAGATTGGAATAGAAATACGCAAAGTAAGTTCGGATGAGCTTTTGTTGTCTCGGAGCAAAATCGTTCAAGTTGAAGTAAGGTAAATTTCTCCCGTAACTTCACGTTCAAAGAGTCAAGAAAATCAAAATCTGCACCCCGTGGGTTCATCACCCCTCGCTTCAGTAACTTAGAGTAAACTTGCTTATGTTCCTCAAAACGAAACAGATCAGTTTTTCTTCCTCGAATGTTCGTAGCAACACCCATTCTAAGCATCTTTCGACTTTTATCCCCGAGTCTGAACTTCTTTAGACTTTAAGTCTGGAATGAATAGACTCAAATAGATTTTCTCTAGAGGCTTCGTAAAAATGTCTCGCTAGCTGATTCTTTGAGTCAATGAATTAAATTAAGACTTCTCCATTTTGAACATGGTCTCTAATAAAATGATGTCAAATCTCTATATGTTTTGCTCTTGAATAAATAATTCGATTCTTGGTGAGATTCATCGTGCTTGTGATGTCACATTTGATCTCAGTACATGAGTCTTCGATTCCAAAGTCTCTTAGTTGTTGTTTTATCCAAAATATTTGAGAACAACAACTTCCAAGAGCCACATACTCGCTTTTGCTATTGAAAGAGCCACAATACTTTACTTCTTCGAAAACCAAGATACCGTCCTGTTACTAAGTAGTTGACAAGTGTCCAATGTTCTCTTTCTATCTACTCGCATCCTACTTGATCTGCGTTTGAGTATCCAAAGAGAGTAAAGTCTCCTTATTTGGGATATCACATACCTAACTCGAGAGGTTGTTGCAACGTATTTGATGATGCGTTTTGCAGCATTTAGATGAGATTATTTGGGATCTAATTGAAATTTGGCACAAATGCAAACACTAAACAAAATGTCAGGTCTAGAGGCAGTAAGATAAAGAAGTGAACCAATGATACTCCCGTACAGCTTTTGGTCAACTTTCTTTCCTTCTTCATCTTTGTCCAACTTCAAAGAACTTGACATTGGTATATCAGTCTTTTTGCAATTCTCCAAACCGCACTTTTTAACAAGTTCTTTAGCATATTTTCTTGGTGAATGAAAATTCCTTTCTTCAATTGTTTTACTTGTAGTCTGAGAAAAAGGGATAGTTTACCCATCATGCTCTTCTTGAATTCATCCTACATAGACTTAGAGAATTTATTACACAAATTTTCATTAGGTGATTCAAAAATAATATCATCAACAAAGATTTGAATAAGTAAAATTTTTTTACTTTCTCTTTTAATAAATAGAGTAGTGTCCACTTTGGATTAAAAACTTACTTAACCTGTCGTACCAAGCTCGAGGTGCTTACTTTAAACCATATAGCACTTTTTTTTTTAGTTTGAATACAAAGTTTGGTTTCCTTGGATCTTCAAAATCGGGAGGTTGTTCCACATAGACTTCCTCTTGGATAAATTCATTCAGGAATGCACTTTTGACATCCATTTGGAATAACCTGAAATTCTTATAACAAATAAAAGTAAGTAGTAATCTAATTATTTCTAACCTTACTACTAGTGCGTAAGTCTCATCATAGTCTATCCATTATTCTTACATATATCATTTGGCCATGAGTCTTGCTTTGTCCCTTATAACTTTTCCTTTTTCTTCCATCTTCTTCCTGAAAACCCATTTAGCTCCAGAACAGATTTACCTTTTGATTTAGAAGTTAATTTCCAAATATTGTTAATACCGAACTGCCTAAGTTCTTCTTGCGTAGCTTCAATGCAGCTTTCATTAAATAAAGCTTCTTCGTGCTTTTGGTATCTACTTTAGAAATAAGAGCCATAGTGTTAAACTTTTCACGCCTTTTAGATCTTGAATGAATCCCTTCATTGATGTCACTAATAATGAGTTCTTTGGGATTACTAGACTTATGTTTCTAGTTGCTGGTTGGTATGACAGATTGCTGATCTTTTTCTTCATTTGATTCTTCAATGTTCTTTCTTTGTCAACCTTTTGTAGTCTTAGCTACTCGGGGAATTAGATTTTGTAGAGACTGAGAGCAGGTTTATATTCTTCAAGTTGAGTCTGGATCGATTGATTTTATAAAATATCTTGAAATTTGACATTCATCGATTCTTCCACGGATTAAGCCTTCTTGTTGTATACTCTATAAGCTTTGCTAGTGGTTGAATATCCAAGGAAAATTCATTCGTATGATTTTTCTTCAAACTTACCAATTCAATCATTTACATTTTTTTATATAAAACATTTGCAACCAAATACATGAAAATAAGAAACAATTGGCTTCTTTCCTTTGAATAAATCATAGGGAGTTTTCTTTAGAATCGACCTTAAGAAACTCTGTTAATGATATAACATGTTGTAAAAATTGCTTCAGCCCAAAACGAGAAGAAATGTTGCTTTCAATTAAAAGTGTTTTAGCAATTCTTGCAATGATCTATTCTTCCTTATCATAACTCCATTATGTTCGGGAGTGTATGGAGATGAGAACATATGCTGGAAACCGGATTCACCATAGAATTTAGCAAAGTCTTGATTTTCAAACTCACCTCCCCGGTCTGTCCGTATGCTTGAAATAACATATAATTTCTCATTCGTACTTTCTTAGCAAACTTTAAAAAATGACTTACTTGCCAGAAAATATACCAAAGTAAATCCACTATTACTAGGCAATATCTCTTTCCACCAATGCTTTGAGTTCTAGTTGGTCCGAAGAGATTCATATGTAGGAGCAAGAAGACACACGATTAGTAGAAACTTGATTTATTGATTTGAAAGAACTTCTAAGCTGTTTTTCCAATACACATGGTGTGCATAATTATGATTTTTGGTATGTCGGGTTGGGTAGTCCACGAACAAGTTTCTTTGCAGAGATCTTGGCAATTTGCTTCATGTTGATATGGCCAAGTTTTCGATGCCAGAGATTAGCTTTCTCTTGAATTGAAATTAGACATTAAGATTTTTCTAGTTTGATGTCCAAAAGATAGATGTTCCCATGTCTTCGCCCCGTGAAAGTCTGAGAGAAGTCTTTACCTGGTTCTTAAACATATTCCTTTTTGAAATTTGATTTTTCAACCTGTGTCACACGGCTTAACCGATATTCAGCAAGTTGTAATTGAGTCCTTCTACTAAGGAGACGTTGTTGATTGTGAGATTCCAATTTTTACTGTTCCACATCCAACAATTTTTCTTTTGTTGTTTCCACCAAAAGAGACTTTTCCACCATTAACTAGCAAAAGCTTTATGAAATAACTTGAGCATCCACTATTCAAGCACCATTTGACCTATTTCTTGATAGTGACCTACATTTAAAAGAGACACTCAACCTTTCTTTGGTACCCACACTTTCTTGAGTCCAATGGAGTTAGTGCAATATACGATCTTTGCCCTATCCTTCCTAACAGGTTTCCAAACCATAGGATATTCTTTCTCAAAGTGTTCGAGCTATTGCAATTAGAACATTTAAGAGCATCACAGCCAATAAATTTTACAAAGACTTTTGAAAATGATTTCTATAAAAGGCTTTTGTAGGTCTTTGTTTGATTCTTTCATTTACTTTTGGAAAATTAATTAGAGGAATGGTTTTCAAAGTCATTCCTAAGCCGATTTGTTAAAATAAGGTCTTTGTACTAAAAGAATCTTCTCTAATTTCTTAGATCCTAAAGAAAACCTTTTTGAAATACTTGAAATATCATTTTCAAAAGTGTATTTTCTTTTGATAGAGAGTCTGCATTTTCTTTCAAAGTAGTAAAACTTTTATCTAAATTTTCGAACTTTTCTTTCCAAACAATCTCTTGTTGTTTCAGTGTAGAATTTTCCCTTTTTAGCTCGAAAATCCTCTTGAGAGAGATTTTGAGACTAAGACACAGTTCATCAATATATTTAGAGACTTTAGTAGGAATTTTAGAATTACTTATCTCGATTTCACTATCGAGTCCGAGTTTGTATCTCGTCTTAGAGTCTGAATCTGATTATGATTTTGCCATTAAAAAATATTAGCATAATCATCATCACTCTCTTTGCATTTGGTGTCACTCCAAGTTTATGCTTGGAGTGCCTTTCTATATTTCTTAGCTTTTCTTTTCTTTTTCTTGATCGCAAGGGACAGGTTGGGTCCGATGTGTCCCTTTTTCTTGCATTCAAAATAAATCTCATCTTTATTGGATTCATTATCCTCGGCTAATTTATTTTGAAATTTTTGAGAGCTTTGTTTCTTCCAATGGAATCTTCTTCCCTTTTTGTTTAGTTTTTTGACCCTTCTTATCGTGAGAGCAAGCTCTTCATTGTCCATATCGTCTTTAAAATCTGTAACATCGAGTCATCATTAGATTTTAAAGCAATAGACTTTTTACCTTTGGGATCTTCATCTTTATTGATTTGCTCCACTTCATAAGACTGAAGAGTGCCAATCAATTCGTCAACGGAGAGTGGCATGATTCTTTATGTCTCCTTATTGAGGTCTTTACGTGATTCCAATCTTTGGAAAGTCCACACAACGTCATTTTGTTAACCTTCATGGGTCCTGAGATTGGTTGACCTTGATACTCAAGACCTTTCACGATTTTCGTAAAATGACTAAACATGCCGTGATAAATTCTCCTAGCTTCATCTTGAAGGCTTCTTTTACTTGATCAATTCCTTCATACGTAATGTGTAGCCTATCCCAGACTTCTTTAACTATTTCACAAAAAGATATTATGATATATTTAGTTGGAGATAATGCGCAATATAAGGAGTAAATTACTTTTGCATCAAGAGATTGTCTCTTGGTTATCTCTTCTTGAGTCATCTCGCCGGCCTCAACCGCTTTGTTCCCCTTTCTAAGCTTTGTTGTAGCTTTAGGAATGATTCCTTTGTCTACCACATCCCATTTTAGAGGATCTTTTGATCTTAGGAATGCTTTCATCTTTTTTTTTTCCATATGTTGTATTCCTTTCCATCAAAATAAGGCGGTCTCGGTGTTGCTTTGCCCTTCAACCAAACCTAGAGCCAACATATTAGCCATGGATCTTTAACTATGAAGTAAAAAAAAAAAATACTTCAATTTAGATGAGTACGCAGACTCTAATACCAATTGAAAGTGCTAGTATGAGTTTGCAAAATATAGTGTAAAACTTTACTTTTAACCCGAGTTTGGTTGACAATAGACTTTGTAGAGGAAATCAGACTTTAACAATTAAATATAGTTACGAACAAAGTAAAAGAGTTCAGGGAAGAGAATAAAAACACAAGGTTTATAGTGGTTCAACTTAATTTAAGCCTACGTCCACTCTCTTCACCGACAGCCTACCGGCTGATTTTACTATGAATCAAAAGAGTCGTTACAATATCACGTCCTGATTCCACAAAGGTAGAGACTCTGCTACACTTCCACAAGGCCTCACAAATATATAAACTCTCTTTTAAGTACAAATTTATGCTCAACAAGTGAATTAGCAAAGAACAAGGAGCTTCGAATTTTGGAATTTATCTATCACGCACACTCTCAAATAACTAAAGCGTCTTTTCTTATATACTCCTCCATGCCTTCGGAACCGTTGGCACCTTCCAAAGGAGTTCTTCCAATCTACCCGTTGGACGAATCAATTAGGGAGATCTCAAGTTACTTAAGGAATGTGATGATAGCCCACCAATCCTTTTCGCCCATACAATCGGGATCTAGGTTTCCATAAGTAGAACCTTCCAAGTATATTTCGCCAATCAACAGATCCAAATTATTCAAAACGAATAAAAGATCTTGAGATGCTATCTCCAGCCGTGAGAACTTATTTAGCTACATCTTAAAGAAATACTTGAGTTTGGATAAGTCTTCTTCATCGTACTAGAAACCGTCAATGAGGGCAGACTTTAAATCTTGAGTTTGGTCTTCGACTTTGACAAAAGTGTTTGTAAGTCTTCGAGACTAGATTGATGGAAACGTTTTGTCACTTCAAAACTAATAAGGAAGTTTTCTCCAACAACATCCTCGCCCGAGTGGTATCGAGCTAGTCGGTGTTTAGAGTGATAAGGTGCAATGGGTTTTGGGATAGTTAGTAGGAAAGACCTTTTATTATGTTGATGCATGCGATTGATAGTTGATTGGCAACTTGTTTCGTGTGGGGATCACTCAATTTCTAATTCTGTATTGAATTGGAAAATAGGTTCTGTAAATAGTTTGCAAAATGAGTTATCACGAGCAGAGAACTCCTAGGAGGAGGTCTCGTGACTTGCCACTTGGGGTAAGACAAGGGTTAGTTTCGAGAGAGAGCCCAAGTGCAGGCTAGTGCAAGTAGAATAGCATCGCCGCAAGTTGGTGCTGGTGTAGCAACCCTTGGCAATCCTAGAATTGGCGGGATCGTACGGATGGCACTCGAGACCCCGGGGAGTTTGATGGGGCAACAAGCCTAGATTCAAGCGGCCGTAACTACCGTTCTTCGCTTCTGACGCCCGCCGCTCTTTTCGCCTGCCGCTAATGCTGCTATTGCTTTGTCATAGCCGTACCTACCAAAGTTCCACTTGTGAATGCGATTGCTGAGAGGCCAATGCACAAGCTTGTAGAGCAGTTTCTGAAGTTGAACCCGCCGAGGTTCGCAAGAGTAGGATATCCCGAGGTTGCAGCCCTCTAAATCTAAGAGTTAGAGAAAAGCCTTTGCACCGCTAAGGTGCTTGGAGGAAGCGAAGGTTGTCGTTGCAGTCTATCAACTGTAGGGAAATGCAAGTACTTGGTGGAGGGCCACCAAAGGAATAGTGTTCCTAGAAGGCAAGGTTATAGGGTGGAACGCCTTTGTTGAAGCTTTTAGTGGCAAGTACTTCTTTAACAATGCTAGGGAACAGAAGATGGAGGAATTCCAATGCCTTCGTCAAGGTCGATGACAAAAGACCTGCACAAGGCCAAGTTTGCGAGTTTTCATAGTATGCCCTTAGACCGATAGAGGATCCAATTGATAGAGCTAGGAGGTTCAGGAATGGCCTCAGATTGGAGCTGAAGAATCCACTGGTACCATTCAATTTGAAGGACTATAATGACTTGTATGAAGAGGCCTAGTTGATAGAGAGGAACCCGAATGAACAATCGCCGCATCCGGGTCGCGGTTTGGTTCAAGTAGAGATGCCAATCGGTTTAGAAGAAAATGATGACCTGAGGAAGGTATCCTATTCTACCTAATAGGAAAGGTGGGATAGACAAGCAAGTGCCGAGCTTTAATGGAGTATCTCACTTCGCGGAAGGCGACACGGATTAGTCTCGTGCCATTCTAGACCAGGTACTTGCTTTGAGTGTGGCTAACAAGGTCACCTGGCCAGAAATTGTCCCTGAAGGTTGATGGGACCATAGCAATTATCGCTACCGCCACCGGTGGGTTAGAATAGGGGATGCGCACCATTGAATGCACCATAGGGTGGTTTGAACTGGCCTCCAACATAAGGAAAGGTGTACATTGTCACAAGATGACAGGTAGAGGACTCGCCTGACGTGGTCACAGGTACGGTCTCACTGAATGACCACGCTGCTTATGCTTTACTTGATCCCAGCGTTACTTGTTCATTTATAGCTGAGCAATACGTTAAGTTGGTAGGGTTGAGTCCCGAATTGTTAGAGCCGTAGTTAGTATATTTACCTTGTTAAATGATAAGGTATTGTCTACAGTAGGCTGTCCCGGTTGCAAATTGGTTATTGGTGAGCGAGAGGAAATGATACAATTGATTGTCCTAGCCATGTATGATTTTGATGTGATAATTGGCATGGACTGACTCACCAGGCAACAAGCTACAATAGACTATTATCGTAAAACGATTCAATTTAACCCATTAGCGAGTGAAAGTTTCGAGTTTGTTGGGTGTCAAGGAAGACCCTCGATTACCTTAATCTCGTCGCTCGAGGCAACCCATTTGTTAGATGGGGGTTACCAAGGTTACTTGGCGATTGTCATGGATACGACAGTTTAGGAGTCGAAGATTGAAGATATTGCAGTGGTACAAGAGTTTCCATATATGTTTCCGAAGGAATTGCTTGACCTACCCCCAAAAAGGGAGATTGAGTTTGTAATTGAGTTGGCCCCCGGGATGAAGCCAATCTCTAAGGCTTCTTATCGGATGGCATTGTTAGAGCTGAAGGAACTGAAGGTGCAGATGCAGGAGTGGTTGGATAATGGATTCATAAGTCCCAGTGCATCACCTTGGGGTGCACCAGTTATATTCGTGAAGAAGAAAGACGATCTGTTGCGTCTTTGCATCGACTATCGTCAGCTCAATCAGATGATGATCTAGAACGTCAGTATTTTCTAAGATCGATCCGAGGACAAGGTATCATCGGTTGAGAATCAGAAAAGAGGACATATTGAAGACAGCGTTTTTGTACGCATTACGGCCATTATGAGTTTACCATGATGCCGTTTGGTTTAACGAATGCCCCGACCGCTTTCATGGATCGATGAACCGAGTGTTCAAAGAGTATCTATATCGGTTTGTGATCGTTTTCATTAGCGCTATCCCGATGTACTCGAGAAGTCTGAAGAGCACGAAAGACGTTGAGGACAGTGCTTAAGATTTTGCGAGATTATGGACTGTATGCTAAGTTTAGTAAGTGCGAGTTTTGGTTAACGGGTGTGACGTTCCTAGGGCATGTGATTTCAGGTGAAGGAATCTTTGTGGACCTGACCAAGATTGAAGCCGTGATCAACTAGCCAAGCCCAACGATAATAATAGAGATCGAAGCCTTTTGGGATTGGTAGGTTACTACATACGGTTTGTGAAAGGATTATTGGCGATAGCCATGCGATGACTCGATTACTGAATAAGGAAGAGAAGTTCATATGGACGGATAAGTGCAACCATTGTTTCCAAGAGCTTAAGCAGAAGCCGACTACCGCACTAGTGCTAACCATTCCATCTGGTCGTAGAGAATATGAGATCTATAGTGATGCATCATTCAGAGGACTAGATTGCGTGTTGATGCAACATGACAGAGTCGTTGCATACGCGTCCCATCAGTTGAAACCTCATGAGTCGACGCATGATTTAGAACTCGCAACGATTATCTTTGCTATGAAGATTTGGAGATATTACTTGTGCGGAGAAAGATTCTAGATCTTTGAGACCATCAGAGTCTCAAGTATTTATTCTCTCAAAAATAGATGAATATGAGACAGCGTCACTGGATGGAACTTCTAAAGGATTATGGTCGTGATATCCTGTATCATCCTGGAAAAGCAAATAAGGTCGCAGATGCGTTGAGTCGAAAGTTTTCAATCACGCAGTGGCAATTAAGGAGTGGATCCTACTCGAAGGAGCTTGAGATTTGGTTTTCAAATTTGAGGTAGGCCACATTTCAAATCTTATGGCCACCCTCAGAATTGAACCAGAAGTGAATATCAGAATCAAGACATTGCAAGGGACAGATCTAGAGATCTAGAAGAGTGTGCAAGAAGATGCAAACAAGAGAAAGGCTGACTTTCAACTTTCTGATGATGGAACACTGAAGTTTCGTGGACAATTGTGTGTACTTGACGAGGGAGAGCTTAAGGAGGAGATCTTGTTAGAAGCTCATCATAGCAGTTATAGCATGTATCCAAGCAGCACGAAGATGTATCAAAATCTGCGTCAACACTACTGGTGGTTTGATATGAAGGCGGATATTGCTAAGCATATCGCCAAGTGTCGACTTTGTTAGCAGTGAAGGCATAACACTATAAGCCGGGAGGACTTCGCAACCTCTCGATATTCCCGAGTGGAAGTGGGAACACATCACAATGGATTTTGTGATGGGTTTACCAAGGAGTTAGAGGAGTAATGATTCCATATGGGTTGTGGTTGAGAGATTGACGAAGTCTGCTCACTTTATCACCGTATGAAAGTACTATGCATTAGACAGATATGCTGAGTTGTATGTGTACCAGATAGTTTGTCTGCATGGAGTGCCAGTGATGATTACATCTGATCGAGACCTGAAGTTTATAGTAGCCTTCTAGAAAAGGTTACAGACTGCCTTGGGAATGAAGCAGCAATATAATATGGCTTATCATTTGTAGACGGATGGCCAATCCGAGAGGACGATTCAAACCTCGAAGACATGCCGAGAGCTTGCGTGCTAAACTTCAAAGGAAGCTAGGAGGAACAGCTTCATCTCGTTAAGTTCGCCTACAACAACAGATTATCAGCAAAGTATTCGGATGGCACCGTTTGAAGTATTGTATGGCAAAGTATGCATAACTCTAGTTTGTTGGGACGAAGTTGGAGAACAGAAGATTACAGGCCTAGAGTTAGTTCAATAGTCAGTGGACACATCGCAGTTATCAGAGAAAGACTGTAGACCTATCAGAGTCGTCAGAAAAGTTATGCAGATAAGCGTTAAAGACCATTAAGGGGTACTTCGCACTTTGGCAAGAAAAGGAAGCTAAGTCCGATGTACGTCGGTTCCTTTGAGATTCGGGAGAGAATAGGAACTTTAGTGTATCATCTTGCATTGCCGCCGAGACTAGTGCAAGTGCTTGATGTCTTCCATTTGTTGATGTTGAGAAAGTACGAACCTAACCCAACCCATTTGCTGAATTTTGAAGAGTAAGACGTGGACAACAGATTGTCATACGTGGAGAGACCAGTTCAGATTATAGACCGCAAAGAGCGGGTGCTGCGTACCAAGACGATCTCGTTAGTTAAAGTGGTATGGCAACACCACGAGACAGAAGGAGCAATCTGGGAAAGTGAAGACTTGAGGAGACAACAATACCCTCACTTTTTGATTAAGTATTATAATGGTTTAAATTTTGAGGACAAAATTTTTATAAGAGAGGAAGAGTGGTGATACCCTGATTTTCAACCCTACTTTCAACTGAATGAAATGGGCCTTTCGTCGACATACCTATAGTCTTTTTCTCTGAGCTAATCACTCACGAATAACTAATCTATTAGGAGAAGCCGTTAAGGAATCTAAACATGACCGACTTGAGAATTCGATCAGAAATCAACCACTTGACCGTGCTAATTTGCAAGGACTAATATGACATTGTTAAAATCGACTAATGATCGAAGATAAGTCGATTCGATAGAGGCATGTATTTAAAGTGTGGACGATTCTACCTAATTGCAAATTTTTTGTCGAACGACACTAAACCGATTTTTCTATCGATTCTGTACCCTATGCCCATAATTAAAACCTTGAGATTTTTACAACAACCGAAAGTCGCCTATGAGTCGAAGATGCACAATGTGGATCGAAAATAATCAACCACGGGTCAAATGCGCTAAAAATTCCTAAAAGCTACCTAGTAGGTTAAGTCATACTAAAATTGCGTCCGGTTGAACTTAACCACGAAATTGAACTCGGTTTCAAAAATTGAAAGTTCTAGCATGTCACGATTTATTTTAGGACGTCGACTCATCATTTGAAGAATTTTCAACAAGTTAGAATTTTTCGTGAAAGTCCAAATTTGGGCAATTTTGGACCTAGGAATTCGGAGGGCTGTTTTTGTATAAATTTTTTGCCATCAAGTTAGATCAATTGGTTAGGAAAATTATAGAATTGAGTGTGGGCTTCCTCCTCATCAATTTAGCCATCAATTTGAGGCCAATTGGAATGAAATTGAATGGAATTGAAGTTGGAAATGGGTGAAATTCGTAGGTTTTGGTGGGGTGCAACATTTAAGCTTTTATCTTGGCTTGTTAAGCAAGATTTGGAAGGGAAACAGTAGCTGGGGATAGCTATGGACTTTGGGACTAAGTGATGATGAAATTGAGATATTTGTTGAAGACTTTATGACCTCTTTGTCCCCTTAAACCAACAGTAGTCCCTTCTTCTTCCTTCTTGCTTCTTTCTTCTCCATTGTTGCCAAAAACCTTTAATTCTAGACTAGAGAAACCAGCCAAGGCCAGCCACCTCCCATCGAAGCCAGTAGCAGCCCCTCACTGCCGCTTGCATGGCTTGACGAAACCACAGTAGCCACCGGTGTCACTGTCCGCCCGCCCGCAAGCCAAGCTAGCCCATGCTACTCTAGCCGCTTGACCATCTCCTACGCCTTCTTACCGTTTGCGTTACCACCACCGTCCATCATTCCAGCCACCCAAGCCACCACTGTTGGCCTTTACTTGCGCCGCTGTCCAGCTTTGCTCATTCCTACACCAGCCAAGCCGCCGTAGCCTTTGGTCCAACCCAAGGCAGAACCGAAACTTTCAGCTTGGGTTGTGCGCTTCATGGCCTTTTTCCGGCCTTTTCCGGACCTCCTTTGGCGTTGCTCTAAACTTGAGTCTCGCTCACCTCTCGTGTCGCCATTGCTGTGAACTTATCGGCTTGCTAATCCGGTGAGTTTACTTGCTAAATTCTACTTAAAGAGTTAATTATGCTTAGAGGAGGATTAACTTAGACTAAGATTGGGTTAGGAGGATTAGTTAGTGTAATTAGAGGTTTAGTTAGTTAATTAGGCTAATTAGGTGGTTAGAAGTGTATATAGCTTAATTTGTGATTTATTTAACTATTTTTCATTTATTTAATTATTTTGTAATTTATTTAATTATTTATTATTTTCTGAAAATTATTTCGGGATAGTCGGTCGTCGAATTTTGTGCCGATTATTGTGGTGTAATTGGTTTATGCAATTGGGTGATAATTTGTGCAATTGGATGTTGATTGTTGATTTTGATTTATTATTTCAAAATTACGGATTTTTGGTATTTAATTAGAAAATACGGGGTATCGGGTTTTGACACCAAAAATATTTTTAAATACTATATCAAATAATGTGATTTTTAAAAGAGAGGATATCACTTTTTATGGTTCGATCTGACCATGTACCCACACATGATTATGTTCTTGGCCGAGATTTGATGTGCATGTGAACGTTATGAAAACCCGTGTGAGCGTTTACGGCAAGTGATGCTCCTATATGGAATGCCCTTGTCAATGGATGCCGGTCATAATAGAGGCTTGACCGATACTCCTTCGGGATTGCTGTTTAAAGGTAGACGTTCCCAAGCTCGATGGGGTGAGACGATGCCCAGTTAGGTTGGAAGACCACCAAACATCGAGTAGGCCATGCTCGTGGAGCTGTAATTAATTGGAACACCTGAATGATTGAGATAACCACGCTTGATTATGGGACAAAATGGTGTGGCATGGAATGGGACGTATCATAACGATTTGGTCTTATAATCGGGACCCCTATGATTGATTGACTTGAAAGTGAGGCGTTCCAGTTATTGATTGCATCTATTGCATTTATAAATGTTATATAAAATGTATTAACGTGCAGGGAGGTGCTGAGGCAAGGTAAGTCTTCTATGGTGTGTGATTAGATTGTCTCTAAGTGTATTACCTTCTTAATCAAAGTTTAAGGCATGAACTCACTAAGACATTGTCTCACTTCGTCGTGGGCTTAACTTTTCAAGTCCCTAGATGGAAGTCTGTCTAGTTCGCTTTGGGTAGCCACGAGGGTATAACGAGTAGAGTACCATCTTCCTTGTCCCCAGGAGTCCGTGGACCAGTGAGCTTATCGTGACCATGATCTTGGTCGATGAGGGCCTACCTCAATGAGTGCCTCATCGATTCAAGGCATGGTTTCATTACGAGCCTAACAGGGAAGGGGAAGGTCCCATGGATGGTTTCAACGGACCCGCCGTTGAGGGTGAGGGCGAGAAGGTACTCAACCCTATTGTGGACACCAATGTTTTGGCTGATATCGAGGCAAACTAATTGCCTGAGGATGAGTAGAAGCTCGTAGTAGAGGAGGTAGCTGACCCGCTAGACATAGACATTCCTAACGATGTTGTAGTGGACCCGGATCCCAAGTAGGAGGGTCCAGGGTAGGGTTAGCTAGGTAGTCCTTTTTGGGGCCTTGACTTTTGTATATAACTTTGCAGGTTGATCTGATTTGTTTACAAAAGTGTGGTTTGTTTTGTATGGTTGTCCTGCTTTTCTATCCCATGTTTGTTTGTTGTCTGGGGATTGTTTATTTCACTTCCGCATGTGCATGAATCGTTTTGGGTCGGCAACACGTCCTGGGAACGTTGCAATTTTATCAACCACCGAAGGATGTGCGCGCGCTCGAGGTTTACAGCGTGACACTTTCCATCCTCTGTTTAATTTCCATATTCATGCTTGTCACTCTTTTTCTTATTCACAGTGATCTCAACAAATGTCCTGACGGTGAACAATCAGTAAAGCAAGAGTCAAATGGGCTAGGTCGGGCTTCATAGAAACCAAATTGGGACTTTTTTGTACTTTTTATTATTTTGATTTTTTTATCTTTTTATATTTGTTTCTTATTATTTAAAAATGCATGCTTGATTCATTAAAAAAAAAAAAAATCAGGTGTTAACACCTATCTTCTAATGCAATAAATAAACATTGGGCCAAAAACTAAACAGAGATACTCATCTCTTCTGACTTTAGAATTGCTTAAGGGCCCAACCGATCAAAGTTTCCCGCCTTCTTACTTTTGTAGGCCCGATCAACCCATTGTTGCTGTTTCCATTAATTTCTACACTTTCGAAGTCTCTTTAATAGTTCGACCGAAAAGAAAAGTCTCTTTTAGTGGCCCCTGCACTAATCACTAAGGAGACCCATGAACCTTAAATCAAGGAAAGGACTCCAATTAGTTCAACTAAAAGAGGGGTAAGACGATCGTACGTCATAAATGAGTTTCTAAAATGATCTACGATTTTGATTAGTGGATGGGGAAAGAGAATTAGAAGATGAATTAAATCAAATGAACAATCAAGTGTCTCAACTGACAGCGACTTTTGACCTCGTGTGCTAGGGAGGACGCAATTTCTCAAGGAAATGAGGAGAGGAGCATGAGGAACACTTGGAAAGCCCATCGGCTCCTCTTTTTGGTAATTCATTTTCGGATTCTTGTTGCGCCATGTCATTGCGTCCATCTCAATAATCGTGTGCCAAATTATGATAATAAGTGGAATATCAGTTTTTGTCTAAACATTTCTATAGGTGTCTGTACGTGTCGAGTCTTTTGTTGTATCGGTTTAATTGTTTTCGTGTCTCGTTGGGTACAAAACTTCTATCAATTGTCGAAACGCTGCTCTCTTATCTTACCAGTAATTGCTTGCCCTAATTGTGTGGAAAACAACTTATTCTTCACTGAAGGCATTTTGTTTTAGCATTAGTTCCTTTAACTTGTGGCATTTGTGGCAGCATTACTCGGCGGTGGCGGCAAGAGTGATGACACTTGATCTAGAGTGAGAAAAAGGAAAAGTTTGTTTATAACAGTTGCTCTGAAGACGCTAATTAGGATTACTAAAATTAGCAATAACGCATATCAACACATTTTGGAATTTGAAAAGGAACATATTTCGAAAATGTGAAAAGCTTCAAATAGAAATGTCCATTCTCCTAAAGCAAAAAATAAATCACTTTTAACACGTGCCTAAGGGTTCTCTTTAATATTTTCTAGAGAAAATTACCCAATAATACTTAGGTAGATCAACACCAAAGACATAATAATAATTTTAAGAAGAACGCTTGTTTTTGTTAATTTACCGATGGACTTAGATAAATAAAACTGGACTTTGGAATTGGAGGCCGAGGCCCATCAGTGTTGCCTGTTCTTTTTTAAAGAATGACTTCAATCCGATCTTGTCATTGCTGGCACTTGCATCGGCAACTATGCCTAGGAAGATTCGGCTTCTCATCCTGATACGCTAATCCAATGACTTATATATATTATGCCACGGAAAAATTTGACTTTTCAGATGTTGATGTAATTGTATTTTTCTTTCGCAATGTTATTGTACTTAAGTAAGGTTGAAAACACGTCATTAAGGATTGCTAATTCCTTGCAACAAGGCTTCTTGTTTACATCATCATAAAAAGTTTGACAAACGAATGGCCAATATCCCGAACAAAATTGGAAAATAATAAAAAAAAAAATGTTTTGATGTTGAGTTATTAAAGCCAATTAGATTATTTCGCTAATTAATGTTAAAGGAACGCAAATGTGATCTATTTTGCGGCCTATTATGATTAAATTTTGTTGGACTTTCATTTTATATTGATTTAGGCTGAGAAAAACTAACAAGTCTGGTTTGGCTGATGAAAAAAGCTATTATGACTACCTCAATAGTCATTTATTATTTGTCATGATCTTTTATTATTCTATAGGTCTTGGGTCATTGTTATATCGTCCAACTAGATAACGTGGATAGAAGATCAGAATAGTGACCTTTTATCTAAGATTAATAATCAGAAATTGCCTTATAAAAATTGATGTAAGTCTTTGTCATGTTATATCTTCCAACTGGCGACATCAATGGACCTCATGGTCGTGACATTCTACCTGAGGTGAAGAGCCAACAATTGCTTTTTAAAAGTTGGTAGTAGGTAATGATAGAGAAATTGACTATTATTGTTGACCCTTTCGCGTCTCGTCTTGAATGCAACCAACCCCTAAAAGATGATTAAAAAAAAAAAAACTTTTACCATTGTGATAGGCGGGTAAACAATAAGAAAAATTTACATTTGCTTCTTGAAATATTTTATTGGTCAATAATTATTGACTTTTAGACATTAGTCACTACAAGAGTTATTGGAGCTAACTAAATTATTTCTTTAACGAATTCTAAAAGACCATAATTAGGACTTATTATTACTCTCCCTCTGTAATCAAATTTTGTGGGACTTTCATTTATTTCGATCTACACCAAGAACCGAAAGCTTGAGAAATCGAGAAAGAAGATGAACAATAACTAGAAAAGAAGGAAAGAAAAAAAAAACACAAAAACCATAATATAAAACCATTAAATGCAGAAAATTAACCAAATCAGCATCATTTCGTCAAAAACTGTTCACATCCAATAGCCTACCATGACACATAGGACGGCTGATGATGATGGATCGCTATGTTGGAAATTTCAAGGAAGACTTGGCTGAGAGGAATTAATTGGCTTTTCACGTAGAGATTTAAAATTATATTAGTTCAATTGAAAGATTTAGCATTGAATTTAAATGTCTAGAATCAAATTTAAATTTATCTCCCTAATTAATAAGTCTTAAGTCACCAGTCTCTAATTATTTGTCCTGGTCTTTTATTATGGTGTAAGTCTTGGTCATGTTTTATTTTCCAACTCGCGACATGGAAGGGCCTAAGGGTTGTGACATTCCACCTAAGGTGAAGAGTCAACAATTGCTTTTTAAAAGTTGGTAGCAGGTAAGGATAGAGAAATTGGCTATTATTGTTGGCCCTTTCCGAGCTGATTCAATGATTCTTGACATTTCACACGATTATTCCCCAATGTGGCCAGCCCCTAGAAGATCATAAAAACTTCTTACCGTTGTGATAGATGGGCAAACAAGAACAAAAATTCACATTTGCTTCTTGAAAATGTTTTATTCGTTGATAAGTATTGACTTTTCAACATTAGTCACTATAAGAGTTATTGGAGCTAACTATATTATTTCGTTAACAAATTCTAAAGGACTATAATTAGGACTTATTTTATTACTCTTCCTCTATAATCGAATTTTGTGGGATTTTAATTTTTTTTCAATATACGCTGAGAGCTAAAAGCTTGAGAAATCAAGAAAGAAGACCAACAATAACTAGAAAAGATGGGGAAAAAAAAAGATAACATAAAGCACATAAAATAAAACCAAAAAAATGTAGAAAATTAAGTAAGACAACATTTTGTCAAAAATTGTTCACATCCAATAGCCTGCCATGAGACACAGGATAGGTGACATTGGTGGATCGCTATGTCAGAAATTTTAGGGAAGACTTGGCTGAGAGGACTTACTTGGATTTTCACTTAAAGATTTAAAACTACATTGGTTCAATTGAAAGATTTAGCACTGAATTACAATCTCTAAGACTGAATTTACATCTCTCCTATCTAAGTTATTGGTCTCCAATTTTTGTCAGGATCTTTTATTTGGTGTAAGTCTTGGTCATGTTATATCTTTCGACTCATGATATGGATGGACCTTAGGATTATGACATTCCACCTACTTTTAAGAGTCGACAATTGCCTTTTAAAAGTTGATAGCAGGTAATGATAGAGAAATTGGCTATTATTGTTGGCCCTTTCTGAGTCGATTCAATGATTCTCGACAATTCATTCGTTTCTTCCTCAATGCAGCTAGCATCTACAAGATCATAAAAACATTTTACCATTGTGATAGATGAGCAAACAAGAAGAAAAATTCACATTTGCTTCTTGGAAATGTTTTATTGGTTCATAAGAATTGATTTTTCAGCATTAGTCAAGACAAGAATTATTGGAGCTAACTAAATTATTTGGCTAACGAATTCTAAAGGACCATAATTAGGACTTATTTATTGCTCTCCCTCTATAATCGGATTTTGTAGGACTTTCATTTATTTCGATCTACGCCGAGAAGCGAAATCTCAAGAAATCAAGAAAGAAGATGAACAATGACTAGAAAAGAAGGGGAAAAAAAGAAAACAGAAAGAATATAAAATAAAACCATAAGATGTAGAAAATGAACCAAAACAGTGTTATTTTGTCTAAAACTGTCCACATCCAATAGCCTGTCATGACACGTATGGCTAACAATGATGGATCATTATGTTGGAAATTTCAAGGAAGACTAGGCCGAGAGGACTTAAATGGATTGTCACTTAGAGATTTAGAACTCCATTCGTTCAATTGAAAGATTTAGCGTAGAATTTAATTGTCTAGGACCAAATTTACATTTCTCTTGCTAATTAATAAGTCTAAGTCGCTAGTCTTCAATTATTTGTCTTGGTCTTTTGCTATGGTTGAGTATTGGTCATGTTATATCTTCCAACTTGCGACATGGATGGACCTTAGATTGTGACATTCTACCTAAGGTTAAGAGTCAACAATTGCTTTTTAAAAATTGGCAGTAGGTAATGATAGAAAAATTGGCTATTACTGTTGGCCCTTTCTAAGCCGATTCAAAGATCTCATCTCATGCAAATTGTTTGTAAGGTCTAGTTGACACCTACTTCATGTGAAATCATCATGACAGAAAGGTTTTCATGCACAAATTTATCTGTACTTGAGCTTATTGAGTCATCGAAATTTCATAATGATTCATGGAAATGGTGGACAACGCGAATTCAAAATATTGTAAAAAAGAAAGGAATTTCCACATGTGCAGACGTTATTTCGAAATAACAATCACGTACCCTTCTTTTCTTGGAACCGAATGCGGCGGACACTATTTGGTGCCCCTGCCGTGATGATGAGCGTGCAGACAAAGAGGATATAAGTGATTGTAGGAGGAGAGAAGTCGAATGTTGTGATGGTGCAAGCTTGAAGCGAAATAACTGCCCGAATTCATGTGGTGTCAAGTGGTCATTTGTTCGGAGGACGATGCATCATCACTCGTCATGACATCAAGAACGATGCTAAGGCAAATTCGTGAAATTAATTTGCAAAAATGACTTGAGAACTTCAATTTGATGTCGAATTTGATTTACATGAATGATCACTTCTCTCTTTAAATTAAGTAGCCGTGGCATAGGCACTACGCTCACAAGCGGTTGCTCTTATGCTATGTTTCCAAAATAAATAAATGATTTCAAAAACAAAGACGCATGCAAAATAAAATGCTCGAAATGTTATGTTCATAAATAATTAGAGAAGTGTAATACACCTGAGGGACCTAATGGCTAAACATCGTTTTTTATCCACAAATGGAGGTTTCCACCTTCACCCCATGAAGACAATCAAAGAAATTGTTTGGGACAAGTATACTGAAAGTGCCTAAAGTTATGTACGGAACTCACTTTAGTGCCAATTTTTTTTTTTTTTTTTGGATCACTTAAGTGCCACTTTAAAAAAAAAAAAAAAATCATTTAAGTGGTAACTCCAATCTTGGTCTTCGGAAATCCAAAGTGGCTATATTTTATCAATTTCTCATTCTTATGTGTCTCACAGGCATGCCTAGTTAGCATATAACCCTAAACAATGTTGTTCAAAAGTTGTAAATAGTGATCATTTGAGTGTCAAATATTATTTAAAGCAATAATTTCAATACAAAATTTTACTTAAAGTGATCATTTCAGTGCCAATTGTTGTTAAAAAGTGATCACTTCAATGTCAAGCGTGCCATGTGGAAATGCCACGTGGACTGGAGTTTTAAAAAATTTACCAAGCAAATATTATAATTTTAATTATAAATAACACATAATCAATTTGACTGAAATTTCTCACCATTGGCATTTAAGTGATCGTTTTTCTTTGATTAAGCACTTAAGTGAGCTGGTAAAAACTTTTGGTACTATAGTGAGTACCATACACAACTTTTGGCACTCTAGTATACTTACCCCAAAATTGTTCTTTGTTTTTTTTTTTTCGTACAAAAGTAATTTTATATATTTAAACCCTCTCTTCTTTCTAGCTGTCTCCCACCTTTTCATTTTTTTTTTTTGTACAAAAGCAATTGGATTTTTTTTTGCACAAAGGTAAATTTATATATTTAGACAATTCTCGCTTTCTTCTAGCTATCTCCACCCGTATAAAACTAAATCTATATTCTATCAGACTGTATGGATTTCTTCCATTTCCTTTTCTTCAAAGTAGTCTTACTCTTTGAAGAGGAAGCCTTAGCTATCGCCATTACAATGGGCCTTATGTTGTGCATTTATTTCTCATAAACTACCAGCCTAGCGTGTAACTCAGCAAGAATTTTCTCCATCTTATGCATGTGAAATTTCTTGACAAATCCAGAGAAGGAATAAGGCAAAGACTAGAGTATCAGATCCATGGCTAATTCATTATTTATAATAAGATTTGGCCTAGTTAACTCCTCAATGTTCTAAATCATCTTTAGAACATAATCAGTCACCAATGATCCCTCAGCCATTCTCATACAATTCAATCCCTTAGATATCTCATATCTAGATATTCGACCTTTCTCATCGAAAAAATCTTTCAGATGCTCGACGATTGAGTAAGCACTTTCCATGGTCTCGTACTTCTTCTGAAAATCATTATTCATAGAAGGAAACATGTATGACCTAACTTTTAGGTCATCTTCATGTCACTTCTCATTAGAGGTGGCAAATGGGTGGGTCGGGTCGAAAATGGGTCAACCCATTTAACCCGATTTGACCCATATTCTTGTAGTGTAAATCTTATGACCCATACCCAACCCGACCCATATTATTGAAACACATTTATATTTAACTTAATTTAGTTTAAAAAAAAACTTCACACCAAATTTAAAAAGTACATAAAATAAAAAATGTGAAAAACCTTTAAATTAAAATACTTTTGAATAACTCTTAATAAGAAAAAGTTTGATGAGCTAATAATTGATATGAAAATAATATTTTTTTAAAACAAATCTTCTTGAATGCAAGAATGCATAGCTTCTTAATTGTAATTGTTTTTAATTTTGGTTTATTTATTGATTTTAGTTCATCAAGTTAAAATTACATTATGATGTTTTGAATTTCTATTTATCAATCTAAACAAAGATCGAGCTTTGTCTAAAAGTACTTCTCCAATATGCATATGTATATCTATCTACCAAATATCATTAAAAAAATCGACTTTTTCATTATTTTAAAACTTTTTGAAATTATTATTATTATTATTATTATTATTATTATTATTATTATTATTATTATTACTATTATTATTATTATTATTATTATTTTCTTCTTTTCTTCTTTTGTCTTTTCATTCTTTTCCCTCTTCCTCCTTCTCCATTATTACTCCATCAATGGTGACCGGCCAAGCCCGTCCGAGCGAGCTCGAGTTGCTGAGCTTCATCGTGGTCGGTGAGCTTGGGGCTCGGCTGATCCAGGCAAGCCCAAGTTGTGTCGCGGCCGGCGAGCTTCCGGCTTGCCAGATCTAGCCAACCCTAAGCTCGGCCATGGCCAGCGAGCTTGTGGCTTGCTCGATCCAGGATCGCTCAAGCTCCGTCGCAGTCGGCGAGCTCACAACTCGCCAGATCCAGGAGAGCCCGAGCTCACCTAAGGTTGTCGAGATTGTTGCTCGCTCGATCCAGGTGAGCTCGAGCTCCATCGTGGCTACCGAGCTCGCGGCTTGCTAGATCCAAGCTAGCCTAAGCTTGCCCATGGCCGGCTCGCTCGCAACTCACGCGATCCAGGCGAGTTCGAGCTCCATTGTGACCGACGAGCTCCTGGCTTGCCAAATTCAGGTGAGCCCGAGCTCACCCATGGCCAGCACCCCTTAATCCAGGCGAGCTTGAGCTCCGTCGCGATTGGTGAGCTTGTGGCTCGCTAAATCTAGGCGATCTTGAGCTCGACCAAGGCCGGCGAGCTCGTGGCTCGCCTAAGCTTTGTCGAGGCGAGCCGCGGTGGTGAGTGGCGGAGGCGAGCGGTCGAGGTGGGTCAAAAATGGGTCATTGACGAAGGTGAAGGCCGCTAACGCTGTTCATGTTTTTAGGTTTTAAAAATGGATAAAAAATGGGTCAGAATGTGTGACCCATTTTTGACCCATATAAAACTAAACTTAAAATATGTCAAATGTGGGTTATGGCCCATTACAACTTCATAACCCACATTCGACCAATGACCGATTTTGCCACCTCTACTTCTCATAAGTTTCGCGCTTCTCTTTGGTAGCACTTGGAAAGTCTTTTGGCAAGTTCTGATAAAGCACATACTTGATCTTCTCGGAATTGAGAACAATTCCCAAATTTCTAACTTGATCGGTATAGTTGAGTTTTTGTCAAACAATTCTTGTCAAGAATTGAAGCAAGTGGGTTTGTTGTAACCATTTAAGAGTAATAAAAAAATATGTGCAGAAAAATAAATTGTCAGCCATTGACTTTCAACAAATATTTCATTTTGGCTTTTGAATGAAATATTATATCCCATTATACTTTTTGGATCCCATACTCCTCGGGATGGGAAATAGCAATCTTCGTTGGGAAAAGACCATTACCGGGCATTGGAGTCCCACCAATTCATAGTTCACCTTGCCTGGTAGCTACTAGTGTCCTATGAACTTAGTGAATAAATCATCATTTTGATATCTTGATTTTTGGCCCTGTCTCGACTTTATGAAATGGGCTTTTCATCGACACACCTATAGTCCTTTTCTCTGAGTTTGCCACTCACAAGATAACAAATCTATCTGGTGAAGCCATTAAGGAATATAAATGTGACAAACTTGAGAATTTAATCAGAAATGGATTGCCCGATCGTGCTAATCTGCAAAGGTAAATACGACATCATTAAAATTGACTAGAGACTAGAGATAGGTCAATTGGATAGAGCCATGTAATTAAATTGTTGGTGATTCCATCGATTGCAAAATTCATGTCAAATGGCACTAAATTGATTTTTACGTCGATTCTATATCTTGTGCCCGTAATTGAAACATTGAGATTTTTACGACAATCGAGAGTTGCCTATGAGTTGAAGATGCATGGTGAGGATCGAAAATAATCGACCACAAGTCAAATATGCTAAAAGTTCCTAAAAGCTACCTAGTAGGTTAAGTCACGTTAAAATCGTGTCTAGTTGAAATTAACTATGAAATTGAACCCGATTTTAGGAATCAAAAGTTCTGGCGTGTCATGATTTTATTTTTAGGATGTTGACTCATTCTTTAAAGAACTTTCAGCAAGCCCCGATTTTCAACGAAAAATCAAAATTGGGCGATTTTAAACTAGGAAATTCGAAGGGATATTTTTGTGTGTATTTTTGCCTTCAAGTTGGATCAATTGATGAGGAAAATTGTGGATTTGGTGTAGGCACCTTAGCTGGTATTTTTGGGGACCAAATTGGATTGAATTAGAGTGAATTTGGTGTGAAAGTGAAGAGGGGATTGGTGAAATTCCTAGGCCATGGGGCTGCAACATTTGGACCTCTATAGTGGCTTCTTTGGGAAGTTTTGGGAGGGAAAGTGGCTGTTGGATGAGGCTGAAGCTGGTGGGGGCCTCTACTTGAGTGTTTGGATATTTTTGGTGGACTTTTGAGGCCTCTTGTCCCCCTTCTTCTCCAGCAGCAATCCTATCTTCTTCTTCCACAGCTTCTTCTTCATGTTCTTTAGCTAAGAACCTCCATTTCTAAAGCAAAAACCAGCCAGCATAGCCCTTCATCCTCGTTGCTTCATCCGGACAGCCTCATGCCGTTGTCCAAACCGTCCATGCACCGCTCGCCTCCCTTCGGTCACACCTGTCCACGTCGTCCTGAGCTTGTCGTCCATTTATGCCAACGTCCGCTAAAGCCAACTGTCATCTTGCTCCTTTGCCGGCCCTCCTGCAACCACTCGTCCGCCACTCCAACCTGTCCTCGGTGCTGCATGACCATCTCCACCGTTCCCCTACACCATGACTAGTCACCTAGCCCTCCGCCTAGCTCTTCAGTTAAATCATAGAATCGAAACCCAGGAGCAAACTGTGAGGTTTGCTGGGCTTTTTTGAGCCCTGCTGAACCTCTTTGGGTGTCGCCGTAAGCCCAAGTTGTGACATCCTGATTTTCAACACTGTTTTCGATTATATGAATTGAGCTTTTCATCGACTCACCTATAGTCTTTTTCTCTAAGCTGATCACTCACGAGATAACTAATCTATCAAGTGAAGCCATTAAGGAATATAAATGCAATAGACTTGAGAATTCAGCCAGAAATCGAATAATTGACCGTGGAAATCAGAAGGGTCAATACGACACCATTAAAATTAATTAGAGACCGGAGATAGGTGGGTTCAATAGAGGCATGTAATTAAAGTGTAGGTGATTTTGGCATCCCAAAATAAAGAAATTCAAGACAAGCTCTAAGGTGTATTAAAGCCCATAATTAGGTAATGAAATTACCTATGGTTTATGCTTTAGCCATTAGTCTCCTCTTAAGACTAAGTGATATAGGCTTGTGTTCATGAGTTTTTAAATTAGTATTATAGGATAAATTAATGAGAATGATTTATTCCTGGCCATGCACCTCATAGACTAAATTCCTATGGATAAAATGTTACAAGATTTTGGCCATGTGAAATTTAAAATTTGAAATCTATAAAAGAAAGAATTAAAGATGAATAATTGAAAGTGAAATTGTGGGTTTAATTAGGTTGGGCCTTAGGCCCAAGAGTATGGATTTTGGTGGGCCAAATGGCGGGCCCATTGAGGCCCATGAAGAGGTGACCGTCGACCAAGGAGGGGCACTTCTTCCAAGCCCAAGCCCAAGCCCAAGCCTATCTTGCATGTGTCTTGCCAAGTGGCAAGAGGAAGGCTTCATGCATTGGCTATCAAGGGTAGCTACTAATCATTACTAATGATTGTGGCTTAAGGGAAATAAAAGGGGGAGAGAGAGTGGCCGGTTGAGGGCTGCCATCCAAGTGAGAGAGAGAGAGAGTGAGTTGCGAGAGAAGGAGAGGAACCGAGGAGGAGGAGGAGCTGTCCACCCATTGCCGCCCGTTGCCGTTGTGTGCTTGATCTTAGAGGCAAGTTAGGATCGATTTCTACTCTTGCATGTGTGTCTTGCATGTGTGATTGGTTGGTGGTAGATCTTGGATGTTTAGGGTAGGCAAAACCGAAGCTAGAGTGTGACTTGTTCTTGAAAAAGCTTGCTGATTTTGTGTAAACCGCCTGACCTAGAAACTTGTGCAGGCTTGCATGCATGTTTCGAGTTCGATTTTGACTTCGACTCCTTCATGAAAGTTGTAGAAAACATCTCAAAGTATAACATACTAAAGGATGATTTTTAATGGGTGAAAACCATCCTCTATGAAAAGGCTAGATCTGGAACGGTTTCGTCGACCTCTTGATGGTTTTGTGTGCTACATGTCACTTTTTACCGAGAATCTCCCTTCGACTTCTTCATGAAACTTGTAGATAAAATCATAAAGACTAACATACTCAAATTTGAGGTAAAATGAGCAAGTGTAGCCTGGTGAATCGACTTTCTCTTGAAGACGGTAAATCTGGAAATACGGTACTGGACACCCGAGACTTCTTGGACCCATATGGTGACCATTCTCTGGAAATTTCACTTAGATCCCTTAATGAAAGTTGTAGGGGACCTCTTGATACATAACATATCCAAATTTCAGAAGAAACGAAGAAGAATAATTGGGTAAAAACTCGATATTTCAAAGATAGCTATTCTGGACGTTTCTGTGCTAGGATCAGGAGCTTCAGACGTCTGTAGAAAATTATCTAGAACGAATATGGCCTAGATGTCTGCATAAAAATCTACTTTAGTGTCTTGACTATAACCTACTAAAATTTCATAATTTTCTAAAGTCATTCGGGTATTTTAATCGAATTATTTAAAAAACTGCGCAATCTGTTTCTATCCGAAATTGCATGCTGTACTTGAGTGGATTATATATTATTGTGCGAAACTCTTTAGGGCATGTGTTCTTCACAAAATTGTTAACTTATTGTCTTGTCTATCACATGTCCTGATTTCATGATTTTTGAGAATCATATGGATATTTAGTTTAAATGTTTACTAAAATGGTACAAGCTAGAATTTGGTAAACTTCAAAAAGGCATGATAAGTGGACTATTCTAAATTGTATGGACTCCATGAATTGTATTGTCATGAATGATTATGTCTTGCTGCATGTATGATGATGATTGAAGATGCATGTATGAATCAAAGGATGAAAATGATCTTGATTGCCATCACATGACATGCCATGTTAAAATTGAACTATAATTGTCGGGATGCTTGGCTAGAAGGGTACGGCCGGTTGCCGGGTGGCCTAGAATGGCCAGATGCCGGAGGGTCCTCAGGAGTTTCGAGATGCTCGGAGAGTGGGGAAGCCGAAAGCTCAGTTGGTATTGAGCCGAGGGATGCCTTGCGATGCCAGTTGGGGTGCGAGATGCCTGACTAGAAGGGTACGGTCGAATGCTTAGTAGGTATTGTGCCGGAGGGTCCTTATGATGCCAGTTGGGGTACGAGATGCTCGGAGTGTGGGGGTACCGGATGCCCGGAGGTATTGTGCCGGAGGATTCTTGCGATGCCAGGATTGGGCGCAAGTGATGAATATGGGATGCAAACATTGGTCCCGGGAAAAAGAAATGTGGCGGCCCAAAATGAAAAGATGAAATTGGGAAATTGAAATTTAATTATGCATGATGGAATATGCATGACATGATGATGACATGTGCATGGATGCATGGTAAATGGTGATGATACATGTGAGAAGATGATGATCAGTGCATGGATGCATGGTAAATGGTGATGATACATGTGATATGATGATGAGTGCATGGATGCATGGTAAATGGTGATGATACATGTGATATGATGGTGAGTGCATGGATGCATGGTAATGATGATGATAAATGTGATATGATGATGATGAGTGCATGAATACATGATGATGGTAAGTGTATGACATGATGGTGATGGCTATATGATGATGTATGTACATGAGGTATGATGACATGTGCATGTTATCAGGTAAATTGTGCATGAATGCTTTCATGACATGTGATGTTATGATTATGATGATTGTATTGCATGATGCATTGAGTGGTTTATTGGTCCTTTACCTGCTGAGTGGTTGTACTCACCCCTTCGAGGACCAACATTTCAGATTAGCAGGATGCCGCTCCCCGCTGTCACGAGGGGCGTCTTTTACGGCCTTCCTTCGGATGTAGAGGTCGAGTGTGTGGAGATCGATTGTCCCACCATTCTTGGTTTGACATTTATTCGAGTACGCACCTTAGTGATGTATGACGTGGGCCTGGCCGAGGGCCCTGTCATTCAGGAGTTCATATCCGTTCATGTTCGTCGGAACGAAGTGATGCGTGGGATGTTGCCGCCGTCACCGCTTGATACACCAGGATGGGTGTGAGGACCCGTGCGTGAGAAGTAGGAGTTGAAACTTTTTGGGATGATAGCCGACACTAGTTGATGGGGGATCTTGCACGATTGACAGAGTGGGCCGAGTGTTTCTTTTTGGGGTTATAGCCGAGTATAGCTACAAGTCTTGGCCTTTCTTTTGATGTACCGACCCAAGGAAACCCATCATGGAAATATGTAAATAAAAGTGTCGTGGCTTTATCTTTTCTATGATGTTTAGTGGTGTGCAATTGTATCATGATTGTTGGAGGGAAAGATGGCGATATTAAATTTTGCTTCCACTAATGAGTTGCGCTGGAACCGTTTTCAAAAAAAAAAAAAAAAAAGGTGTCTATGAACTGCGACACTTCTTCTAAGAGATGTAATTAGTGTCCATTAGGTGTAACAATAGGTGCCTATGGCGACCTAAGGTGTTTCGGGGTGCCACAGTGATTCCACCTAATTGTAAAATTCTCGTCGAACGGTATTAAATCGATTTTTTCCGTCGTTTCTGTATGTTGTGCTCATATTTGAAATCTCGAGATTTTCACGATAACCGAGAGTTGCCTATGAGTCGAAGAGGCACGATGTGGCTTAAAAATAATCGACCATAAGTCAAATGAGCTAAAAATTCCTAAAAGCCACATAGTAGGTTATGTGACGCTAAAATTGCGTCGGTTGAAATTAACTACGAAATTGAAAGTTATGTCGTTTCACAATTTATTTTAGTAACATCGAATCATCCTCCGAATTTTTTTGGCAAGTTCGGATTTTCGGCAAAAAAAATCAAAATTGGGCGATATTGGACCGGTAAATTCAGATGGCCAGTTTTGAGTGCGCTTTTGGCATCCAAAATGGTTCAAATGAAGAGGAAAATTATGGAATTTGATGTGGATTTCCTCCTTGACATTTTGGCCATCAATTTAAGGTCAATTGGAATGGAATTGTATTGAAATTGAAGAGGAATGCTTAAAATTCGTAGCCATGGGGGGGGAACATTTTAGCACCTTTTATGGCTTGTTGGGGAAGTTTGTGAAGGGAAATTGGCTAAGGATAGGGCTGTGGACTTTGGAGGCCTTGTGATGATGAGCTAGGATATTTGTTGAAGACTTTTGAGGCCAATTGTCCCCCTTAAGCTAGCTGCAGCCACTTCGTCTTCTTCCTCAGCTTCTTCTTCTCCATTGTTGCTGAATTTGAAGAAGAAAACCAGCCAGCAAACTAGAGACCCAGCCAGCCCCTACCGTTGCATGTTGCATGCTTGAGCTTCCCCGCATCTCCATTCATCACCGCACGGCGCCCCCTGGTCATCCCGCCGAGCCGCTACTACTCGCTTGCGTCCATGCCTCCAGCTCGAGCCTGTCGCGGCTCGTTCGCCTTGCATGCCGTCCCGAAGCCCGAGTAGCCAGCCACCTCCACTGGTCCCGCTATTGTTGCTCGGTGCCACCTTGCTATTCTTGCGGCAACCATGCCACTAAACTAGCTCCTTTAGCCCAAAATAGAAACAAACTCTCGGCCTTGGGTTGAGAGCTTCATGGATTGTTTTAGGGCCCTTCCAAGCCTCATTGTGTGTCGCCGTAGGCTTGAGTCTCGCTCGCCTTCACGTCGCCGTCATTGTGAACTCATCGGCTTGCAAATCCGGTGAGTTTACTTGCTAAACCTTACTTAGGGGGTTAATTATGCTTAAAGTAGGATTAGCTTAGCTTAAGATTGGTTTCGGTGGATTAGTTAGTTTAATTACTGGTTTAGTTGGTTAATTAGGCTGATTAGGTGGTTAGATTAGTTTAGTTAGGGGTTTATTTAGCTTAGTGCATTATTTAATTAGGTCCAATTAGGTGGCTAAATTAGTGTATTTAGCTTAATTAGTCATTTATGTAATTAATTTGCATTTATTTAATTAATTTTGTAATTTTTAAAATTACTTAATATTTTCAGGAAATTATACCGGGATAGTTGGTCATTAGAATTTCGTGCTGATTGTCGTGGTGTAATTAGTTTATGCAATTGAGTGTTAATTTGTTCAATTGAGTGATGATTGTTGATTTTTAATTATTATTTCAAAATTATGAAATTTTGGTATTTAATTAGAAAATACCGGTTGTCGGTTTTGAAACCAAAAATGTTTTTTAGTTACTATATAAAATAGTGAGATTTTTAAAAGAGGATATCAATTTTTTGTTCGATCGACCGTGTACCCACACACGACTATTTTACTAAGTGTTTTTAATATGAAGAAAATAGGCCAAGTTCATTATTTTAATTGGGGCATTTGAGTACAAGGCATGATGTCCTTGGTCGAGGTTGGTTGTGTGTGTGATCACTATGAGAATCCATCATCGACGAAAGTCGTGGACAACGCCCTATATGGGATGCCCTTGTCACGAGATGCCGATCGCAGTTGTGGAGGCTCAACCAATTCTCCTCCGGGTTGCCATATAGAGATAGTTGTTGACGTGCTTAATAACCAGGCGCATTTTTCTCAATCATTCATGAGTTCCAATTGATTACGACCCTACGGGCACGGCCTATTGACGTTCAGGGGTCTTCCGACGTAATCGGGCATCGTCTCACCACATTAAGCACGTCAACGACTATCTCTAGATGGCAACCTAGAGGAGAATCGGTTGAGCCTCCACTGCGATCGGCATCCGTTGACAAGGGCATCCCATATAAGGGCATTGTCCACCTGACTTTCGTCGATGATGAATTCTCATAGTGACCACACACACAACCAATCTTAGCCAAGGACATCATGCCTTGCACTAAAATGCCCCAATTAAAATAATGAACTCAGCCTATTTTCTTCATATTAAAAACACATGGTAAAATAGTCATGTGTGGGTACACGGTCAGATCGAACCAAAAAAATTGATATCCTCTCTTTTAAAAATCTCACTATTTTATATAGTACCTAAAACATTTTTGGTTTCAGAACCTGACAACCGGTATTTGCTAATTAAATACCAAAATTTCATAATTTTGAAATAATAATTAAAAATCAACAATCATCACTCAATTGAACAAATTAACACTCAATTGCATAAACTAATTACACCACGACAATCGCATGAAATTCTAATGACCAACTATCCCGGTATAATTTCCTGAAAATATTAAGTAATTTAAAAAATTACAAAAATTAATTAAATAAATGCAAATTAATTACATAAATGACTAATTAAGCTAAATACACTAATTTAACCACCTAATTGGACCTAATCAAATAATGCACTAAGCTAAATAAACCCCTAACTAAACTAATCTAACCACCTAATCAGCCTAATTAACCAACTAAACTAGTAATTAAACTAATCTAACCACATAATCGACAAGATTGTGTGGCATGAGACATGTCATAACGATTTGGCCTTATAATCAGGACCCTTGTTATTGATTGAGATATGAGTAAGACGTTCTAATTGATGTGTGCATTTACTATATGCATCTGTTATATGAACTGTACTGACGTGTAGGGAGGTGATGAGGTGAGGTGAGTCTTATGTGATGTGTGGTTAGACGGCCTCTAGGCATATTACCTTCATAATCGGGGTTTAAGGCATGAACTCACTAAGACATTGTCTCATCTCGTCGTGGTTTAACTTTTTACAAGTCCCTAGATGGAGGCTTGTCCGGTTCATTTTGGATAGTTGTGGGGTATAACGAGAGTATCGACATTCCTATCCCCTCGGAGTCCCCGGCTCCATGAGCTCATCTTGACCACTATCTTGGTCGAAGAGGGCCTACTACAGTTGGTACCTCATCAATTCAAGGCATGGTTTCGTCATGGGCCTAATAGGGTGCATGAAGGTCCACTTTATGGTTTCAACATACCCATCATTACGGGCGAGGGGGTAGCAGACCCAACTCAGGGTGTCGTGGTAGATTCGGATTCCAAGTAGATAGGGTCCGGGATAGGGTTAGCTCAGTAGTTTCTTTTGTTTATAGACTCTTGTGTATAAACCTGGTGTGTTTATAAAAGTGTGTTTGTGAAAATTTGTTGTCCTACTTTTCTATCCCATGTTGATTGTTATTTGGAGATTGTTTATTTTTCTTCCACTTGTGCATGATTCGTTTGGGTTGGCAACGTGTCCTAGAAACGTCGCAATTTAGTAGACCATCGAGGGATGTGCCCGCGCTCGAGGGTTGGGGTGTGACATCCCCGCTCGAAGTGGTATCCGAGCTAGTTAATGTTTGGAGTGATAACGTGCGATGAGCTATGGAAGAGTTAGTAGGAAATTCCTTTTGCTTATGCTAATGCATGTGATTGAGAGCTGATTGGTAGTTTGGTTTGTGTGGGTCACTCAATTTCTATTTTTGCACGGAATTGAAAAGCAGGTTCTATAAAGAGTTTGTAAGATGAGTGACCAGGAGTAGCGAACTCCTAGGAAGAGAGCAAAGAGTCCTTGTTACTCGGGGTAGGATGCTGATGAGGGTCGGTACTTGAGGTGGCCGAGGTAGAGTGCGAGACTTAGGCTTACGCGAGGGGGATGGTAGCGCTGCCAGTCGGTGCTGGTGTAGCAACACTTGTCGATCCTAGAATCGATGGGATTGTTGAGGTGCTCTAGACCCTGGGGAATCTTATATGGTAGCAGGCGCATAATCAAGCCGTCGTTGCTGCCAATGCTACTATTGCTACCGTAGTTGCACCTGCCGAAGTTCCACCTGGAGTCGTGATTACTGAGAGACTAATGCATAAACTTGTAGAGCGGTTCCTGAAGTTGGACCCACTGAGGTTCACCGGTGCAGGAGATCCCGAGGCTGTAGCCCTCTAGCTCTAGGACTTGGAGAAGGCCTTTACATTGTTGAGATGCACAGAGGAAGAGAAAGTTGTCCTTGCAGTCTACCAACTGTAGAGAAATGCAAGCACTCGGTGGAGGGCCACCAGAGGAATAGTGTTCCCAGAAGGAGAGGTTCGGGAGTGGAACACCTTCGTTGAAGCTATTAACGGCAAGTACTTTTTTGATAGTGCAAGGAATAGAAGATGGAGGAATTCTAGCACCTTCGTCAAGGTCTGATGACTGTAGACCAGTACGAGGCCAAGTTTGCAGAGCTATCATAGTATGCCCTAAGGTTGATAGAGGATTCAGTAGACTGAGCTAGGAGGTTCAGGAATGGCCTTAGACAAGAGCTGAAGAACCACCGGTAGCATTCAACCTAAAAGACTACAATGACTAGGTTCGATTCGATTAGAGATGGTAACCGGTTTAGATAGAGACCTATGACTGGAGGAAGACATCCTATTCCACATAATAGGAAGGGTGGGGTAAGAAAGTCAGCACCGAGTTTTAATAGAGTATGTCGCTTCTGCAGAAGGTGACACGGATCAGCCCCATGCCATTCTAGGTCGGGTACTTGCTTTGAGTGTGGCCAGCAGGTCACTTGGCCAGAAACTGTCCCTAAAGGCCGATGGGACCACTGCAGTTACTGCCACTGCCACCGATGGGTCAAAACAGGGGATACGTGCCACCGATTGCACTGCAAGGTGGTTTGAATCGACCTCCAGCTCAAGGAAGGGTGTACGTTGTCATGGGATGACAGGCTGAGGACTCATCTAATGTGGTCATAGGTATTATTTCACTAAACGACCATGCTGCTTATGCTTAATTTGATCTTGGAGGTACTCATTCATTTATAGCTGAGCAATTCTTTAAGTTGGTAGGGTTGAGTCCTAAATTGTTGAAGTTAGTGGTTAGTATATCTACACAGTTAAAGGATAAGGTGTTGTCTACGGTAGGCTCTCCTAGTTGCAACCTGGTTATTGGTAAGTGAGAGGGAATGATAGATTTGATAATCCAAGCCATGTATGATTTTGATGTGATAATTGGCATGGAATAGCTCACCATGTAAAGAGATAAGATGGACCCTTATTGTAAAGCGATTCTGTTTAACCCGTTAGTGAGTGAAAGTTTTGAGTTCATTAGAGTCGAGGAGGGCCCTCGATTAACTTAATCTCGTCGTTTGAGGTAACCTGTTCGCTAGACGAGGGTTGCCAAGGTTACTTGGTTGCTGTCGTGGATACAACAGTTGAGGAGCTAGAGAGGGAGATAGAGTTTCCAGACGTGCTTTCGAATGAATTGCCTGGTTTGCCGCTAGAGAGGGAGATAGAGTTTGTGATTGAGTTGGCCCCCAGGATAGAGCCAATCTCTAAGGCTCCTTACTGCATGGCATTGTCAGAGTTGAAAGAACTGAAGGTGCAGATGCAGGAGTCGTTGGATAAGGAATTCATACATCCCAGTGCATCACTTTGGAGAGCACTAGTTCTGTTCGTGAAGAAAAAAAGATGGTTCGTTGCGTCGTGCATCAATTATCGTCAACTCAATCAGGTGATGATCAAGAATAAGTACCCGCTACCAAGAATCAATAACTTGTTTGACCAGTTGCATGGAGTGTCGATATTTTCTAAGATTGACCTGAGGATAGGGTATCATCAGTTGAGGATTATAAAGAAAGATATACCGTAGATGGTGTTTCATACTTGTTACGATCACCGTGAATTTACCGTGATGCCATTCGGTTCGACGAACGTCCCAGCTACTTTCATGAATTTGATGAATCGTGTATTCAAAGAGTATCTAGATCAGTTCCTGATTGTTTTCATCAATGATAAACTGGTGTACTGGAGAAGTCTAAAGGAGCACGAAAAACAGTTAAGGATAGTGCTCCAAACTTCGTGGAATCATGGACTGTACGCCAAGTTCAACAAGTGCAAGTTTTGGTTAACTCGTGTGGCGTTCCTAAGTCACATGATTTTAAGTGAAGGAATCTCCGTGGATCTGACCAAGATCGAAGCGGTTATCAACTAGCTAAGATCGACAATTGTGACAGAGATCGAAGTTTCTTGGGATTGGCGGTTATTACGAAGGTTCATGGAAGGATTCTCAGCATTAGCCTCGCCTTTGACTTGAAGCTAAAAAAGGAAGAGAAGTTTGTATGGACTAATAAGTGCGAGCGTAGTTTCCAAGAGTTTAAGCAGAAGCTGACTACTGCACTAGTGCTAACAATTCCATCTGGTCCTGGAGGATACAAGATCTATAGTGATACATCGTTTAGAGGATTGGGTTGCGTGTTAATGCAGCATGGCATAGTCATTGCATACGTGTCCTGTCAATTGAGATATCATGAATTGAACTACCGACTCATGACTTGAAACTTGCGGTGATTATCTTCACCTTGAAGATTTGGAGACATTATTTCTTTGGAAAAAGATTCCAGATCTTTACAAACCATCAATGTCTCAAGTACTTATTCTCTCAAAATGAATTGAATATGAGACAGTGTCACTAGATGGAATTTCTTAAAGATTATGATTGTGATATCCTGTATCACCCTGGAAAGGCTAACAAAGTCGCAAATGCGTTGAGTTGAAAGTCTTCAATAGTGCAGATGGTGATCAAGGAGTGGATTTTACTCGAAGGAGCTTGAGATTCGATTTTCAAATTTGAGGTGGGTGTGGCACCCCTCGATGGCCCCGATCCGATTAGGGTCGCCACAGTTCGATTACCATTTACTTTCCTTATTAACATATCACTCTGATATCATTTCAAGTGCAGTGGGTCCATACAACTTGGGGGTTTACATATTTTTTTTCTTTTTTTTTTTCGGTCCTTTGCGCAATTTATATAACAGAAGCATATCCAATAATTCCCTTCCCTACATTCCGAAATCGATGCACACCAACTAAACATCTTACATAAGTTAAAACCGAACACGTTCATTTACATAGAGCAAATGGACATCATTCATCGGTACATCAAAATGCCATAGTCTTTCTATACTTGGCTATATCTCAAAAGATGACCGACGTCTCTTCCAACGGTCATACATTTAAAGTCCATCGATCAGTGTCGGCGTCCAAAAGTTCCCTCCTTTGCTATCCTTCCCCTTGCGGTCATATCCAACCGCTCAATCCATCTACTAATCTGAAATGTTGGTCCCCAAAAGGGGTGAGTACAACCACTCAGCAGGTAAAGGAATCCAATAATCACTAAATGCATCATACAAGTCATATATGCATTGCAGGTGTTACTTACCTTGAAGCCATGCGTAATACTATCATGCATCATCATGCCTTATCATCATGCATATCATATCATCATATGTCATCTTCATAATCATCATCATGGCATCATTATATCATACATGTCATCCTTATCATGACATCATCACATCACATATTATCATCATCATCATGCATATCATACCATGGGTGATCATCATATCACATCACATATTATCATCATCATCATCATGCATATCATCATGCATATCATACAATGGGTGATCATCATATCACATCACATGTCATCACCATCATCATGCATATCATCATGCATATGTCATCATCATATCACATCACATATCATCATCATCATCATGCATATCATCATGCATATCATATCATGGGTGATCATCATATCACATCACATATCATCACCATCATCATGCATATCATACCATGGGTGATCATCATATCACATCACATATCATCACCATCATCATGCATATCATACCATATCATGCCATGAGTTAATTTTCATCTTTATCTTTAAATTTGATCACCACATCACCCTTCCTCGAATTTTATCTCATATTTTACACTCGCATCCCATGCGAGAAAAACCTCCGGGCATGTATCCAAGATACAACCGGGCATCCGGCCCCCCCACATTCCAGGCATCTCGCATCCCAACTAGCATCACGAGAAACCTCCGGGAATGTATCCAAGATACAACCGAACATCCGGCCTTTACCCTTCTAGCCGGGCATCTCGCACCCAAATCCTGGCATCGCGAGGCATTCCCTTCGGGCAAAGACCTCCGACAGGGCTTCCGGAATTATGTACCGACATACCACCAGGCCTCCCCTAGAATTACGTACCGTATACCACCGGGCATCCCGACACTCTCGGGGAAATCCGGCAATGCATCTCTGTACATTCCGGCCATCATCCTCCACCACAACCTCTTACTCACATATCATTTTCCACATTCACCATCATTTTAATCTCATTATTACATGGCATATGATTCACACATGCATCACAATTTATGATCATACATACACCAATGTCATATAACAATGCATAATAAATTCAATGGAACTCATGGCCAATAAAATAATCCCCTTTTTATATTAATATTATTTTAATATTATTTTAATATTTTATTACTATATTTATTTATTTTCATAAATAAATATTAAATTTAATATCTATGATTTTCCCAAAATCATAATATTCAAACAATCATTAAACAAGCCAATAGGATAACAAATTTCATGCAAAATTCATGGCCAACTCGAATTTCACATAATTTCACAATTTCCACAAAATAGCACATGATACTCGGATAATGACCAGAACGCACAGTTTCGAAATAAATTCGATTAAAATACCCGTATGGCCTCCAAAAATTATGAACTTTTATAGGGTGATAGCCAACACATTTAGTGCATTTTTCATGAAGAACTCCAAGACAAATTATTTTTAGATTAATTTATACAACCCCACGAAACTTCTGGAACCACTACCGCGTCATCCAGAACAAACATGTCCGAAATTTTTAGATTTCACCCATCTATTCTCTTTCGTTTCCTCTGAAATTTTAGTATGTTATGTAACAAGGTGTCCTTTACAAGTTTCATGAAGAAATCTAGGTCAAATAACCAAATTATGGTCACCATTTAAGTCCATGAATTCTCGGGTGTCTCGGAATACTTCACCAGAACCATCGTTTCCAAGATCTAGCCGATTCACCAAGCTATACTTGTTATTTTCGCTTAAAATTTGAGTATGTTGTAGTTTAATGTGTTACCTTCAACTTTCATCAAGACATCGAAGTCAAATCTTCAACGAAAATCAACATACAAACAAAAATCCAGCAAGAAGTCAGTGAAAACTTCACAGATCTAGGGTCTCCGTATAATAGAAATTTAACCCTCATATCTCCATCATTTTCCACGAAATTTCAGTATGTTGTAGTTCAAGATGTTAGCTACAACTCTCATGAATATATCATAGCCAAAATCAAACTCTAAACATGCATGCAAGCTCTCACAACATTCTGACTCAAACAGTTCATACGAAAATATTCCAGATCTAGCATCTCTGTAGGATGAGAGTTTCACCCCTCAAGTCTCATTCATTTTCCACTAAAGTTTAGTATGTTGTAGTACAAGACGTTAGCTACAACTTCCATGAAGACATCAAAGCCAAAATCGGTCTCCAAGCACCTATGCAAGCTCACACAAGTTACTGACTCCTACAACCGAGCAAGAACAGTTACACGGTTTGAAAACAACCAACCCTTACCTCGGTTTTTCGCACAAATATCACCTAAAATCGAACATACAACCAACACTACAACAAGCAAGAGAAGTTAAAGGACTCCACTTGCCTCTACACCACAGGAACGGCGGCACAAGGCGGTGAGCACGGCGGTCGGACGGCGACGACTGCTCCTCGGCTCCTCCTCTCTCTCCAAATCTCTCCCTCTCTCGGTTCTGCTCGGTCACTCTCTTTAGTTCACTTACACAAGCAGATTAGCTGCTGGTTTTGCTAAAAAAACCAGCCAACAAAGAGGGGGATTTTCGGTGGATGCATGCATGGAGGATAGGTGTAGGTACAACAAGGACAAGTGTTTAATGTCAAAGGACAAGTGTGATTACGGAGGAGACAAGTGTGGGGGAGAAGTCTTTTTCCGATTCTCTTCTCTCTCTTCCTCGACTACTCAGTCCATTTATTCTTCTGTAAGTTCACTTAAATTTTAAATTTATTCTTTGCTAATCATTAGCTGCTTCGTGGCAGCTTGTAACAGGGAAACACGGAGGCTTGTGGGCGAGCACTCATCAGCTTGCTCGTCCATGCAATGGGCGGAACTCCAGTTGTCACTCCTCCTCTAGCGACGTGGCCATCATTTGCAGGGTCTCGGTCAACATCTCTTCTCTCTTGTTGACCATTCTGTCGACTAATTAAATAGTTACTATGGAGTGGTTTGGGTCGGTGGGTTGTGGCTTTATTACTCTTAATATCCAGCCACACTTTATTCTAAATATTCGCCTTAAATCTCCGCATGTGCATGAGTTATATACGGCTTATTCATATGGCCGTATGATACTACAACAATAAACAAGGATGGTTCAATTCGTAGGGTACATGGCCAAGTATAGAAAATTTCTTGTCAATCCATCTTGTGGCACAATCTCGGTCTCATCAATGATAGTACATAGGGATGGGTCTGTGCTTTATGCGACGATCAACATATTTCTAAACGCGGCCCATCAGTTCGACAATGGAATCAAACAATGCTCATGCAAAATACTAATGGCACCATCCAACAGTACTTCTATTGATTTGTCATGGTCATCATACATTCGAGGATTGTTAAAATTCTCGGGTGCCACAGTGGGCCACCTTTCAAATCTTATGACCACCCTCAGAATTGAACTAAAAGTATAGATAAGAATCAAGACGCTACAGTTTTTTTTTGGTAAAGAATCAAGACGCTACAGTTGATGGACCCAGAGATCTAGAAAATCGTACAAGAAGATGTAGAAAAGATGAAGGTTGATTTCTAGATTTCTGAAGACGGAACACTGAAGTTTCGTGGACAATTGTGTGAACCCGACGATGCAGAGCTGAGGGAAGAGATTTTGTCAAAAGCTCATCATAGCAATTACAACAATCATCCAAGCAGTACGAAGATATATCAGAATCTGCGTCAACACTATTGGTGGACTGGTATGAAGGTGGATATCGCCAAGCATATTGCCAAGTGTTTGACGTGTCAGCAAGTGAAGGCCCAACATTATAAGCCGTGAGGACTTTTGTAACCTCTCGAGATTCCTGAGTGGAAGTAGGAACACATCACGATGGACTTTGTGATGGGCTTACCAAGAAGTCAAAGGGGTAATGATTCCATTTGGGTTGTGGTTGACAAATTGACAAAATATGCTCATTTCATCGCCGTATGAAGGGACTATGCATTAGATATATATGTTGAGCTATACGTGTGTTAGATAATTCATCTACATGGAGTGATCACATCTGATTGAGACCTGAAGTTCATAGCAACCTTCTAGAAGAGTTGACAGACTGCTTTGGGAATGAAGCTGCAGTACAGTACGGCCTATTATTCGCAGATGGATGGCTAGTCTGAGAGGATGATTCAAACCCTTAAAGACATGCTACGAGCTTGCATGCTAGACTTCAAGGGAAGCTGTGAGGAACAACTTCATATGGTTGAGTTTGCCTACAACAACAACTACCAGTAAAGTATTCAAATGGTACCGTTTGAAGCGTTGTATGGCAGAGCATGCAGAATGCTAGTGTGTTGCGATGAAGTTAGAGAACGAAAGATTATAGGCCAAGAATTGGTTCAACAGTCAATGGATACAGTTGCAATTATCGGGGACAAATTAAAAACTGCTAAGAGTCATCGAAAAGCTATGCAGATAAGCATTGAAGACCTTTGGAATTCCAAGTTGGTGAACACTTATTTTTGAAGGTGTCATGGATAAGGGGTACTTCAAGCTTTGGCAAGAAATGGAAGCTGAGTTCGAGGTATGTAGGTCCCTTTGAGATTCTGGAGAGAATAGGGACTTTGGCATATCGTCTCGCGCTACCGCCGAGACTGGCGCAAGTGCACGACATCTTCCATGTGTCGATGTTGAGAAAGTACGAGCCTAACCCGACCCACATGCTGAATTTTGAAGAGTTAGACGTGGATGACAAAGTGTCATACATGGAGAGACCGGTTCAGATTGTAGATCGCAAGGACCAAGTGCTATGCACCAAGACGATCTCATTAGTCAAAGTGGTCTAGCAACACTACGGAACAGAAGAAGCGACATGGGAAAGGGAAGACTCAATGAGATGACAATACCCCCACCTTTTTGTTTAAGATTTGTAATGGTTTAAATTTCAATGATGAAATTTTATAAGAGGGGAAGAGTTGTGACATCCTCATTTTCTACCCTGTTTTTGATTATATGAATTGGGCTTTTCATCAACGTGCCTATAATTTTTTTCTCGGAGTTTATCACTCATGAGATAACTAATCTATCAGATGAAACCGTTAAGGAATATAAACACAAAAGACTTGCAAATTCGACAAGAAATCGACGCTTGACCGTGCTAATTTGCAAGGGTCAATACGGCACTGTTAAAATCGATTAGAGATCGGAGATAGGTTGTTTCAACAAAGGCATGTAATTAAAGTATGGATGATTTCACCTAATTGCAAAATTCTCGTCCAACGGCACTAAACCGATTTTTCTGTTGTTTCTGTACCTTGTGCTCATATTTGAAATCTCGAGATTTTCACGATAATTGAGAGTCGCCTATGAGTCGAAGAGGCACAATATGACTCGAAAATAATCGACCACGAGTCAAATGTGCTAAAAATTCCTAAAAGTTACTCGGTAGGTTAGGTCACACTAAAATCGCGTCTGGTTGAAATTAACCACAAAATTGAAACCGATTGCAGAAATTGAAAGTTCTATCATGTCATGTTAGGAACGTTGACTCATCCTCCGAAGAATTTTCGGTGAAAAATCAAAATTGGACAATATCGGACTAGTAAATTCGGATGGCCATTTTTAGTGCGCTTTTGGCATCCAAGATGGTTCAAATGATGAGGAAAATTATGGAATTTGATATGGACTTCCTCCTTGGCATTTTGGCCATCAATTTAAGGTCAATTGGAATGGAATTGAATTGAAATTGAAGAGGAATGCTTGAAATTCGTAGCCATGGGGGACTGCAACATTTCAGCACCTTTTGTGGCTTATGAGGGAAGTTTATGAAGGGAAATTGGCTGAGGATAGGGCTATGAACTTTGGAGGCCTTGTGATGATGAGCTAAGATATTTGTTGAAAACTTTTGAGGCCAATTGTCCCCCGTAAGTCAGCTGCAGCCACTTCATCTTCTTCCTTAGCTTCTTCTTCTCCATTGTTGCTAAATTTGAAGAAGAAAACTAGCCAACAAACTAGAGAACTAGCCAGTCCTTGCCGTTGCACGCCCGAGCTCCCCCGCATGCTTGTTGATTACTGCACGCCGTCCTATTCATCCACCGAGCGAGCTGCTGCTCCACCTCCAGCTTGAGCCCGTTGCAGCTCCGTTCGTCTTGCATGCCGTCCCGAAGCCCCGAGTAGCTAGCCACCTCCACTTGGTCCCGCTATTGTCGCTGGTGCCACCTTGCTGCGCCTACGGCAACCATGCCACTAAACTAGCTTCTTTAGCCCAAAATAGAAACGAACTCTCCGCCTTGCACACCGTCCCGAAGCCCCGAGCAGCTAGCCACCATTGCCTGGTCCTACTATTGCTACCTAGTGCCGCCTTGCTGTTCCTACGCCAACCGTGCCTGCTCCACTAGCTCCTTTAGCCCAAAACAAAATTGAACTCTCAGCCTTGACCGAGAGCTTCGTGTACCCCTTTCGGGCCCTTCCAAGCCTCATTGGGTGTCGCCGTAGGCTTAAATCTCGCTTGCCTCCATGTCGCCATTGCCGTGAACTCATCGACTCACAAATCGGGTGAGTTTACTTGCTAAACCTTGCTTTGGGGGTTAATTATGCTTAGAATAGGATTAGCTTAGCTTAAGATTTGTTTAGGTGGATTAGTTAGTTTAATTAGTAGTTTAGTTGGTTAATTAGGCTAATTAGGTGGTTAGATTAATTTAGTTAGGGGTTAATTAGATTGTAGGATTTATTTAGCTTAGTGCATTATTTAATTAGGTCCAATTAGGTGGTTAAATTAGTGTATTCAGCTTAATTAGTCATTTATGTAATTAATTTCATTTATTTAATTAATTTTGTAATTTATTTAATTATTTGATATTTTCTGGAAATATTACAAGGATAGCCGGTCGTTAAAATTTTGTGCTGATTGTCATGGTGTAATTAGTTTATGTAATTGAGTGATGATTGTTGATTTTTAGTTATTATTTGAAAATTATGAAGTTTTCGTATTTAATTAGAAAATACGAGGTGTCGGGTTTTGACACCAAAAATGTTTTTAGGTACTATATAAAATAATGAGATTTTTAAAAGAGAGGATATCAATTTTTCTGGTTCAATCTAATCATGTACTCACACACGACTAGTTTACCGGGTGTTTTTAATATAAAAAAAAGGCCAATTTCATTATTTTAATTGGGGCATTTGAGTGTAAGGCACGATGTCCTTGGCTGAGGTTGGTTGTGTGTGTGATCATTATGAGAATCTGTCACCAACGAAAATTGGGTGGATGGTACCCCTATATGGGATGCTCTTGTCAATGGATGCCGATCGTAGTAGAGGCTGGGCCGATGCTCCTTCGGGATTGCCGTCTAAAGGTAGACGTTCACATGCTCAATGGGGTGAGACGATGCCCCATTATCCTAGAAGACCGTCAAACTTTGAGTAGGTCGTGCTCGTGGGGCCATAATCAATTGGAACGCGTGAATGATTGAGATAAACGCTCTTGATTATGGGACAAAATTGTATGGTATGGAATGGTACGTGTCATAACGATTTGGCCTTATAATCAAGACCCCCGTGATTGATTGAGATATGAGTAAAACATTCCAATTGATGTGTGTATTTACTATATGTATCTGTTACTTGAATTGTATTGATGTATAGGGAGGTGCTAAGGCGAGGTGAGTCTTATGTGATGTATGGTTAGACTGCCTCTAGGTATATTACTTTCCTAATCGGGGTTTAGGGCGTGAACTCACTGAAACGTTATCTCACCTCGTCATGGTTTAACTTTTTATAGGTCCCTAGATGGAGGCCCGTCCAGTTTGTTTTGGACAGCTGCGGGGGTATAGCGAGCAAAGTATTGACGTTCCTGTCCTCGAGAGTCCCTGGCTCCATGAGCTCATTGTGACCACTATCTTGGTCGATGAGAACCAACCAAAGATGGTACATCATCGATTCAAGGCATGGTTTCGTCATGAGCCTAATAGGGCGCGGGAAGGTCCCCTTCGGGGTTTCGACATACCTCCGTTGGGGGTGAGGGGATAGCTGACCCACCTAATGGTGTCGTCATAGATCCGAATCCCAAGTAGATAGGGTCCAGGATAAGGTTAGCTCAGTAGTCTCTTTTGTTTATAGACTCTTGTGTATAAACCTAGTGTGTTTATAAAAGTGTGTTTGTGAAAATTTGTTGTTCTGCTTTTCTATCCCACGTTGGTTATTGTCTAGGGATTGTTTATTTCGCTTTTGCCTATGCATGGTTCGTTTGGGTTGGCGACGCATCTTGGGAACATCGCAATTTAGTTGACTACCGAGAGATGTACGTGCGCTCGAAGTTCGGGGTGTGACAATCTGTGACACCCCTAAACATCTTAGGTCGCCACAGGCACCTATTGCTACACCTAATGGACACTAATTACATCTCTTCGAAGAAGCGTCGTAGTTCATAGACATTTTTTTTATTTGAAAACGGTCCAAGCGCGACTCATTAGGGGAAGCAAAATTTAATATCGCCATCTTTCTCCCAACAATCATGATACAATTGCACACCACTAAACATCATAAGAAAAGATAAAGCCACGACACTCTTATTTACATATTCCCATGATAGGTTTCCTTGGGTCGGTACAATCAAAAGAAAGGCCAAGACTTGTAGCTACACTCGGCCATAACCCAAATAGAAACACTCGACCCACTATGTCTATCATGCAAGATCCTCCATCAACTAGTGTCGGCTATCATCCCAAAAAGTTTCAGCTCTTACTTCTCACGCACGGGCCCTCACACCCATCCCGGTGCATCACGGGGTGGCAGCGGCAACATCCCACGCATCACTCCGTTCGACAAACATGAACGAATATGAACTCCTGAATGACGGGACCCTCAGCCATGCCCACGTCGTACATCACTAAGGAGCAAACTCGAATAAATGTCAAACCAAGAATGATGGGACAAGTCGATCTCCACACACTCGACCTCTACATCCGAAGGAAGGCCGTAAAAGACGCCCCGCGTGACAGCGGGAGCGGCATCCTGCTAATTTGAAATGTTGGTCCCTGAAGGGGTGAGTACAACCACTCAGCAGGTAAAGGACCAATAAACCACTCAATGCATCATGCAATACAATTATCACAATCATAGCATCACATATCATTAAAGCATCCATGCATAATTTATCTTGATATCATGCACATGTCATCACACCTCATGTACATACATTATCATATAGTCATCATCATCATGTCATTCACTTACCATCATTATGTTACATGTACAATCATGTCATAGGTGCACATACATCCATGCACTTACCCTCATCATGCATCCATGCACTCGTCATCATCATATCACATGTACCATCATGCCATAGGTGCACATACATCCATGAACTTACCCTCGTCATGCATCCATGCACTCATCATCATCATATCACATGTATCATCATGGCATAGGTGCACATACATCCATGCACTTACCCTCGTCATGCATCCATGTACTCATCATCATCATGTCATACATATACCATCATGCATAATTCAATTTCAATTTCCCAATTTCATCCTTTCATTTTGGGCCGCCACATTTCTCTTTCCTGGGACCAATGTTTGCATCCCACATTTATCACTCGCACCCCACCTGGCATTGCGAGAACCATCCGACACAATACTAGCCGGGCATCCGGCACAATACTTGCCAGGCATCTCGTACCCCAACTAGCATCACGAGGCATCCCCCGGCTCAATACCAACCAGGCTTCCGGCTCCCCCACTCTCCAGGCATCTCGAAACTCCCGATGACCCTCCGGGCATGCATCATGATAGAACCGGGCATCCAACACAAACCTCCAGGCATGTATCATGACACAACCGGGCAACCGGCCGTACCCTTCTAGCCAGGCATCCCGACACTCCCGGGGCATCGTCGGCTCACACCTCCGACGGCCTTCTCACTTATCTTAATTCACATCTTCAATTTTAACATGGCATGTAAGGTGATGGAAATCAAGATCATATTCATCCTTTGATTCATATATGCATAATCATCATCATGCATGTAGCAAGACACAATCATTCATAACAATACAATTTATGGAGTCCATACAATTTAGAATAGTCCATATATCATGCCTTTTTGAAGTTTATTAAATTCCAGCTTGTACAATTTTTGAAAATATTTAAATTAAATATCTCTATGATTCTCAAAAATCATAAAATCAGGACATGTGATAGACAAGACAATAAGTTAACAATTTCTTGAAGAACATATGCCCAAAACGATTTTCACACAAGAAAATATAATTCACATGATTACAGCATGTAATTTCGGATAAAATCAGATTGCGTAGTTTTTGAAATAATTCGATTAAAATACCTGAATGACCTCCGAAAATTATGAAAATTTACCATGTTATAGTTAAGACCCTAAAGTAGATTTTTCATGAAGACATCTAGGCCAAATTCGTTCTAGATAATTTTCTATAGGCGTCCGAGTCCCCTGTTTCTAGCACCGAAACGTCCAGTATAGCTATCTCCGAAATATCGAGTTTTCACCTACTTATCCTTCTTCATTTCCTCTGAAATTTTGATATGTTGTACATCAATAGGTTCCCTACAACTTTCATTAGGGATCTAAGTGAAATTCCCAACGAATAGTCACCATATGGGTCCAAGAAGTCTCGAGTGTCCAGTACCGTATTTCCAGATTTACCGTCTTCAAGAGAAAGTTGATTCACTAGGCTACACTTGCTCATTTTACCTCAAATTTGAGTATGTTATTAAATAGGATGTTCTCAACAGTTTTCATGAAGAAGTCGAAGAGAAATTCTCGGTAAAATGCAACATGCAACCCCACAAAACTACCAAAAGGTCAGCAAAGCAGTTCCAGATCTAGTGTCTTCGTAGGAAGAGGGTTTTTCCCCTTAAAAATCAACCATTTTGTCCCAAATTTTAGTATGTTATAGTTTGATATCTTTTGTACAACTTTCATGAAGGAGTCGAATTCAAAATCCAACTCGAAACATGCATGCCAGCCTCTACAATTTCTGGGTTAGGCGGTATACACGAGAACAGCAAGCATTTTCAAAAACAAACCACATTAGCTTCGGTTCCTTACATCTAAACACCCATGAATTCAACCACACATGCAAGACACGCATGCAAGAGTAGAAATTGATCCTAACTTGCCTCTAAGATCAAGTGGACGGCGGCACACGGACGGCACACCGGTGACGGACGAACGGACGGCGTGCGGGCAAGCGGCTCCTTTTCTCTCTTGGCTTCCCCTTCTCTCTTGCAACTCTCTCCCTCTCTTTGGCTTGGCCAAGTCCTTAACCGGCCACTCTCTCTCCCCCTTTTGTTTCCCCTAATTCCCATCATTAGCAATGATGATGTGCCTCCCCACAAGCCAATGCATGGAGCCTTCCTTTTTGTCACTTGGCAAGGCTCATGCAAGATGGGCTTGGGATTGGAAGAAGTGGGCCAGCCATTCCCCCCCTCCTTGGTCGACGGTCACCTCTTCATGGGCCTCAATGGGCTGGCCATTTGGCCCACCAAGAGTCCAAGCTATTGGGCCTAAGGCCCAAACCTAATCTTACCCCGAATTTTAAATTTCACATGGCCAAAATCTTGTAACATTTTATCTATAGGAATTTAGTCTATGAGGTGCATGGCCAAGAATAAATTATTCTCATTAATTTATCTATAATACTAATCTCAACAATTCATGAATACAAGCATATATCACTTAGTCTTAAGAGGAGACTAATGGCTAAAGCATAAACCATAGGTAATTTCATTACCTAATTATGGGCTTTAATACACCTTAGAGCTTGTCTTGAATTTTTGGGATGCCACACAATCATATCCAACACATCACATGCAAATCCTAATCATACTTTGGCCTTTAGATCACGAAAGCCTCACCTAACAATTATTGGTCTCAAGATCATAGTCAAGTTTACTCCATCATCTCATGCAAGTATTTGGGACACAATTCTTGGAAATCATTTGGCCTAAACCCCACACCATTGAATGTATAATATAGTAGTCTTATATTCATGAATAACAACTTACTCCAATGTATCCATAATTAGTCAATCAACTATTAGAACATATGAACAAACCACGACAATGGCAGGCCATGAGTTCAAACACCCATTACAACTTAACATAAAAAACAACAAGATTTTCATTGTTGTCAACGGTGTCACCTTACATATTAACCAATTAATATGCATATTGAATAAAAATTTGAAAGTCATTTTAAAAATTCTCATCACAAATGAGAATTGGTCATCAGATCAAGCAAACAACATAAACCAATCATCAATTAAGAGCAGGAAGATGTTTAAGGATTGGCTCTGATACCACTGTTGGTGTTTATTTCAATAAACAAGAATAAGTGCATAAGTAAATTAAGATCAAAGTTTGATTCCGGCGGAAGTAAAAACGCTTATACACCTGTTTCCAAAGCATTTTCGAGCATTTTAACAAAAGCACATAGAAGAGATAAATGAGCTAATCGTATTAACCTTGTACCGTGCTCCAAAATTTGGTTTTGGTGTTCTTAATGTTTTGAGCATGAATGTTTAATGTCCTCATAGCAATGGTTCTGACGTTCTTCAGATTCAACCCCATAAATGTTGGGTATCTAGTTTAGACACAACCTATTCTCACGTTGAATAGAAGAGAGAAATTGAGATATCTCATAGCTACAATTATGTTAGTAATTGCTCTCGTGTGGGAAAGACTTTGTCAGTTGTCGCGACCTAAATTTCGGGTGAACCACCTAGGGTTTGGCTAATGGATTGTTAAGCCTAGACTTAACTCGGGTTTTCCCAAACTTATACCAATTCGCTACTTAGGTTTAAGTTCTTAACACGCAAATGGTTTTTCAATTTGGAGTCGCCACTAATCTATTTTTGGTGGGTCAATTAAAAACCCAAGTACAGTAACAAGAGATTTACTTTACTTCTATGAACCAGAGATTGTGAGTTTGGGGACTTGATTACGCTAGATATCTTTAACGCCATTTCGGTACCTTTCCTTTTTATTTGAAAAAAATGTTTTGTAGGCAACTTGAATTGATTTTAATTTAACACCTTAACATGTGAGGCGATCATGTAGGTGCGCAAACCATGAATTTAACACCCAAGAAAAGCAATGAATAAATTGTAGGAGGACTTACCTCATGGCATCGAAAGTATCTACAATGTTATATTAGAATTCCCATCGATAGTCCTAGATATGATTTCTAATTAACACACAATCGCTCAATCTCTTTCAGGATTTTCTTTTTGTTTAATGAAATCTAAGCTATATGCAATGCAATTTAACCAAATGACCTAATTCTATTGATGGACAATTTCTAATTAAATGGACCTAGCAACAATCACTAAATGACATACGTTTCGTGAACCTAGTTCTATATGACGTGCACATGATATTTTTATTTTCTTAATAAACGTGCAATCTATCCTAGTATGCAATGACGTGCAAAGAATGCCCTAATTCTAGGTTTTCTTTTTTTCCTTTTCTTTTTATCAAATTCAAAATTAAAAAAGACTAGCATGCTAAGTTGATTTTTTCTTTTTTTAAGTTGAAATAAAATTCATATCCTAAATATGCAAGATAACCCTAAAACAAGAAATATTCTAAGATGAACCTAATCTTAACTCAAATACATATATATATATATATATATATATTGGGTTTTTACGAAAAAATAATCAATTCAAATATCCAGCAAGATAAAATTGATATCCATAAATTAATGAATCATATCCCGCGCATAGAATCGGATTGGCCAATTTTAAACAAAAATGCAAATCGAATATTAAGCGTGAGATCGGATTGACAATTTTCCGTGCGATTGCAAGTTAGATTTTGGACACAAAAAATCAGACTATCAATCCTTAATTTAAAAGGCTACTCCACATCAGGGATTTTAATCTTACATTAAGGAATATTTCAAATATATAAACAAAATAAATAAAAATAATATAAAAGAAAATAAACTATCTAATTTGAATTTTAGCTTCAAACGAATGGCGGCTTGTGGATCGCGATGGGGCTCAGCATGGCTCAACGCAGAGGCTGTGGTGGTGAGCCGCTGAGGGTGGTGGGTCGCCGTCGATCAGAGCTCCAGCGAGGGACAACAAATGTGTGGCCGGCAACGAGCCACTGTGGTCGTTGGTGGCGTCGTTTGGAGAGGGGTGACTCGAACCAACGTGTAAGGATGCGGCAGGACAAAGGCGGCACTTAGGCGAGAGGGCAGTAACCGGTGCGGTAGAGCAAGTCGATGCTCAAATGACAAGCGACGATAGTGGGTCACGACGAGGGACAGGATTCGTGAGCGGTGGGCGGGTAGGCACAGGCTGCAAGCGAGACGGGCTGTTGAGCATTAGGGATAGGTAGAGGTGAGGTCGTCGGATGACGAGTAGAGCTTCTGTGGTGGTGGCGATGATGAGTAGATTGTGGGCAGAGCAACAAGGTAGACGAGCGATGACCGGCTTAGGTTGCTACTACGGTGGCGGTGGCACAAGGTCGTGGCTGCTGGCGTCGGGGCTAGCTGCAGGAGTGGTAGAGATTGGCAGACTAGCAGACGTCAAGCAAATGCAAGAGTAGTGGAGGCTTTGCGAGTGTCGTAGATGGGTTGAGGGCGGAATTGCGGCAGGAGCAATGGCTACTGGTGTCAAGCTGCAGCAGCAATGGTACTCAGAGGCTCGACTGCTGGCATTGGGTTGCTAGCGACAGTGCGGGGATGGGGCGACAAAGGCCTTGTGCGGGGGTCGATGAAGGGCTCGGCGACAAGTGCTTCTTCCTCCTTTCCTTTTGGCCTTTTTGTCCTTTTTCTTTTTTTTTCACTCACATCACTTCCGACGTCCCCTCTCTGTCTCTATCTGCTGTACTTTCTTGCCCCCTTTGTTGACTTTTACTTCCCCCAAAGAAAAGAGCCTTTTTTTTTGTCTCTTTTTTCGTTTTGTGTTGCTCTATTTTACCCTAAAAAAAGAGAGAAGGTGTCTTCTACAAAGTGATCAAAACAGAAGCCCCCTTGTGTGGCCATATGTATCAATATGTGTGTCCCCCCTCTCTTGTAGTGTAGTTTTATTTTCTTCTTCAAATCAACATCCACGAAGATCTTCTCCAGAACGCAATATTTCTTTTTATTTTTTACATCTCTTCTAGATTTCCTTTGCAAAAATGAATATTCTTCTCCAATCTTATCACATATTGCCAAAAATTCAAAATTGCGGCATCCCAAAATTCAGAGCCAAGCCATAAGGTGTGTTAAAGTTCCTAATTAGGTGATAAAATTTCCCTTGGCTTACGCTTTAGCCATTAATCTTTTAATCAGATGATTTGTGCATATGATTGTGAGAATTTAAATTCGATAGATCAATAATTTATGCTTGGCCATGTACTTTATAAATTAAATTTCAATAAACAAGATGCCCCCAGACTTTGGCCATGATGAAAATTGAAGTTGAAAAATATTTATAGAAGAAATTCAAAAAAAAAAAAAAAAAAAAGAGAGAGGAAAAAAGGGTTAAATTTTAGGATAGGCCTTAAGCCGATTGGCCTAAGCTTAATGGGCCAAGTTAGTCGGCCCAATTAGGCCTACTAAAGGGGGCTGTCGCCGGCCCATTAAGGCCCAAGGAAGAGGTGGCCGGCCCATGCATGGGTCTTGCCAAGTGGCAAGAAGAGCCTCCATGCATTGGTCCATTTAAGTGGCATGTAATGATTAGCAATGATGAAAGTTTAAGGGTATAAGAAGGGGAGAGAGAGAAGGGTGGTCGGCCATTTGCTTGCCCAAAGAGAGAGTGAGAGAGAGAAAGAGAGTGCGAGACAGAGAGAGATCGTGCGAGAGGGAGGAGCGGCCGAGAGAGAAAGGAGGAGGGAACCGCCGTTTGCCGCAGTGTTCGCCGCCCTACGCCGTCGACCGACTGGTCTAGAGGCAAGTGGGTGTCCTCTAACTTCTCTTGCATGCTTGTACGTTGTTTGCATGTTAGATTTTGGGTGTTTTAAGTGAGAAAAACCGAGGTATGGTTGGCTTGTTCTTAAGTCGCGTGACTGATCTTGCTTGGATCGTGTGAGTCAGTAACTTGTTTGAATGTGTGTTTAGAGTCCGATTTTGGCTTTGATTTCTTCATGAACATTGTAGCTAACATCATGTACTACAACATACTGCAATTTCGTGGAAAATGATGGAGATTTGTGGGGTTAAACTCTCATCTTACAGAGACCTCAGATTTGGACAGTTTTTACAGACCTTTTGCAGGATTCATGGCTGCATGTTGGTTTTTCTTGAGAATCTCACCTCAATTTCTTAACGAAAGTTGTAGGGAACATCTTAAAATACAACATACTCAAATTTGAAGAGAAATGAACAAGCAAAGCTTGGTAAATCGACTAGATCTTGACGACGATGATTCTGGTGATGTATTCCGAGACACCCGAGACGTAAAGGACTAAAATGAGGACTATAATCTGGTTATTTGACTTGGATCTCTTCATGAAACTTGTAAAGGACATCTTGAAACATAACATATCCAAATTTCAGAGAAAACGAAAGAGAATAGATAGGTGAAATCTCAATATTTCGGAGATGGAGGCACTGGACGATGCGGTAACGGGTCTAGAAGCTTCGTGAGGTTGATTAAAATAATATATAAGGAATCTGGCTTGGAGTTCTGGATGAAAGTTGTACGAAAATAGATTGGCTATAATCCAGTAAAATTTTATACTTTTTAGAGGCCATATGGATATTTTAATTGAATTTATTCGGAAACCGTGCATTCTGGTTTCATCCGAGAAGCATAGGATGTTTTGGGAAAATTATGAGATTTTGTAAAAATTCAATTTGGCCATGAATTTTGCAAGTAATTATCATCCTATGAGTTTTTTTAACAATTTCTTGAATTTTGATAATTTTGGGAATTTATAGTTATTTAAAATAAACAAATAAATAAATAAAATGATAAATCAATAAATGAATAAATAAATAAAAGGGAATTATTTTATTGGCCATAAATTCCATTTAAGTAACTCATATTGCATGTGTGATAAAGCCTTGGTATGTGTATGATATTGAATTGAGATTATATGTGATAAAGCGTTGGTATGTGTATGGCATTGAATTGAGATGCAAATGTGATAAAGTCTTGGCATATGTGTGGCATTGAATCAATGCATGTGTGAATGTCATGCCTAGTATGATTTGTTTGATATCATGCGATGTGCCATGTTAAAATGAGATTAAAATACTGGTAAACATGGATGATGGTAAATCATGAGATGGTTGTGATGGCGGATGATGCTCGGAATGTATAGAGATACGTTGCCGAAATTCCCCGGGAGATTCAGGATGCCCGGAACATGGGGGTGCCGGAAGCCCTGTCGGAGGTCTTTGCCCGAAAGGAAATGCCTCACGATGCCAGGATTGGGGTGCGGGATGCTCAGCCAGGGAGTGTAAATGCCGGAAGCCCTGTCGGAGGTTTCTACCCGAAGGGAATGCCTCATGATGCTAGTTGAGATGCGAGATGCCTGGAATGTGGGGGGCCAGATGCCCGGTGGCCTGGGAGTCTAAATGCCGGGAGCCTCGGAGGACTTTGCCCGAGGGGATGATGAAATTGATGATTTGAGAAATTGGTGATGTGGTGATCAATTGAAAAGAAAAAAGTGGAAATTAAACCATGATATGATATGCATGATGATATGCATGATGATGATGATGATGATGATATGTGATGTGAAATAATGATGATCACCCATGATATGATATGCATGATGATATGCATGATGATATGCATGATGATGATAATGATACGTGATGTGAAATAACGATGATCACCCATGATATGATATGCATGATGATATGCATGGTGATGATAATGATGATGATATATGATATGACACGTGTAATGTGATGATGTCATGATGATGATGACATGTGTGATGAAATGATGCCATGATGATGATGACATGTGTAATGAAATGATGTCATGATGATGATGACATGTATGATATGATGATGATACACATGTATGTGTTATAAATTGATATGCTGATGCATGATAGTATGCGCATGGTTTCAAGGTAAGTAACGCCTGCAATGCATGTATGATTTGTCTGATGCATTGAGTTGTTATTGGATTTCCCTATCTCGCCGAGTGGTTGTACTCACCCCTTTTGGGGATAACATTTCAGATTAGCGTATGCCGCTTCCTACCGTCACAAGGGGTACATTTTACGGGATACCGTCCGATGTAGAGGTCGAGTGTGCTGAGATAGACTGTCCCTCTGTTCCCGAACTGACTTTTATTCGAGTACGCTATCTAATAATGTACGACGTGGGCCTGGCTGGGGGCCCTGTCATTCAGGAGTTTATTTCCGTACATGTTCGTCAGGATGGAGCGATGCGAGGGATGTTGCCACCGCCACCGCCCGATGCACCGGGTTGGGTATGAGACCGTGCGTGATGAGTAGGGGTTGTGTTTTTTGGGAGTTAGTTAGCCGACACATGTGATGGGAGGTCGTACGCATGTGATGTAGAGGATCGAGGATCTTTTTGAGGTTTTAGGCTAGACATGGCAGAATCCTAGCTTGTCCTTGTAATATATCGACTCGGAAAGAAGTCCCATCTGGAAAGAATATGTAAATTAAGTGTCGTCCCTTGTTTATAAAATCCTGATGTTTAGTGGTGTGTATTTGTATCATGGTTGGTAGGGGGAGAGATGGTGATGTTCTATTTTGCTTCCACTAATGAGTCGCTACTGGGACCGTCTTGTTTAAAAAAAAATGTGTCTATGAATTTTGACGCAGCTTCTAAGGAGAAAGGTAACAAGGAGTAACATTGGCGCTGGTGACGACTTGTGATAGGGTTCGGGGTGTCACAGCCGCCTTTTTTTGGTATCAGAGCGATGGTTATAAGTGGAGTGATAAGGAGCCTCATTTGGAAATTGAGGAACATGATGACAATGCACACCATATGATATAAGTTGAATAACGGGTGACGAGAATTCACTTGTAGATCCCTAGTAGTATATTATGAGTTGTTTTTAGGTACCAATAACATGTATATGTTACTTATGTAGTGATAGTAATTGCTTTGAGTGGAGGCGGTGAGTTTCAGATTATTCCTGAGGCAATGCTTGGAAATTGCAGGAAAGTCATGGTGCGAGCTGGAAGTGCTCATCCATTGAGGGCTGAAGCCTCTGCTGCAAGGGCTGAACCCTGAATGGAAGATATCCTGTAGGCATTAGCCAATATTGGAAATCTGATGGAAAGGCAGGCGCAGCAACAGCCCAAAGCAGAACGCCGTACTCAAGGACTAGTGGAGCAGTTTCTGAAGCTGAAGCCACTGAAGTTCAATGGAATAGGAAGTCCTGAGTAGGCGGAGCAATGGATTGATGGAATGGAACGGATTTTCCGATTGTTGGACTGCACTGATGCTGAGAAAATAGTTTTAGCAGAGTACCGGTTGGAGGAAATGCGAAGTTTTGGTGGAGAGCTTCGAATGACATAATCTTTCCACCAGTACTGATGTGAGCTAGGAGGAGTTTGTTAGGGCTTTCAATAGGAAGCATTTTTCTGATTGTGCTAAGGATAGGAAGATTACTGAGTTTGTTTAGCTAGAACAGAAAGAGTTGATGAGATCGGTATGAGGCTAGATTTTCTAAATTGTCTAGATATGCTCCTAGATTGATTGAGGATCGGAAGAGAAGGCTAAGAGATTCTTGAAAGGGCTGAGGACCGACATTAGAAAGCAACTGGTGCCTTTGAACATAATGGATTATAATGAGATTTATGAAAGGGCACAATTAGTGGAGCATGAGCTGTTGAGGGAACAATCGGAGTTTAAGAAACCGTTGAATTTTAATGATGTGAGAAAGGGGAAGAGACCTTAGTCTGATCAAGGTCAGACCTGGAATGTGAAGAAGAAGAGTAATTTTGGGAATTTTGGAGGGGCAAGGAGTGGTCCGAATATAGGGAAAACACCCTATCAGCCTGGTATTTGTCAAAAGTGTAATGAGAGACATGGCTCAGGACCTTGTACTGGTCAATTGAAACGTTTTGGTTGTGGACAAGTGGGTCACCTTAGGAGAAATTGCCCACAAGAGAGGTCGCAAGTGAGCGTTGGCTCGGTGCGACAGGGATATCAGAGTGCTGTTAGGTCAAACCCACAAGGGAATCCTCAGAGACCACCTGCACAAGGAAGGGTGTATGCGATCACCCAGGAGGAAGCTGAAGCTTCCAAAAATGTTATCTCAGGTACGATTCTTATCAATGGTGAAAAGGCATATGCATTGTTTGATACGGGTGCAACGCATTCGTTTGTGTCTGAAAGATATAGATGTTTGAATAAGATAAGAGTTATGCCTCTTGAGACTTCTCTTTGTGTTTCCACGCCTTCAAAGGATATGATATTGTCTACATTGGTATGTGTAAATTGTAAGATATCAATGGGAGGAAAAGATATGGAAATAGACTTGGTTGTAATGGCTATGTATGACTTTGACGTTATTATAGGAATGGATTGGCTTCGTAAGTATCGGGCTAGAATGGATTGCTATAGAAGAGTGGTTCAATTTGTTTTACCCGATCGGTCTAGTTGTGAATTTTTAGGAGGTCAGACGGATTTTCCTATAGCACTTATTTCGGTGGTAGAAGCATGTAAGTTACTTGACAAAGGATGTCAATGGTACCTAACCATAGTTAGAGATTATGCCAGGAAGGAGCCTAAACTTGAGGAAGTTTGTGTAGTTAACGAATTTCAAGATGTATTTCCTGAGGAATTGCCTAGATTGCCGCCAGAGCGGGAGATTGAATTTGAAATTGAATTAATGCCTGGAACGGGACCAATATCAAAAGCCCCGTATAGGATGGCCTTAGTTGAATTGAAGGAGTTGAAAGTGCAACTCCAAGAATTGCTTGACAAAGGATTCATTAGACCAAGTGCTTCACCTTGGGGTACATCGGTCTTATTTGTGAAAAAATAAAGATGGATCGATGCGCTTGTGTATTGACTATAGGCAGTTGAACCAAGTGACCATCAAGAATAAGTATCCTTTGCCTAGAATTGATGACTTGTTTGACCAACTCCGTGGAAGTTCGGTCTTCTCTAAGATTGACTTGAGGTCGGGATACCATCGATTAAGAATTAAGAAGGAGGACATTCCTAAGACTGCGTTCAGACTCGTTATGGACACTACGTGTTCCTTGTTATGCCATTTGGCTTGACTAACACGCCGGCTGCATTTATGGATTTGATGAATAGAATATTTTAGCCTTATTTAGACCAGTTTGTGATTGTTTTTATTGATGATATTCTGGTATATTCAAAAGGGCCTAAAGAGCATGAGCAACATTTGAGAATAGTTTTGCAAACTCTAAGAGAGCATAAGTTGTATGCCAAGTTTAGTAAATGTGAGTTCTAGTTGGACCGGATAATATTTTTAGGACATGTGGTGTCAAGAAAAGGAATTGCAATAGACTTGGCAAAAGTTGAAATGGTAGTAAATTGGTCAAGACCAACGACACCCACTGAAATACGAAGTTTCTTAGGACCGGCTGGTTATTATAGAAGGTTCATTGAAGGATTTTCACGACTGGCAGGACCTTTGGCTAAATTGACCCAAAAGAATGTGAAATTTGAGTGGAATGGAGAATGTGAAAGAAGTTTTCAGGAGCTCAAAAGGAAATTGACTTCGGCTCCAATTCTGACTATACCTACTGGACCTAATGGTTTCATAGTGTATAGTGATGCATCTCACAAAGGACTAGGATGTGTGTTGATGCAGCATGGCAAGGTTGTAGCCTATGCATCCAGACAATTGAAACCCCATGAGCTGAATTACCCGACGCATGATCTAGAACTAGCAGCTATAGTGTTTGCCTTGAAGATATGGAGACACTATTTGTATGGGGAAAAGTTTGAGATTTACACGGATCATAAGAGTTTGAAGTATCTGTTCTCACAAAAGGAATTGAACATGAGACAAAGGAGGTGGATGGAGTTATTAAAGGATTATGATTGTGAGATAAAATATCATCTAAGAAAAGCGAATAGAGTAGCGAGATGCTCTTAGTCGAAAGTCGGCTATGGAGATGGCTAGTTTAAGAATGGCAGAATGGGAACTATTAGAATCTGTAGCAAATTCAGAATTTAAATTGAAAATGGATTGTCTTACTGGTATGCGTAGTGCATTAAGGATTTAGCCTGAAATTTTCTAGAAAATTAAAATCCTGCAAGAATCTAACCCAGAGATTTTGAAAGTGAAAGATGCTGTATCTTTAGGGAAAAGACCAGAATTTCAAATCTCTGATGATGGAATAGTAAGATGTCAATGACGACTTTGTGTTCCCGACAATGAGGAATTAAGGAAAGAAATCCTGTCGGAGGCACATAAGAGTAATATAGTATCCACCTAGGTAGTACAAAGATGTACAGGAATTTGCGTCAGCAATTTTGGTGGAATGGTATGAAGGTAGATACAGCTAAGCACGTTTCTCAATGTTTGACGTGCCAGCAAGTAAAAGCGAAACATCGTGAACCTGCAAGACTTTTAAGACCATTAGACATTCCAAAATAGAAGTGGGAACATATAACGATGGACTTTGTGCTAGGATTGCCAAGGACATCGAGTAGTCATGATTCAATTTGGGTTATAGTGGATCGTTTGACTAAGTCGATACATTTCTTAGCGATTCGCATGGACTACCCAATGGATAAGTATGCGGACATGTATGTAAGTCAAGTAGTACGCTTACATGGTGTTCCAGTGACTATTACTTCGGATCGAGATTCGAGGTTTACATCAAATTGCATTAGGGACTAAGCTTCAATTTAGTACTGCTTTTCATCCCCAGACCGATGGACAAATAGAAAGAGTAATCCAGATATTGGAAGATATGTTAAGGGCTTATGTTATTGACTTCAAAGGAAATTGGGATCAAAGATTGCATTTGGTAGAGTTTGCCTATAACAATAGCTTTTAGAAAAGTATAGGCATGGCCCCTTATGAAGCATTATATGGAAGGAGATGTAGGACTCCTATCTGTTGGAGTGAAGTAGGTGAAAGGAAGTTGACAGGACCTGAACTAGTACAAGTTACCACTTAAGCTGTTGATATTATCAGAGAAAGACTCAGAACAGCTCAGAGTAGATAGAAAGACTACGCAAATAAACGTAGAAGACCTTTGAAATTTGGTGTAGGAGACCATGTATTCCTTAAGATATCTCCTATGAAAGGAATATCTCGATTTGGGATGAAGGGTAAGTTAAGCCCTAGATTTGTTGGACCTTTTGAAATTCTCGAGTGGATAGGTGATGTAGCTTATCGTTTAACATTACCTCCGAAGTTAGGAAATCTGCACGATGTGTTTCATGTATCGATGTTGAGGAAGTACCAGCCGGATCCTGGTCACATACTCGATCATGAAGCCATCAAAGTGGATGAGAAAGTTAGGTACATTGAAGAGCCTGTGCATATATTGGACCGAAAGGAGCAAATTCTTAGGACCAAGAAGATCCCATTGGTTAAGGTATTATGGCGACATCATGATGTGGAGGACGCCACGTGGGAAAGTAAGGATCAAATGAAGGAAAAGTACCCTTACTTATTTCAAAAAGGTGCAAGTGGTGTTTGAATTTCGAGGACGAAATTCTCTAAGGAGGGGAGAATTGTGGCATCCCAAAATTTAGAGCCAAGCAATAAGGTGTGTTAAAGTTCCTAATTAGGTGATAAAATTGCCCTTGGCTTATGCTTTAGCCATTAGTCTTTTAATTAGATGATTTGTGCATATGATTGAGAGAATTTAAATACGATAGATCAATAATTTATGCCAGGCCATGTACTTTATAAATTAAATTTCAATAAACAAGATGCCCCAAGACTTTGGCCAAGATGAAAATTGAAGTTGAAAAATATTTATAGAAGAAATTCAAAAAAAAAAAAAGAGGAAAAAAGGGTTAAATTTTAGGATGGGCCTTAAGCCCATTGGCCTAAGCTTAATGGGCCAAGTTAGTCGGCCCAATTAGGCCCACTAAAGGGGGCTGTCGCCGGCCCATTAAGGCCCAAGGAGGAGGTGACCGGCCCATGCATGGGTCATGCCAAGTGGCAAGAAGAGCCTCCATGCATTGGTCCATTTAAGTGGCATGTAATGATTAGCAATGATGAAAGTTTAGGGGTATAAGAAGGGGAGAGAGAAGGGTGGCCAGCCATTTGCTCGCCCCAAGAGAGAGTGAGAGAGAGAAAAAGAGTGCGAGAGAGAGAGATCGTGCGAGAGGGAGGAGCGGCCGAGAGAGAAAGGAAGAGGGAACCGCCGTGTGTGCCGCCCTGTTCGCCGCCCTACGCCGTTGACCGACCGGTCTAGAGGCAAGTGGGACTCCTCTAACTTCTCTTGCATGCTTGTACGTTGTTTGCATGTTAGATTTTGGGTGTTTTAAGTGAGAAAAACCGAGGTATGGTTGGCTTGTTCTTAAGTCGCGTGACTGTTCTTGCTTGGATCGTGTGAGTCAGTAACTTGTTTGAGCTTGCATGTGTGTTTGGAGTCCGATTTTGGCTTCTATGTCTTCATGAAAGTTGTATCTAACATGTTGTACTACAACATACTCAAATTTCGTGGAAAATGATGGGGATTTGTCGGGTTAAAGTGTCATCTTACGGAGACCTCAGATCCGGAGAGTTTTTACTGACCTTTTGCTGGATTCATGGTTGCATGTTGGCTTTTCTTGAGAATCTCACCTCGATTTCTTCATGAAAGTTGTAGGGAACATCTTAAAATACAACATACTCAAATTGGAAGAGAAATGAACAAGTAAAGCTTGGTAAATCGACTAGATCTTGAAGATGATGATTCTGGTGATGTATTCCGAGACACCTGAGACTTAAAGGACTAAAATGAGGACTATAATCTGGTTATTTGACTTGGATATCTGCATGAAACTTGTAAAGGACATCTTGACACATAACATATCCAAATTTCAAAGAAAAATAAAGAGAATAGGTAGGTGAAATCTCAATATTTCGGAGATGGAGGCACTGGACAATGCGGTAACGGGTCCAGAAGCTTCGTGAGGTTGATTAAAATAATATATAAGGAATATGGCTTGGAGTTCTGCATGAAAGTTGTACGAAAATGGCTTGGCTATAATCCAGTAAAATTTTATAATTTTTGGAGGCCATATGGATATTTTAATTGAATTTATTCGAAACCGTGCATTCTGGTTTCATTTGAGAAGCATAGGATGTTTTGGGAAAATTATGAGATTTTGTAAAAATTCAATTTGGCCATGAATTTTGCAAGTAATTATCATCCTATGAGTTTTTTAACAATTTCTTGAATTTTGATAATCTTGGGAATTTATAGTTATTAAAAAAATAAAAATAAATAAATAAATAAAAATAAATAAAATTATAAATAAATAAATGAATAAATAAATAAAAGGGAATTATTTTATTGGCCATAAATTCCATTTACGTAACTCTTGTTGCATGTGTGATAAAGCCTTGGTATGTGTATGATATTGAATTGAGATTATATGTGATAAAGCCTTGGTATGTGTATGACATTGAATTGAGATGCATATGTGATAAAGTCTTGGCATATGTATGGCATTGAATCAACGCGTGTGTGAATGTCATGCCTAGTATGATTTGTTTGATATCATGCGATGTGCCATGTTAAAATGAGATTAAAATACTGGTAAACATGGATGATGGTAAATGAGGAGATGGTTGTGATGGCGGATGATGCCCGGAATGTATAGAGATACATTGTCAAAATTCCCTGGGAGATTCAGGATGCCCGGAACGTGGGGGTGTCGGAAGCCCTGTCGGAGGTCTTTGCCTAAAGGGAAATGCCTTGCGATGCCAGGATTGGGGTGCGGGATGCCCGGCTAGGGAGTGTAAATGCCGGAAGCCCTGTCGGAGGTTTCTGCCCGAAGGGAATGCCTCGTGATGCAAGTTAAGATGCGAGATGCCCGAATGTGGGGGCCGGATGCCCGGTGGCACGGGAGGCTGAATGCCGGGAGCCTCGGAGGTATTTGCCCGAGGGGATGATGAAATTGATGATTTGAGAAATTGGTGATGTGGTGATCAATTGAAAAGAAAAAAGTGGAAATTAAACCATGATATGATATGCATGATGATATGCATGATGATGATGATGATGATGATGATATGTGATGTGAAATAATGATGATCACCCATGATATGATATGCATGATGATATGCATGATGATATGCATGATGATGATAATGATACGTGATGTGAAATAACGATGATCACCCATGATATGATATGCATGATGATATGCATGGTGGTGATAATGATGATGATATATGATATGACATGTGTAATATGATGACGTCATGATGATGATGACATGTGTGATGAAATGATGCCATGATGATGATGACATGTGTAATGAAATGATGTCATGATGATGATACACATGTATGTGTTATAAATTGATATGCTGATGCATGATAGTATGCGCATGGTTTCAAGGTAAGTAACACCTACAATGCATGTATGATTTGTCTGATGCATTGAGTTGTTATTGGATTTCCCTATCTGCTGAGTGGTTGTACTCACCCCTTTTGGGGATAACATTTCAGATTAGCAGTATGCCGCTTCCTGCCGTCACACGGGGTACATTTTACGGGATATCGTCCGATGTAGAGGTCAAGTGTACGAGATAGACTGTCCATCTGTTCCCCGGACTGACTTTTATTTGAGTACGTTGTCTAGTGATGTACGACGTGGGCCTGGCTGGGGGCCCTGTCATTCAGGAGTTTATATCCATACATGTTCGTCAGGATGGAGCGATGCGAGGGATGTTGCCACCGCCACCACCTGATGCACCGGGTTGGGTATGAGACCGTGCGCGACGAGTAAGGGCTGTGTTTTTTGGGAGTTAGTTAGCTGGCACATATGATGGGAGGTCATATGCATGTGATGTAGAGGGTCGAGAATCTTTTTGAGGTTTTAGGCTGGACATGGCAGAGTTCTAGCTTTTCCTTGTTATGTATCGACTCGGAAAGAAGTCCCATGTTGAAAGAATATGTAAATAAAGTGTCATCGCTTGTTTATAAAATCTTGATGTTTAGTGGTGTGTATTTGTATCATGGTTGGTAGGGGGAGAGATGGTGATGTTCTATTTTGCTTCCGCTAATGAGTCGCATTGGGACCGTCTTGTTTAAAAAAAAAAAAATGTGCCTATGAATTTTGACGCATCTTCTAAGGAGAAAGGTAACAAGGATTAACATTGGCGTTGGTGACGACCTGTGATAGGGTTCGGGGTGTCACAGATTTTCCTCAAATTTCAAATCTTGCAAAGATGAATGGGCTTAGGCCAATTTGCTCTTTTGTGGGCTTAGTCTAACTTGTCAAATTAAAGTTCGAACCACCAAGTCGAACCCATCCATCATTTGTTCCAATGTAAATAAAAAAAAATGCTCCCAAAACTATATGCTATGCAACTTAATTCTAATATTTTTTTCTTAGGGGTTAAAAATTAATCCTTAATTTTTTAATGTGATAAATAAATGACTAGGTTGCCAAAATTTAGGTGTTAACATCGGTCATTATCAACACTCTCAATTATCCATTGTCAATCATCAATCATCTTGTGATCTCTTCTCTCAATTACCTTTTATAACCAGTGTAGATTGCATTTGAATCAGCTCATTAACTCTAAAATCGTTTTAGAATCGGTTCGGCCGTAACATCGACGAATGTAAGTTCGATACCATTTCAAACACTAATTATGGCATTAACTCTATACCTACTACAGAGCATTATTCCGGCAATTTATTTGTAACCGTTACAAGTTTTTATTTTGGGCATTAACTTTGTAATTGTTACAAATATTTAATTTTGTCGTTACATCTGAAACTGTTTCAGAAAATTGATGTTGTCATTAAGTTTAAAACCATTTTAGAACATTAACGTGACCATTAAATCTAAAAACATTTCAAATCTCTAAATTAGCCATTTAATCTGAAACCGTTTCAAATTATTCATTTGGCTATTGATTCAAAACTCACTTGATTATTAATGATGACAATGATTCGACTCACTCCAAATAGTTAATGCAGCTATTAATTCTGAACTCACTTCAAATTATTAATTCGGTCATTGAACTTGAATACGCTTCAAATCTTTGATTCGGACGTAAAGTTTGAAACCCGCTTCAGACTTTGTAAAGTATGAAGCTCATTTTTCAGATCTTTTATTTTTAGGCCGACTCAATCTTATTGGCTTAATTGCAAACATATTTGCAACATTCTCTCTCTCTCTCTCCTCTCTCTCTCTCGTTAAAATGTCATTCTAATTGATTATGGTGTGTGACATCCCTATGTTCATCATTGAGCTAGCAAAAGTATGACTTATATTAACATATTAGCACAATCAAGAGAATTGATTGTCCATATCAATCTCCTATTCCTACAAACACAAACTAGTTTTGACTATCGTCTAATTCGATCCTTTCGTCCCACCATATCTTGATCGAATAAAGGCCATCGAATTATTGTTCAAGCCACAAATTCAATGATATGCCAAATCTAGTTGATATGTAATTTTTTCGAGACATGAACCCTTCATTTTTGGTTATAACCTCGGCCAAGGATTTCAATACAATATCATGATTAAATCGCATAGGACGTCAATATTGTATATCTATATATAACAAGAAGATGGATTCCATATTGCGCACACATGTATCTTTGCATGTGAACAAATTATGACCATCAAGTATAAAGATGGTTCAACGAAGCGTCAATATGTGCACTTGTGAACCATAGCTATCCAAGATACAAGTCAACAGTGTGCCTGAGGTCTAAAGATCTTACACCTGACCAAAGCATGAACAATCAAACATTGACCCTGCTAAAAGCTTCCATGTTGTGTGACATCCCAAATTTCACCAACCTTCATTAGTTTAATTAGATCATTAGGAACTTAGATTAATTAGAATGGGCCAGAAAGTGAACCCGATGGATCGTGAGGAATGTGTGGGCTTGAGAAGTAAGTGGGCCACATGAATTGGACTTAAGAAATCGAATGAGAGATTATGTGCTTGGACTTGGCTTGAAGCGGGCCAAGGTTCGGAATTATTAGATTTATAAGTTTATTGGGCCAGATCATTATAGATTGAGCCTATTGGGCCAGGAATGAATATTTAGGCCCAAATGATTTTATTTTATAGATTATAGTTATGATAACTTGATTAATGTTTATAATGCTAATATCGATTTCTAACTTTAGCATTCTTTTTGTGATGAATTCTTTATAGACTAATGTTGACTAGTCGATATGTTATATATATATATATATATATATATATATATATATGTTATGACTTTGTATAATTGGGCTTAAGTAGAAACAAAAGGCAATTAGATGAAAATATTAGAAGCTAATGAACTAACGAATGATATCGATAAATTTTTAATTAGTGATGATCGACAGATGGCGAAAATCTTCATGCATGAAAGCCACGACACTTTTCTCTCTCTCGATTCTCTCATTGACACCCATGGTTTCTTTTCAAATCCATAGAACCGAAGATGGCAACTCCAAGTAAGCATAATCATTAGCCAAATATCTAATCGTTACACTAGCCTAGGGATTAGTTTATAGACCTATTTTCCCCTTAAGCTTTGTACTCTCTCTCTCTCTCTCCATATAAAATTGAACAACCCATCTTCATCTTCTTCTTTCTTTTCTCTTGGTTGAGCGGTAGAACTAGAAGCAAACCAGAAGCAAACCTGTGATTTCTTCTTCTTGCATGCGAGATTTTGGTGTTGATCTTGAAGCATCCTTGTGTTGTCTAACTGCTGAACAAGGTAAGGAAAGATCTAACTCTAAATTGAAAGTTATCCATTGTTTCATCAAGGGAGCTTGAGGATCTAACCAAACAGTGATGGATATAGTTTGTAGTTGCTGTTTTGTGATTGATCTAAGCTTAGTGGGTGTTAGATTGAAGGTAGGAGCTATTGCATGTCACTCTTGAGTCTTGCATGTCTCGAAATCCTTGTGTGAGTATGCTGTTTTGTTGAGCGAAGTGATGAAATAGATGCCAAGTGTGTTGTTTTGGTAGAAATCGTGATAAGTGGCTTACGGATGCAACGACACTTCGAGCCGAGCTGTGGAATTGATCATTTGTTAGAGAAAGATATGCTGAAGTTGCTTTGAGTTGCTGTGAGTAAGCATTGGAGTATTTTAGAAGAGATTTGTGGATAGATAAGTTGTTTCGTTGAGTTAGAAGTGAGAAAATTTGTGTATCTATTCTGTTCTAAGTGAAAATGGTTATGGAGTCTTCTGTTTGTATTTATTTTCTTTATGTACGTTAACGGAAATAAAAAAAGAAACCATTCTACATGATAGAACATCTATAAGATCAAGTTATACACGTAGCTATAACCATATGAATATAGAAAACGTAAATATAGAAGTGAACTTAGTAAAACCAGTAAACTGTCTTGTGAGAAACGGTTTGACATTTACTGATTATGCGAATTTTCTGTATTTACCTAGTTAGATTTGGACTTTGAATCCTTAATGAAAATTTTAGAACACATCTTAAGGAATGACGTGTCAAAATTTGAGACTAAATCGATAAGATTTGGTTAGTGAAACAGTTTTCTTTGTAAATACGAAATTTGGACGTCGGTACAGGGTACTAATAAAGATTATGGCAATTGTTACTCTTAATACAGTGAGAATCAGACTTCAGTTTCTTCACAGGAAATGTCAGTCTATGTCTAACATATAATATACTAAAATTTGGTAGTATTTCGACAAGAATTAATATACTTTCTATGTCCGAAACTGAAACTGTATGTTTAGCTAGTGAACTGTCTGGACCCGAGAACATATATTAGAGGTTGTGTCTTTTATATTAGGCTTTTGTCATGCACGTAGAGTCTAATAAACCTCATAATAGAAGTTAGTCATATAAGAGTAAGTCTCATATATCATTTGAGATATAAGTGCCTATAGAATCATGTGTGTGCAATGAGTGTGGTGGATAGTGCTTGATTATGGGATAATATCTGTTTGCCTTGGAATGGGACATGACGTAATGGGTTTTATCTTATAATTTGGACACGCACGTGTGCTAGGTTCATGAGAGTTAGATAGATACTTTAGAGTCTTTTTCTTTTGCATACAATAAATGCATTAATCAAAGGTGGTGGTGTGAAACGTGTGCTTAAGATGAATGAACCCATCGGTACCGAGATACTGGTGATGCCCCGGAAGTTTGGGATGCCATTGCTGCATGGTCTTGGATGCCTTGGTAGAGAGATACTGAGATGCCTCGGAGTGAGATGCCCTTGTGTGTGATCAAGGATGCCTCGGTTGTGTGATACTGAGATGCCTCGGAGTGAGATGTCCTTGTGTGTGATCAAGGAGGACCTCGGTTGTGTGATGCCGGGATGCCTCGGAGTGAGATGCCCACAATTAGAGGTGTTGTTGAAGTCCGGATAACATACTTTCTAGATGTGACTCGATCAGGCCGGTAGAGTCCCGGTTGTGACTGATTCTATTTGGTGAGTGAGTTAATTTATTATTGTTGCATTACATCTTGATATGAGATTGAGTTTGAGAAAAGTAAGCGTAGAAATGGATGCTCATAAGGTGATTATTTACATATTGTGTTATTATCCAATTGTTTATGCCGGTGATATACTTCCTTTAGCATCCTAAATTGTTTGATGATTCACTTGTAACTTTGATGGCTATGGATTGTTTAAGTTAGAGTTTTATCATTCTTTACTAGGCAAGCTTGTTTGCTCATACCTTATATTTTCAGATTGATAGCATGGATGTACCACCAGTAGCTTGACACACGGCGGTAGTGCGTCTTGATGTTTCTCTTCATAACATGCATGATCCCGACATTGACATGATTTTCTCCAAGTATGAGGTGACTTTATGGATGGATGACAGTAGGGCTGAGTTGATACCGATGATGTTCGTTGCATGGTTTATCAACCATGAAGGGGAGATGTTCGGACCTTTACCCTTTGGAGCAGGAGGACCTAGAGCGGGGATGAACGGCGCCTCGACGCCTTGGATCATGTAGAGGTTGACTAACTTTTTTCTTTTTGTTAGATGCAGGCTAGTGTGGGAACTCGTGGAGTAGATACCCTCACCATTTATCCCTAGCTTGTGTTATGCCTTACTTTTGTTATGTATTTGTTGTATATATATAGGCGATGAACATGGAAAGAGTCCAAGTTGATAAATTTTGTAAGCCCTTATGATGATAAGAATAAATGAAGTTTCTTGTAATCTTGTTTTGTGTGAATGAATGATTTGGCCAATACTTTGAAATTGAAGGTAGAGTGATTGCAGGATAACCTCATAATATAAACTTGAGATTTTAAATAATCCATGTTATACATGCTAACCTTCAATGGCAAATGCAATGGGTTATCAAAAGGAGATTACAAGTTAGGTAAGATGTTAATAATAATTATAATTCCTCTTGTGCTTGGTACGTGACGCTCTAGGACGTCATAGCTTGGAATTTTAAGTGTGATGACCCGAGCGGCGGTGCACGGGGAGGAGGGATGGTGGTGCGTCTGTGCCTTGGTCCTCGGACGTGTGCAAGGAAGGGGTCCTCTCCCTCTTGTCCCACATCGCTTAGGGGGGAGTTCAGGGCCAGTTTATAATGGCTTGGGCCCCTTAATCTGTGTGACACGTTTTAAAGCCGTGAGGACTGAGTGTCCAAAGCGGACAATATCACACAGTGGGCCCGGGTCGTTACATGTTGCCAATTGTTCTATGTATGCCACGTTCAATGAACTGTTCTAGCTCAAATATCACCATACCCAATGACTTGCGACTCATTATCCTCTCAAGTATCCATTAGTGAATGGTGAAGCTTAAGAATGCACTGGTCTCAACAAGATCATCAATATCCTCTCAATGATCTATCGATCGGGAACTATTTAAAGATTCAGCATAATTGTAAACTTGTCACACGTATTTGTAACACCTTAAGAGTATGTTCTGTCATGGTTCTTATGGACTCATTCATATAAATAGGACGATGAATGAATATTTATTTGCCATTAAATAATCCCTAACATGTAACTATTACATGGTTGCTTTATGGCATATAGTTGACAATGAGTTCAGCAAAGAATATGACATGTTAAGCTCCCAACCCTTATGAGCTAAATTTAAATTGAATCTAAATTCTTAAAGAAATTAATCTACTTCTACGTACATGAAACCAAAGATTGCTACCTTTGTAAAACAAAGAAACCATTATAGAATAACTATCTCTAAGATATGATTACCTTAATGTGATTTTTATTATTTTTTATTTTCGATTAATTCATGAGTTGTAGGGAGGGACTTATGTCCTTACAAATGGAGGCTAAAGCAAGTGTTGGAAACCACATGAATTGGATTTTTTAAGGAACATATTGAGAAAGAATTGGATTTGCTCAAGATATGCTAGATTCCGCCAAATATACAAATGGAACCTAACCACTCCAATTATATCTTCCAAACCGTCCATAAGCCAAGCCATATGAAAACAAGAAAATAAATTCCCCAAACTATATAAATGATAATTAAATGAAACTAAGCTAAATCTAATACTAAGATCTAACTATCTTTTATAACCTTTTTTTTTCAATTTTTTTATTTTCATTATTTTCAATTTTATTATTTTAATTTTTTTATTTCCTTCTCCTTTTTGTCATTCTCCTTCTCAGTCCCCAAACTCTAGAAATGTGAACTTCTATTTCTTTTTATCTCATTTGCACTTAACGCCTAAGCACCCTAAAACTTAACGCCCACCTCTTATTTTTTTTTTTCTTCTTCTGCTTCTTCCATTTTATTGTTTTTGTTTTTCTTCTAAACTAATTCTATCTAGAATGGTAAAGTTAGCATCAACTTCCTTCTTTATTCATATCCGAGCCAATTTATTCCTTTTGCATATAGAAACATATAGAAACACCATTTAGTCAATCACATGCACCCATCACTGCACTCTTTCTGTGACATCTGATCTTCAACCCTACTTTTAACTAAATGAAATGGGCTTTTCATCAACAAGCCTATGGTCTTTTTCTCTAAGCTGATCACTTACGAGATAACTAATCTATCAAGTGAAACCGTAGAGGAAACTAAACGTGACCAACTTGAGAATTCGATCAAAAATCGACTATTCAACCATGCTAATCTGCAAGGACCAATATGACACCATTAAAATCAACTAGAGACTAGAGATAGGTTGATTCGACAAAGGGATGTAATTAAAGTGTGGGTGATTCCACCTAATTGCAAAATTCTTGTTGAACAACACTAAACCGATTTTTCTGTCGATTATGTACCCTATGCCTGTAATTGAAACCTTGTGATTTTTACGACAACCGAGAGTCACCTATGAGTTGAAGATGCACAATGTGAATAAAAAATAATTGACCATAGGTCAAATGAGCTAAAAATTTCTAAAAGCTACCAAATAGGTTAGGTCACACTAAAATCGTGTTCGGTTCAAATTAACAATGAAATTGAACCCGGTTTCAGGAATCAAAAGTTCCAACGTGTCACGATTTACTTTTAGGACGGATGAATTTTCGGAAAGTTCAAATTCTTGGCAAAAATTCAAATTTGGGTGATTTTGGACTGAGAAATTCGGAGGGCTGTTTTTGTATAAATGTTTGGCAAGTTAGATCAATTGATGAGGAAAATTGTAGAATTGAGTGTGGGCTTCCTCATCAATTTGGCCATCAATTTGAGGCCAATTGGAATGAATTGAATGGAATTGAAGTTGGAAATGGGTGAAATTCGTAGGCCTTGGTGGGGTGCAACATTTGAGCTTCTATCTTGACTTGTTAAGGAAGATTTGGAAGGGAAAAGGTAGCTGGGCATAGCTATGGACTTTGGGACCAAGTGATGATGAAATTGAGATATTTGTTGAAGGCTTTGTGGCCCCTTTGTCCCCCTCAAACCAACGGCAATACTTTCTTCTTTCTTCTTTCTTCTTTATTCTCCATTGTTGCTAAAAACCTTCAATTCTAGAGAGAAACCAACCAAGGCTAGCCACCTCCCATAGAAGCCAGCGGCCCCTCACCACCACTTGCATTGCCCATTGAAGCCACAATAGCCACCGGTGTCATCGTTTTCGCCCGCTTGCAAAAGCCAGGCTTACTCGCGTGACTCCATCCGCTCGACCGTCTCCCATGCTGCTCGTTATTGCTTGGCTGCCACCATTGCCATTCAGCCCCGAGCCACCGTCGTCTACCCCTACTCGTGCGCTGTCCAACTCCACCCATTCCCATGTTAGCCAAGCCACCGTAGCCTTCGGATCCGGCCTAAGGCAAATTGAAACTCACAACTGGGCTATGAGCTTCGTGGGTTTTTTTTCGTCCTTTTCTAAACCTCCCTTGGTCGCTTTAGGCTCGAGTCTCGCTCCCCTCCGCATCACCGTCGTCGTGAACTCATCGGCTCGCTAATCCAGTGAGTTTACTTGCTAAACTCTATTTAGGGAGTTAATTATGCTTAGAGGAGGATTAACTTAGACTAAGATTCGGTTACGAGGATTAGGTAGTGTAATTAGCGGTTTAGTTAGTTAATTAGGTGGTTGGATTAGTTTAGTTAGGGGTTAATTAGATGTTGTGATTTAATTATCTTAATACAAATTTATTTAAGTCCAATTAAGTGGTTAGATTAGTGTATATAGCTTAATTAGTGATTTATTTAATTATTTTGCATTTATTTAATTATTAATTTATTTATTTTATTATTTTCGGAAATTTACTTGGGATAGTTGATCGTTAGAATTTCATGTTAATTGTTGTGGTGTCATTAGTTTGTACAATTGAGTGAAAATTTATGCAATTGGATGTTGATTGTTGATTTTTGATTTATTATTTCAAAATTATGGATTTTTATATTTAATTATAAAATACGAGGTGTTAGGTTTTGACACCAAAAATGTTTTTAAGTACTATATGAAATAGTGAGATTTTTAAAAGAGAGAATATCACTTTTTATGGTTCGATCCGATCGTGTACCCACGCACGATTATTTTACCGGGAGTTTTTAGTATGAAGAAAATAGGCTAAGCACAATATTTTAATTGAGACATTTGAGTGCAAAACACAGTGTCCTTGGCTAGGATTGGATGTGTGTGTGAACGTTACAAGAACCGGTCGTGAGTGTTCACACTAGGCGATGCTCCTATATGGAATGCCCTTGTCAATGGATGCTGGTCAGCAATAGAGGCTGGACCGATGCTCCTTCGACATTGCCATTTAAAGGTAGACATTGCCGTGCTCGATGAGGCGAGAAGATGCTCGATTACGTCAGAAGACCGCTGAACGTCGAGTATGCCGTGCCCGTGGGGCCGTAATTAATTGGAACACCTGAATGATTGAGATAACCACGCACTTGATTATGGAACAAAATTGTGTGGCATGTAATGTGACATCTCATAACGATTTGGCTTTATAATCATGACCCATGTGATTGATTGATTTGAAAGTGAGGTGTTCCAGTTATTGATTACATATACTTCATTTATAAATGTTATATAAGTTGTACTAACATGTAGGGAGTTGCTGAGGCAAGGTAAGTCTTAGTGGTGTGTGATTAGACTGCCTCTAGGTGTATTACCTTTTTAATTGGGGTTTAGGATGTGAACTCGCCGAGACATTGTCTCACCTCGTCGTGGACTTAACTTTTAAGGTCTCTAGATAGAAGTCTGTCCACTTCGTTTTGGGCAGCCATGAGGGTATAAAGCGACCGTCTTCCTTGTAGAGTACCATCGTGAGCCTTTGCGACCACGATCTTGGCCGATGAGTCTCGTGGGATTCTTTTTGGGCCTAATTGGGAACGGAAAGGTCCCATGGATGGTTTTGACAGACCCACCGTTGAAGGTGAGGGTGAGGAGGTACTCGACCCTATCGTGGACGCCAATGTTTTGGTTGATATCATGGCAAACCAATTACCCGAGAATGAGTAGGAGCTCGTAGTAGAGGAGGTAGCTGACCCGCTAGACATCGACATTCCTAACGGTGTTGTAGTGGACCCGAATCCCAAGTAGGAGGGTTCGAGGTAAGGTTAGCTAGGTAGTCCTTTTTTGGGGCCTTTATTTTTGCATATAACTTTGCAGGTTGATCTGGTTTGTTTATAAAAGTGTGGTTTGTTTTATAAGGTTGTCCTACATTTCTACCCAATATTTGTTTATTGTTTGGGGATTGTTTATTTCGCTTATGAATGTGCATGAATCATTTTGGGTCGGTGATGCGTCCTGGGAACGTTGCAATTTTATTGACCACCAAGGGATGTGGTTGCGCTCGAGGTCAAGGGCGTGAAATCCTCACCCGAAGTGGCATTAGAGCTAGTCAGTGTTTTGAGTGATAAGGTGAGATGGGTCTTGGGATATTTAGTAGGAAAAACCTTTTTATTATGCTGATGCATGTGATTGATAGCTGATTAGCAACTTGTTTCATGTGGGAATCACTCAGTTTCTAATTTTGTATAGAATTTGAAAGTAAAATCTGTAGAGAATTTTCAATATGAGAGATTAGAGCAAAGAACTCCTTGGAGGAGGTCTATGACTTTAGTTACTCGGGGTAGGATGCCAACAAGGGTCGGTACATGAGAGAGGGCGTAGGCATAGGCACAAATTAGAATAGCACCGCCTGGTTGATGCTAGTGTAGTAGCCTCTGGCGATCCTAGAATTAACGGGATCATATAGGTGCTCGAGACCCTATGGAATTTGATTGGACAACATGCCCAGAACTAAGTCGCCGTAACTACCGCCACTTCTATTGCTGTTATTAATGCTATTGCCAATGTTGCTATTATTGCCGTAGACGTACCTACCGAAGTTCCACCTGGGAATGCGATTGTTGAGAGGCCGATGCACAAGCTTGTAGAGCAGTTCCTGAAGTTGAATTTGTCGAGATTCATAGGAGCAAGAGATCCTGAGGCTACAGCCCTCTAGATCCAAAAGTTGGAGAAAGCTTTTGCACTGCTGAGGTGCTTAGAGGAAGCAACGGTTGTCCTTGTAGTCTATCAACTGTAGGGAAATGCAAGTACCTGGTGGAGGGCCACCAAAGGAATAGTGTTCCCATAAGGCGAGGTTCCAGGGTGGAACGCCTTCGTTGAAGCTTTTAATGACAAGTACTTCTCTGATAGTGCAGGGGAACAAAAGATGTAGGAATTCCAGTGCCTTCATCAAGGCTGATGATAGTAGATTAGTATGAGGCCAAGTTTGCAAAGCTGTCGTAGTATGCCCCAAGACTAATAAAGGATCCGACCGACAGAGCTAGGAGGTTCTGGAATGGCCTCAGACCTAAGCTGAAGAATCCACTGATACCATTCAATCTGAAGGACTACAACAACTTGTATGAACGAGCCTAGTTGATAGAGAGGAACTTGAATGAACGAGTTGTCGCATCTAGGTTGCAGTTTGGTTCGAGTAGAGATGCCAATCTATTTAGGAAGAAACCGATAACCAGAGGAAGGTCTCCTATTCTACCTAATAGGAAGGGTGACATAGGCAAGTCAACGCCGAGCTTTAATGGAGTATGTCGCTTATGCGGAAGGTGACACAAATCAGCCTTATGCCATTCTAGGCCAAGTACTTCTTTTGAGCGTGGCCATCAGGGTCACTTGGCTAGAAATTGTCCTGAAGGCCGACAGAACCACAGTAGTTATCGCCACTGCCACCGATAGGTCAGAACAGGGGATATGCGTCGTTGAATGCACCACAGGGTGGTTTAAACCAGCATCCAGCTCAAGGAAAGGTGTACGCTGTCACGAGACAATATGCAAAGGACTTGCTTGACGTGGTCACATATACAATCTCACGGAACGACCATACTGCTTATGCTTTATTTGATCCCACGCTACTCATTCATTTATAGTTGAGTAGTACGTTAAGTTAGTAGGGTTGAGTCATGAATTGTTGGAGTCAATGGTTAGTATATCTAGCCCATTAAATGATAAGGTATTCTCTACCATAGGCTGTCCTAGTTGCAAATTGGTTATTGGTGAGCGAGAAGAAAAGATAGATTTGATTGTCCCAGCCATGTATGATTTTGATGTGATAATTGGCATGGACTAGCTCACCAAACAACGAGTTATAGTAGACTACTATTGTAAAGCGATTCATTTTAACCCATTAGCAAGTGATAGTTTTGATTTTGTTGGGTGTTGAGAAGGACCCTCGATTACCTTAATCTCATCACTTGAGGCAACCCGTTTGCTAGATGGGGGTTGCCAAGGTTACTTGGCAATTGTTGTGGATATGACAGTTGAGGAGATGAAGATGGAAGATATTGAAGTGGTACAAGAGTTTCAAGATGTGTTTCCGAAGGAATTGCCTAGTCTACCCCCAGAAAGTGAGATTGAGTTTGTAATTGAGTTGGCCCCCCGGATGAAGCCAATCTCTAAGGCTCCTTACCGGATGGCGTTGTCGAAGCTGAAGGAACTGAAGATGCAGATGTAGGAGTTGTTGGATAAGGGATTCATAAGACCAATGCATCATCTTGGGGTGCACCAGTTACATTCGTGAAGAATAAAAATGGTTCGTTGCGTCTTTGCATCGACTATCGTCGGCTCAATCAGATGACGATCAAGAACAAGTACCCACTACCGAGGATCTATGACTTGTTTGACTAGTTACGAGGAGCATCGATATTTTCTAAGATTCAATCTAAAAACAAGGTATCATTAGCTGAGAATAAAAAAGGAGGACATACCAAAGATGGCGTTTCATATGCATTACGGCCATTATGAGTTTATTGTGATGCCGTTTGGTTTAATGAATGCCTAAACTGCTTTTGTGGATCTAATGAACAGGGTGTTCAAAGAGTATCTAGATCAGTTTGTGATCATTTTCATTGATGATATCTTGATGTACTTGAGAAGTTCTTAAGAGCATGAAAGACAGTTAAGAATAGTGCTTTAGACTCTATAAGATCATAGATTGTACGCCAAGTTTAGTAAGTGTAAGTTTTGGTTCACTTGTGTGGCGTTCCTAGGTCATGTGATTTCAGGTGAAGGAATCTCCATGGACCCGACCAAGATTAAAGCCGTGATCAATTAGCCAAGACCGACGACGGTGACAAAGATCATAAGCGTTTTAAGATTGGCAGGTTACTACAAATAGTTTAGGGAAGGATTCTCAACGATAGCCATGCCGATGACTTGATTGCTGAAGAAGGAAAAGAAGTTCATATGGACGAATAAGTGTGAGCGTAGTTTCCAAGAGCTTAATTAGAAGCTAACTACCACACTAGTGCTAACCATTCCATCTAATCTTTGAGGATACGAAACCTATAGTGATGTGTCATTTAGAGGACTAGGTTACGTGTTGATGCAACATGGCAAAGTCATTGCATATGTGTTCCTTTAGTTGAGACCTCATGAGTTGAATTACTCGATGCATTACTTAAAACTCACAATGATTATTTTTGCTATGAAGATTTAGAGAAACTACTTGTGCGGAGAAAGACTCCAGATCTTCACAAACCATCAGAGTCTCAAATATTTATTCTCTCAGAAAGAATTGAATATGAGACAATGTCGCTGGATGGAACTTCTGAAGGACTATGATTGTGATATCTTGTACCATCTTGGAAAAGCTAATAAGGTTGTAGATGCGTTGAGTCGAAAGTCTTCAATCGTGCAGATGGTGATTAAGGAGTAGATCCTACTCAAAGGAGCTTGAGATTCGGTTTTCAATTTTGATGTAACCAACATTTCAAATCTTATGGCCACCCTCAAAATTGAAGCGGAAGTGCAAATCAGAATCAAGATGTTGCAAGGGACAAATCCAAAGATCCAAAAGATTGTGAAAGAAGATGTAAAAAGAGAAAGGATGACTTTTAGGTTTCTGAAGACAGATCACTAAAGTTTCGTGGATGATTGTGTGTACCTAACGATGTAAAGCTTAAAGAGGAGATCTTGTCAGAAGCTCATTGTAGTAATTACAGCATGCATTCGGGTAGCATGAAGATGTATCAAAATATGCGTCAACACTATTGATGGTTTGCGAATATGTTAAACATGGTGCCAAGTTTCGATGTGTTAGCAAGTGAAGACATAACATTGTAAGCCGGAAGGACTTCTAGAACCTCTCAATAATCTTGAGTGGAAGTGGGAACACATCACAATGGACTTTGTGATGGGCTTACCAAGGAGTCAGAGGGGTAATGATTCCATATGGGTTGTGGTTGACAGATTGACGAAATTTGCTCACTTTATCGCCATACAAAATGACTATGCATTGGACAGATATGCTGAGTTGTACGTACGCCAAATAGTTCATCTAGATGGAGTGCTAATGACGATTACATCTGATCGAGACTCAAAGTTTACAATAATCTTCTAGAAAAGGTTACAGACTACCATGGGAACGAAAATGTAGTACAGTATGGCCTATCATCCACAGATGGATGGCCAGTCCGAGAGGACGATTCAAACCCTCGAAGATATGTTGAGAGCTTGCTTGTTAGAATTCAAAGGAAGTTGGGAAGAACAACTTCATCTCGTCAAGTTCACTTATAACAACAATTATTAGCAGAGTATTCAAATGGCATCGTTTGAAGTGTTGTACGACAAAGCGTGCATAACTCTAGTTTGTTAGGACAAAGTCGAAGAACATAAGATTACCGGCCTAGAGTTAGTTCAACAGTCAGTAAATGCAGTCATGGTTATCAAAGAAAGACTGAAGACTGCTAAGAGTCATCCGAAAAGTTATGTAGATAAGCATCGAAGACCATTGGAATTCCAAGTTGGTAAACACGTCTTCCTGAAGGTGTCACCAATGAGGGGTACTTCGCGCTTTGGACAAGAAAGGAAGTTAAATTTGATGTACATTGGTCCCTTTAAGATTTTTAGAGAATATGGACTTTAGCGTATCGTCTTGCATTGCTGTCAAGATTGGTGCAAGTGCATGACATCTTTCATGGTTAATGTTGAGATAGTACAAACTGACCCAACCCACGTGCTGAATTTTGAAGAGTTAGACGTAGACGACAAAGTGCCATACGTGGAGAGACTAGTTCAAGTTGTAGATCGCAAAGAGCAGGTCTTGCGTACCAAGACGATCTTGTTAATCAAAGTGGTTTGGCAACACCACGTGAGGAGCAATCGGGGAAAGAGTCGATGAGACAACAATACCCCCATCTTTTTATTAAGTATTGTAATGGTTTAAATTTGGAGGACTAAATTTTTATAAGAGTGGAAGGTTGTGACATCATAATTTTCAACCCTACTTTCAACTAAATGAAAAGGGCTTTTCAACTAAATGGTCATTTTCTTTAAGCTAATCACTCACAAATAACTAATCTATCGGTGAAGCCGTTAAGAAATCTAAATGACCGATTTGAGAATTCAATTAGAAATCCACTACTCGACCATGCAAATCTGCAAAACCAATATGGTATTGTTAAAATCGAATAGAGACTAGAGATAGGTCGATTCGATAAAGGCATGTAATTAAAGTGCAGGTGATTTCATCTGATTGCAAAATTCTTATCGGACGACACTAAATCGATTTTTATGTCAATTATGTACCTTGTGCCTGTAATTGAAACCTTGAGATTTTTATACAATCGAGAGTCACCTTGGGAGTCGAAGATGCACAATGTGGATCGAAAATAATCGATCATGGGTCAAATGTGCTAAAAATTTATAAAAGCTACGCGGTAGGTTAGGTCACGTTAAAATCGCGTCCGGTTAAAATTAACCACGAAATTAAACCCGATTTCATGAATTAAAAGTTCTAGCATGTCATGATTTATTTTTAGGATGTCGACTCATCCTTCAAAGAATTTTCGACGAGTTAGGATTTTTGGTGAAAGCCCAAATTTTGGCTATTTTGGACTAGGAAATTCGGAGGGCTGTTTTTGTATAAATTTTTGGCCATCAAGTTTGATCAATTGGTGAGGAAAATGTATAATTAAATGAGAGCTTCCTCCTCATCAATTTGGCCATTAATTTAAGGCCAATTGGAATGAAATTGAATGGAATTGAAGTTGGAAATGGGTGAAATTGTAGGCCTTGGTGGGCTGCAACATTTGAGCCTCTATCTTGGCTTGTTAAGAAAGATTTGATAGGGAAATGGCAGCTGGGCATAGCTATGGACTTTGGGACTAAGTGATGATGAAATTGAGATATTTGTTGAAGACTTTCTGACCCCTTTGTACCCCTCAAACCAACAGCAATCCCTTCTTCTTCCTTCTTGCTTCTTTCTTCTCCATTGTTGCCGAAAACCTTCAATTCCAGACCAGAGAAACCAGCCAAGGCCAGCCACCTCCCACCAAAGCCAGCAGTAGCCCCTCACCACCGCTTGCATTGCCCACCGAAGCCACAGCAACCGCCGGTGTCGTTGTCTGCTAGCTCACAAGCCAAGCCAGCTCATACGACTCCAGCCGCTCGATTGTCTCCCATGCCTACTCACCATTCTCTTGGCCGCCACCATCTGCCATTCCAGTCACCCGAGCATCCTCTCGTCGACCATTGCTCACGCCGCTGTCCAGCTCCGCTCGTTCCCAACCCAGCCAAGCCGTCGTAGCCTTGGGTCCAACCCAAGCAGAATCGAAACTCATAGCTTGGGCTATGAGGTTCATGGGCCTTTTCTCGCCGGACCTCCCTTTGCATCGCTTTAGGGTCGAGTCTCACTCACCTCCGCGTTGCCATCGCCATGTACTCATCGGATCGCTAATCCGGTGAGTTTACTTACTAAACTATACTTATGGAGTTAATTATGCTTATAGGAGGATTAACTTAGTATTTAGGGAGTTAATTATGCTTAAAGGATGATTAACTTATAGTAAGATTGGGTTAGGAGGATTAATTAATGTAATTAGCGGTTTAGTTAGTTAATTAGGCTAATTAGGTTGTTAGATTAGTTTAGTTAGGGGTTAATTAGATGTTGTGATTTAATTAGCTTAGTACATTATTTAATTAAGACTGTTGGAGAAATCTTCATGAAGTGTTTTGAAGTTGACAAAACATTTCCATCAGTTTAGTCTCGAAGATTTGCAAACTCTGCTATTTAAAGTTTAAAGACCTCCAAACAAAGACTCAAGACTCAAAGTCTATTCTCATTTACAGTTTCTAATCCGTTGAAGAAAGGCTATCCGAACTGGATGTTTCATTAAGGATGTGACTTTATCAACTGGAGAAGGTTTCTTGGCTGGATATGACATAACATAATCATTTATTTGATCATGATACAACAATTGAAGGAATGAACTTTTATTCATCAAGAAAAGTATGCAAATGATATTGTCAAAAAGTTTGGACTGGACAATTGCAAAAAGGCTAATATACCAATGTCAAGTTCCTTGAAGATAGACAAAGATGAAGGAGGAAAGAAAGTCGATCAGAAGTTATACAAGAGTATCATTGGCTCACTTTTTTATCTTACGGCTTCTAGACCTGACATTTTGTTTAGTGTTTGCATTTGTGCTAGATTTCAAGCAGACCCTAAAGAATCTCATTTAAATGCTGCAAATCATATTATCAAATACATTGCTTCAACTTCAAGCATCGGCCTTTGGTATCCTAAAAAGGAGACTTTACTCTTCTTGGATACTCGACGCAGACCTAGCCGGATGCAGAGTTGATAGAAAGAGCACCTCGGGTACCTGTCAACTACTTGGAGGCAGGACAATGTCTTGGTTTTCAAGAAAGCAAGGTACAGTAGCTCTCTCTACAGCAGAAGTAGAGTATGTAGCTCTCGAAGTTGTTGTTCACAACTTCTATGGATAAAACAACAACTAAGAGACTTTGGAATTGAAGATTCATGCACGGAGATTAACCGCGACAACACCAATGCAATCAATCTTACCAAAAATCCAATTCTTCACTCAAGAGCAAAGCATATAGACATTTGACATCACTTCATTAGAGATCATGTTCAAAATGGAGAAGTTTCGATTCAGTTTGTTGACTCAAAGAACCAACCGGCAGATATATTCACAAAGCCTTTGGAGAAAAATCAATTTGAAATTATCCGTTCCAAACTCAACATCTTGAGGTTTGAAGAAGTTAAAGTCTAGAGACTCTCGAGACTCGGACAAACAAGACTTTGACCGTAAGTATACAAGACTTTGATTATAAGTTATTCTCTCTCTTGAATCTCATCTTGAAAAGGTACGATCATCAACCGTACTTGATTATTCTTTGTATCAATTGCTATCTTTAATTGACGTGATTATTGCAACGTTTCCTTTTCGAAAAAGAAGTTATTTTGAAATAACTATTTTCTCGAAAAATGCAGTTATTTTTTGAAAATGCATCTTTTTACTTTCTTTTATAATGTTCCGTATGCCTCTATTCAACTGTCCTATATATTATTGCTTCTTATTCGCTTTACTCTCCAAAACCCTAAAAAGCATCGATCTTTCATTCTTGTTTTCTTCTCTTGTTTAATCTTCGAAAAGTTGTCATCTTTCTTGGGAAAGTCAAGCAAGGAATCTTTCAAAGACTGAGAAAGATGTCGTCTTCAAGAAAGTCTTCGAGGATCGCAAGGTGGGACAACGGCGAATGAGTGAGGGGCCTACTCACTTCGATCCGACCGAGGAAGAAAAGTCTCCAAATCAGCAGCGAGCCCATAACATTCTCGGCGGTGTCATTCTCCACCAATTAGTCCACAGGCTGTTGGTCATCAACAAGAGGAAGAAATCGTTGAAGACGCAGATCCTGTAAGAATTCAAAGGCCCTTTTTTATTTATAAGCTTTACCGTGCTTTAAAGAGGACTGGGACTCCATTGAACTACATCGATGAGTTTCTTAAGGACAAGGGATATGGGAAAGAGTATATATTTTTGCGAAAAATGGAGTATTTGGGAATTGCTCCTAAAGGGTTGGTAGAAGAAACCCTTGCAAACATCCCAAGTGATCCACATGTTGGGGGTTTAATCCGATAGATGGAAATGATGATGACAAATTGTACAGCCAATTTCAACCGAGAATGGGTGTTGCGGCGAAAATTCGAGAAAAAGGGACAGAGTTGTTTAGATGAAAGGGACAGAAAGCTCTATACTCAAAATTCTTGAAACATGGGGGTGATAAACCCTAGGAGTGTAGATTTTGATTTCCTTGATGTTTGTAAATGTCAATTTGAGGGAAAAGTTTAGTTTTCTTCAACTTGAGCAGTTCTATTCTGACACCACAAAAGCCCATGTTGAATTAACTGCTTATTTTTATTCGAATCTTAGTTTCCAAGATGCGAATAGATTCTCTTTCAGTGTGCGAGATTAGGACTTTGTGGTGGATATGGATATGCTGGCGAATGTGATTAGGGTTGAGAGAGGAAGATATCAACCCATCAATGTTTCTATTGCTCGTGCTACATTGGAACTTGTTAAGGCTGGAAGAACAGAGGAAAATATTTTCTACTTGCGGTGAGTGCGTTTAACATTGTGCTTCATAAGATTGTGATCAATTGCCTCAAACCAAAATCAACTTCCAAGACTGATGTTTCAAGTTCAAAGGCAAAGTTGATGTATGCCATCATCACTGGGAAAAAGTTTTCTCTTCCTCACACTGTTATGTTCCACATGTATAGAGCAGTGGTGAAGGACAGAGGTCAGCTTCCTTATCCACAGAGGTCTTGTGACGAAGTTATTCAAACATCTGAATATTCAGCCTCCACAAATTCTTTGTCCTCGATCGTGTGATCATATGGTGGTAGGACTGAAAATGGTGACAAAAATGCGTCTGAAGGAACTAAGCAAGGCGTTGGAGAAATTCAAGGAGAAGACTCCTGTCAAATCTCATCAAATCTCTTCTGCAGCAAAAAGAAAAGGGAAGGAGCCCGTGGTTGCTCCATCCAAGAAAAAAAGAGCTCTCATCTTTGAGGATGAAGATGATGAGGAAAACATCACCATTTCTGCAATGGCATTGAAGAATCTAAGTCGTTCTGTTCTAGAGAAAGACTCAGAACAGAGGACTAGAGATAGAGAAGAGAAAGAAGCAGAGGAGAAAGAAACAGAGGAGAGAGAAGAAGAAGAAAGAGATGCCGAGAAGGAAAGAGTTGAAAAAGAAGAAGAAGAGAAAAGAGATCAAGAGGAAGGAGAACATGAGGAACACTCTTCTCCACCGAAGGCATGGAAATAGGGGAGACCAAGAGAGAAGAGGAATGTCCTCATATCCTGCTTCCAGTGAGGGAGTCAGTCGCTCTCCAGCAGATTCAGATGATATTTATGCCTCTCAATTTCTTGAGGAAGGACATGATGTTTCTTCGCCAAATCTGCGTGATTATGCTGATCTGCCATCGTCCGCTTTACTCCATCAGATCGTGCCGAAGCCAGTACGCAGACGATAATTCAGCAGATTTTCGTAGAATTCTGGATGTTCTCTTGGAAATGCAAGGTCAGATATATGCTTTGGGATGCGAAGTTCAGAATTTGCAGAATGCAGGTCAAGCCTCTTCGGGTTCCTTAAATGATCAAATCCAAGCCCTTTCTCTTCAGATTCAGGCTAATGCTAAGGGTGAGGATGTTGCACAACTAAAGGAAGATTTAAAAAGGCTGGAAAGCATCGTCCGTGTTCCCAAGCATTCTTGACTCTACTCCATTTTCATCTCAACCTTCTTTTTATGCTGACAAAAAGGGGGAGAGATGCGAGATTTGAAAACTTTGAACCTTTACAACTTTTGAACTTTTGGATTATTTTGATTGTTTTAATGTTTGACTTTACTTTTGTGTTTGAATAAGGACTAAATTTGGATTTGGACTTGACTGCTTATATTAACTACTATTGATATCTTATGGATGGCTTTATCACATGCTAGACTAACCTATTTTCTGTGGTTGCAGATTCTAGCGTTATCATTAGCGTTATCATTCGTTAAGCCATTTATCTTTATAAGATATCCATATTTGTTTTAGTAATGTTTTGCCGGTCAAAGTTATCCAAATTTGCAGGAAAGTTTTGTCATCATCAAAAAGGGGGAAATTGTTGTAGAAATCTTCGTGAAGTGTTTTGAAGCTGATAAAACGTTTCCATCAGTCTAGTCTGAAGATTTGTAGACTCTGCTATTTAAAGTTTGAAGACCTCTCGGGACAGCCAGACTCAAGACTCAAACTCTATTCTCATTGACAGTTTCTAATCCGTTGAAGAAAGGCTATCTAAAACTAGATGTTTCATTAAGGATGTGACTTTATCAGCTGGAGAGGATTTCTTAGCTGGATATGACATAACATAATCCTTTATTTGATCATGATCGATTCAAAGATTAAGGATCCGATGATTGGCAAAGTATACTTGGAAGGTTCGACTTATGGAAAGCAAGATCCTGATTGTATGGGCGAACATGATTAATGGGCTATCGACATGTTCCTTTAATAGCTCGAATGATCTTCCTAATTGATTCCGTCCAACGAGTAGATTGGAGGAATTCATTTGGTAAATGCCAACGGGTATGATGGCATAAATGAGTATATAAGGAAGACGTTCTAGTTGTTCAAGCGTGTGCACGATAGAAGAATTCCAAAGTCTGAAGCTCATTGTTTTTAGTCAATTCATGTGAACGAAATCTTATACGTAAAAGAGAGTCTATATTCGTGAGAAACCTCGAGAAAGTGTGGTAGAATATCTACACTGTGGAATTAAGGGAAAGCTGTGCTTTGTAACATCTCTTTTGTTCATAGTGAAATCCAGCGGTGGGCTGTCAATGCGGAAGAGAGAACTTCCTTTCTATCGTCGCCTAGTATCGCTTTCGTATCTCGAGAAATTATTTTTACACCTATTCACCCCCTCTAGGTGTTTGTACTAGCTATCTCAAAGACTAATTAGGTGGTTATATTAGTGTATATATCTTAATTTGTAATTTATTTAATTATTTATTATTTTCTGAACATTATACCAGGATAGCCGGTCGTCAAAATTTCATGTCGATTGTTGTGGTGTAATTGGTTTGTACAATTGAGTGATAATTTGTGCAATTGGATGTTGATTGCTGACTTTTTATTTATTATTTCAAAATTATGGATTTTTGGTATTTAATTAGAAAATATGGGGTATTGGGTTTTAACACCAAAAATGTTTTAAAGTACTATATCAAATAATGTGAATTTTAAAAAGAGAGAATATCACTTTTTATGGTTCGATCTGACCTTGTACCAACACACGATTATTTTACCATGTGTTTTTAATATAAAGAAAATAGGCCGAGCACATTATTTTAATTGAGACATTTGAGTGCAAAGCACAATGTCCTTGGCCAAGATTGGATGTGCATGTGAACGTTAAGAGAACCTGTCGTGAGCGTTTATGCCGAGCGATGCTCCTATATGGAATGCCCTTGTCAACGGATGCCGGTCGCAGTAGAGGCTAGAGCGATGCTCCTTCCGGATTTCTGTCTAAAGGTAGATGTTGGCGTGCTTGATGGGGCAAGATGATACGCGGTTACTCCAAAAGACCACATAACGTCGAGTAGGCCATGCCCGTGGGGACATAATTAATTTGAATGCCTGAATGATTGAGATAACCGTGTCTAATTATGAGACAAAATTATGTGGCACGAAATAGGACGTGTCATAACGATTTGGCCTTATAATTGGGACCCTTGTGATTGATTTATTTGAAAGTGAGGCGTTCCAATTATTGATTGCATCTACCGCATTTATAAATGTTATATAAGACGTACTGACGTGTAGGGAACTGCTAAGGCAAGGTAAGTCTTCTATGGTGTGTGATTAGACTGTCTCTAGGTACATTACCTTCCTAATTGGAGTTTAGGTCATGAACTCGCTAAGACATTGTCTCACCTCATCATGGGCTTAACTTTTTTGGTCCCTAGATGGAAGTTCGTCCAATTTGATCTGGGCAGCCACGGGGGTATAACGAGTAGAGTACCATCTTCCCTGTCCCCGGGAGTCCTTGGACTTGTGAGCTCATCATGACCACGATCTTGGTTGATGAGGGCCTACCTCAGTGGGTACCTCATCGATTCAAGGCACGAGCCTAATGAGGAATAGGAAGGTCCTATGGATGGTTTTGATGAACCCGTCGTTGTGGGTGAGGGTGAGAAGGTACTCGGCCCTATCGTGGACGTTGATGTTTTAGCTGATATCGTGGCAAACTAGTTGCCCGAGGATGAGCAGGAGCCCGTAGTAGAGGAGGTAGCTGACTCGCTAGACGTCAACATTCCTGACGGTGTTGTGGTGGACCCGGATCCCAAGTATGAGGGTTCAAGGTAGGGTTAGCTAGGTAATCCTTTTTGGGGCCTCGACTTTTGTATATAACTTCGCAAGCTGATCTGGTTTGTTTATAAAAGTGTAGTTTGTTTTATATGGTTGTCCTGCTTTTCTATCCAATGTTTGTTTGTTTTATGGGGATTATTTATTTCGCTTCCGCATGTGCATGAATCGTTTTGGGTCAGCGATGTGTTATGAGAACGTTGCAATTTTATCGATCACCGAGGGATGTGCATGTGCTTGAGGTTTGGGGTGTGACACTTTCCATCCTCTATTTAATTTACATGTTCATGCTTGTCACTCTTTTTCTTATTCACAGTGATCTCAACAAATGTCTTGACTGTGAATAATCAGTAAAGCAAGAGTCAAATGGGCTACGTTGGGCTTCATAGAAACCAAATTGGGACTTTTTTGTACTTTGTATTATTTTGATTTTTTTTATCTTTTTATATTTGTTTCTTATTCTTTAAAAATGCATGCTTGATTCATTAAAAAAAAAAATTCAGGTGCTAACACCTCTCTTCTAATGCAATGAATAAACATTGGGCCAAAAACTAAACAGATATACTCATCTCTTCTGACTTTAGAATTGTTTAAGGGCCCAACCGATTAAAGTTTCCCGCCTTCTTACTTTTGTAGGCCCGATCAACCCATTGTTTTTGTTTCTATTAATTTCTACACTTTCGAAGTCTCTTTAATAGTTCGACCGAAAGAAAAGTCTCTTTTATTGGCGCCTGCACTAATCACTAAGGAGACCCATGAACCTTAAATCAAGGAAAGGACTCCAATTAGTTCAACTAAAGGAGGCGTAAGACGATCTTACGTCATAAATGAGTTTCTAAAATGATCTACGATATTGATTAGTGAATGGGGGAAAGAAAATTAGAAGATGAGTTAAATCAAATGAACAATCAAGTGTCTTAATCGACAGCGACTATTGATCTCGTGTGCAAGGGAGGACGCAATTTCTCAAGGAAATGAGGAGAGGAGCATGAGGAACACTTGGAAAGCCCATCGACTCCTCCTTTTAGTATTTCATTTTCGGATTCTGGTTGCGCCATGTCATTGCGTCCATCTCAATAATCGTGTGCCGAATTATGATAATAAGTGGAATATTGGTTTTTGTCTGTACGTGTCGAGTCTTTTTTTGTATCGGTATAATTGTATTCATGTCTCGTTGGGTACAAAACTTCTCTCAAGTGTCGAAACGCTGCTCTCTTATCTTATCAGCAATTACTTGCCGTATTTGTGTGGAAAACAACTTATTCTTCACTAAAGGCATTTTGTTTTAGCACTAGCTCCTTTAACTTGTGGCATTTGTGGCAGCATTACTCAGCGGTGGCGGCAAGAGTGATGACACTTGATCTAGAGTGAGAAAAAGGAGAAGTTTGTTTATAACAGTTGCTCTAAAGACGCTAATTAGGATTACTAAAATTAGCAATAATGCATATCAACACATTTTGGAAAATGAAAGGAACATATTTCGAAAATGTGAAATGCTTCAGATAGAAATGTCCATTTTCCTAAAGCAAAATATAAATCACTTTTTAACACGTGCCTAAAGGTTCTCTTTAACATTTTCTAGAGAAAATTACCCAATAATACTTAGGTAGATCAACACCAAAGACATAATAATAATTATAGAAGAACGCTTGTTTTTGTTAATTTACCGATGGACTTTAGATAAATAAAACTGGACTTTGGAATTGGAGGCCAAGGCCCATCAGTGTTGCCTGTTCTTTTAAAGAATGACTTCAATCCGATCTTGTCATTGCTGGCAGTTGCATCGGCAACTATGCCTAGGAAGATTCGGCTTCTCATCCTGATACGCTAATCCAATGACTTATATATATATTATGCCATGGAAACATTAGACTTTTCAGATGTTGATGTAATTGTATTTTTCTTTCGCAATGTTATTGTACTTAAGTAAGGTTGAAACACGTCATTAAGGATTGCTAATTCCTTGCAACGGGGCTTCTTGTTTACATCATCATAAAAAGTTTGACAAATGAATGGTCACTATTCCGAACAAAATTGGAAAATAATAAAAAAAATGTTTTGCTATTGAGTTATTAAAGCCAATTAGATTATTTCGCTAAGTAATGTTAAAGGAACGCAAGTGGGATCTATTTTGCGGCCTATTATGATTAAATTTTGTTGGACTTTCATTTTATATTGATTTAGGCTGAGAAAACTAACAAGTCTTGTTTGGCTGACGAAAAAGCTATTATGACAACCTCAATAGTCATTTATTATTTGTCATGATCTTTTATTATTCTATAGGTCTTGGGTCATTATTATATCGTCCAACTAGATAACGTGGATAGAAGCTTAGAATAGTGACATTTTATCTAAGATTAAGAATAAAAAATTGCCTTATAAAAATTGGTGTAAGTCTTGTTCATGTTATATCTTCCAACTGGCGACATCAATGGACCTCAGGGTTGTGACATTCTACCTGAGGTGAAGAGTCAACAATTGCTTTTGAAAAGTTGGTAGTAGGTAATGATAGAGAAATTGACTATTATTGTTGACCCTTTCGCAGCCGATTCAATGATTCTTGACATTCTTGAATGCAACCAACCCCTAAAAGATAGAAAAAAAACTTTTACCATTGTGATAGGCGGGTAATTTGCTTCTTGGAAATATTTTATTGGTCAATAATTATTGACTTTTAGACATTAGTCATTACAAGAGTTATTGGAGCTAACTAAATTATTTTGTTAACGAATTCTAAAAGATCATAATTAGGACTTATTTATTACTCTCCCTCTGTAATCAAATTTTGTGGGACTTTCATTTATTTCGATCTACACCAAGAAGCGAAAGCTTGAGAAATCAAGAAAGAAGATGAACAATAACTAGAAAAGAAGGAATGAAAAAAACACACATAAAATAAAAACATAAAATGCAGAAAATTAACCAACACAACATCATTTGGTCAAAAACTGTTCACATCCAATAGCCTACCATGACACATAGGATGGCTGATGATGATGAATCGCTATGTTAGAAATTTCAAGGAAGACTTGGCCGAGAGGACTTAATTGGATTTTCACTCGGAGATTTAGAATTATATTAGTTCAATTGAAAGATTTAGCATTGAATTTATATGTCTATGATCGAATTTAAATTTCTCTCCCTAATTAATAAGTCTAAGTCACTAGTCTCTAATTATTTGTCCTGGTCTTTTATTATGGTGTAAGTCTTGGTCATGTTATATTTTCCAACTGTGACATGGAAGGGCCTTGGGGTTGTGACATTCCACCTAAGGTGAAGAGTCAACAATTGCTTTTTAAAAGTTGGTAGTAGGTAATGATAGAGAAATTGACTATTATTGTTGACCCTTTCGCAGCCGATTCAATTATTCTTGACATTTCATGCGTCTCTTCTTGAATGCAACCAACCCCAAAAAATAAAAAAATAAAAAAAAACAACAACAACAACTTTTACCATTGTGATAGGCGGGTAAACAATAAGAAAAATTTACATTTGCTTCTTGGAAATATTTTATTGGTCAATTATTGACTTTTAGACATTAGTCACTACAAGAGTTATTGGAGCTAACTAAATTATTTCTTTAACGAATTCTAAAAGACCATAATTAGGACTTATTATTACTCTCCCTCTGTAATCAAATTTTGTGGGACTTTCATTTATTTCGATCTACACCAAGTAGCGAAAGCTTGAGAAATCAAGAAAGAAGATGAACAATAACTAGAAAAGAAGGAATGAAAAAACACACATAAAATAAAAACATAAAATGCAGAAAATTAACCAACACAACATCATTTTGTCAAAAACTGTTCACATTCAATAGCCTACCATGACACATAGGATGGCTGATGATGATGAATCGCTATGATAGAAATTTCAAGGAAGACTTGGCCGAGAGGACTTAATTGGATTTTCACTCGGAGATTTAGAATTATATTAGTTCAATTGAAGGATTTAGCATTGAATTTATATGTCTATGATCAAAATTAAATTTCTCTCCCTAATTAATAAGTCTAAGTCACTAGTCTCTAATTATTTGTCCTGGTCTTTTATTATGGTGTAAGTCTTGGTCATGTTATATTTTCCAACTGTGACATGGAAGGGCCTTGGGGTTGTGACATTCCACCTAAGGTGAAGAGTCAACAATTGCTTTTTAAAAGTTGGTAGTAGGTAATGATAGAGAAATTGACTATTATTGTTGACCCTTTCGCAGCCGATTCAATTATTCTTGACATTTCATGCGTCTCTTCTTGAATGCAACCAACCCCAAAAAGAAAAAAAAAAAAAAAAAAAAACAACAACAACAACAACAACAACTTTTACCATTGTGATAGGCGGGTAAACAATAAGAAAAATTTACATTCGCTTCTTGGAAATATTTTATTGGTCAATAATTATTGACTTTTAGACTTTAGTCACTACAAGAGTTATTGGAGCTAACTAAATTATTTCGTTAATGAATTCTAAAAGACCATAATTAGGACTTATTTATTACTCTCCCTCTGTAATCAAATTTTGTGGGACTTTCATTTTTTTCGATCTACACCAAGAAGCGAAAGCTTGAGAAATCAAGAAAGAAGATGAACAATAACTAGAAAAGAAGGAAAGAAAAAAAAAAAACATAAAACATAAAAATAAAACCATAAAATGCAGAAAATTAACCAAAACAGCATCATTGTGTCAAAAACTGTTCACATCCAATAGCCTACCATGACACATAGGATGGCTGATGATGATGAAATGCTATGTTAGAAATTTCAAGGAAGACTTGGCCGAGAGGACTTAATTGGATTTTCACTTAGAGATTTAGAATTATATTAGTTCAATTGAAAGATTTAGCATTGAATTTATATGTCTATGATCGAATTTAAATTTCTCTCCTAATTAATAAGTCTAAGTCACTAGTCTCTAATTATTTGTCCTGGTCTTTTATTATGGTGTAAGTCTTGGTCATGTTATATTTTCCAACTCGTGACATGGAAGGGCCTTGGGGTTGTGACATTCCACCTAAGGTGAAGAGTCAACAATTGCTTTTTAAAAGTTGGTAGCAGGTAAGGATAGAGAAATTGGCTATCAGTGTCGGCCCTTTCCGAGCCGATTCAATGATTCTTGACATTTCACACGTTTATTCCCCAATGTGGCCAGCACCTGAAAGATCTTAAAAACTTTTTACCGTTCTGGTAGATGGGCAAACAAGAACAAAAATTCACATTTGCTTCTTTAAAATGTTTTATTCGTTGATAAGTATTGACTTTTCAACATTAGTCACTATAAGAGTTATTGGAGCTAACTATATTATTTCGCTAACAAATTCTAAAGGACTATAATTAGGACTTATTTTATTACTCTTCCTCTATAATTGAATTTTGTGGGATTTTCATTTTTTTCGTTCTACGCTGAGTGCTAAAAGCTTGAGAAATCAAGAAAGAAGACTAACAATAACTAGAAAAGATAACATAAACCACATAAAATAAAACCAAAAAAAATGTAGAAAATTAAGAAAAACAACGTCATATTGTCTAAAATTGTTCATCTCCAATAGTCTGCCATGAGACATAGGACAGGTGACATTGGTGGATCGCTATGTCAGAAATTTCAGGGAAGACTTGGCTGAGAGGACTTAATTGGATTTTCACTTAAAGATTTAAAACTACATTGGTTCAATTGAAAGATTTAGCACTGAATTTAAATCTCTAAAACTGAATTTACATCTCTCCTATCTAAGCCATTGGTCTCCAATTTTTCTCTTGATCTTTTATTTGGTGTAAGTCTTGGTGATGTTATATCTTTCAACTCGTGACATGGATGGACCTAAGGATTATGACATTTCACCTAAGGTTAAGAGTCATCAATGGCCTTTTAAAAGTTGATAGCAGGTAATGATAGAGAAATTGGCTATTATTGTTGACCCTTTCTGAGTCGATTCAATTATTCTCGACAATTCATTTGTTTCTTCCTCAATGCAGCTAGCATCTAAAAGATCATAAAAACTTCTTACCATTGTGATAGATGAGCAAACAAGAAGAAAAATTCACATTTGCTTCTTGGAAATGTTTTATTGGTTTATAAGTATTGACTTTTCAGCATTAGTCAAAACAAGAGTTATTGGAGCTAAATAAATTATTTTGTTAACGAATTCTAAAGGACCATAATTAGGACTTATTTATTGCTCTCCCTCTATAATCGGATTTTGTAGGACTTTCATTTATTTCGATCTATGCTGAGAAGCAAAAGCTCGAGAAATCAAGAAAGAACATGAACAATGACTAGAAAAGAAGGAAAAAAAAAACAAAAAGAATATGAAATAAAACCATGAGATGTAGAAAATTAATCAAAACAGTGTCATTTTGTCTAAAACTGTTCACATCCAATAGCCTGTCATGACATATATGGCTAACAATGATGGATCATTATGTTAGAAATTCAAGGAAGACTTGGCCGAGAGGACTTAATTGGATTGTCACTTAGAGATTTAGAAATACATTCGTTCAATTGAAAGATTTAGCATAGAATTTAAATGTCTAGGACCAAATTTACATTTCTTTCCCAAATTAATAAGTCTAAGTCGCTAGTCTCCAATTATTTGTCTTGGTCTTTTATTATGGTTGAGTATTGCTCATGTTATATCTTCCAACTCGAGACATGGATGGACCTTAGATTGTGACATTCTACCTAAGGTTAAGAGTCAACAATTGCTTTTTAAAAATTGGTAGTAGGTAATGATAGAAAAATTGGCTATTACTGTTGGCCCTTTCTAAGCCGATTCAAAGATCTCATCTCATGCAAATTGTTTGTAGGGTCTAGTTGGCACCTACTTCATGTGAAATCATCATGACAGAAAGGTTTTCATGCACAAATTTATCTGTACTTAGAGCTTATTGAGTCATGGAAATTTCATAGTGATTCATGGAAATGGTGGACAACGCGAATTCAAAATATTGTCAAAAAGAAAGGAATTTCCACATGTGCAGACGTTATTTCGAAATCACAATCACGTACCCTTCTTTTCTTGGAACCGAATGCGGCGGACACTATTTTGTGCCCCTGCCGTGATGATGAGCGTGCAGACAAAGAGGATATAAGTGATTGTAGGAGGAGGGAAGTCGAATGTTGTGATGGTGCAGGCTTGAAGCGAAATAACTGCCCGCATTCATGTGGTGTCAAGTGGTCATTTGTTCGGAGGACGATGCATCATCACTCGTCATGACATCAAGAACGATGCTAAAGCAAATTCGTGAAATTAATTTGCAAAATGACTCGAGAACTTCAATTTGATGTCGAATTTGATTTACATGAATGAACATCACTTCTCTCTTTAAATTAAGTAGCCGTGGCATAGGCACTGCGCTCATGAGCGGTTGCTCTTATGCTATGTTTCCAAAATAGATAAATGATTTCAAAAACAATTACGATTGCAAAATAAAATGCTCAAAATGTTAAGTTCATAAATAATTAGAGAAGTGTAATACACCTGAGGGACCTAATGGCTAAACATTGATTTTTATCCATAAATGGAGGTTTCCACCTTCACCCCACAAAGACAATCAAAGAAATTGTTTGGGATAAATATACTAAAAGTGTCTAAAGTTATGTACGGCACTCACTTTAGTACCAATTTTTTTTTTTGAATCACTTAAGTGCCACTTAAAAAAAAACAATTATTTAAGTGTCAACTCCAATCTTGGTCGCCGGAAATCCGAAGTGGCTATATTTTATCAATTTCTCAGTCTTATGTGGCTCGACAGTGTCCCTAATTAGCATATAAACCCTAAATGACATTGTTCAAAAGTTGTAAATAGTGATCATTTGAGTGTCAAATTTTATTTAAAATGATAATTTGAGTACAAAATTTTATTTAAAGTGATCAGTTCAATGTCAATCGTGCCACATGAAAATGCCACGTGGACTGGAGATTTTAAAAAATTGATTAAGTAAATGTTATAATTTTAATTATAAATGACACGTAATCAATTTGATTGAAATTTCTCACAATTGGCATTTAAGTGATCGTTTTTTCTTTGATTTAGCACTTAAGTGAGCTAGTAAAAACTTTTGGTACTAAAGTGAATGCTATACACAACTTTTGGCACTCTAGTATACTTACCCCGAAATTGTTCTTTTTTTTTTTTTTTTTGTACAAAAGTAATTTTATATATTTAAACCCTCTCTTCTTTCTGGCTGTCTCCCACCTTTTCATTATTTTTATTTTTTTATACAAAAGCAATTGGATTTATTTATTTATTTATACAAAGGTAAATTTATATATTAAGACAATTCTCGCTTTTTTTTTTCTAGCTATCTCCACCCGTATAAAACTAAACATATATTACCAAATGATTTTTTGATCAATAATCACCCTAGGTTGATAAATTTGGATATGATTTTTTCCTGATGTACAGATGTACCGTTTTTTTTATTATTTTATTATTTTTATGTCTATTTGACGAAAAATAAGGAATGAGGTATTGAAACCATGTTGGTACAATAACTCTTCGTAATGCTACAAAGTAACATCGGAAACAAAAGATAAAGTGAATCTCGTGATGCAAACTTCCAAATCATATGAACACCATGTGATTACAACACAAAACATATCGAACAATCAATAAGTTGAAGGAATTAACAACTTTTCAGTGAGGTTATCGACAATAGACATCATGAGTTATCAACAAGAGCTTTCACCATTTGACAAGGTCAGCGAGACAAGCATGTAATAGGCAAGGTAGAGAAGTTGATGTAGCAATCAAGTAACTGTCGGCATTGCATAGTCGATGTAACCATTAAGGTAGTGGAATCGATAATCTCAGATGTAACTATTTTGTAGATAAGTGTTGCTCAATAGTAAGAGTCACATAGAGTGTGTTTAATGTCTTAGTAACCATCTATGTAATTGTTGATGGTTGGTTGTAAATATCTCAAATGTACACTTTGTAAGAACCCTCCAAATCAATTACAGATCTCAAGTTCTTCCGATAATGTTTCTTTATCTATACTTTTTGCAATTATCTTTCCTTAATGTTGACAATTGTTCCAATATTCATATCTTTAAATTTCTTTTCATTTACTTTCTAGTCCAAAATCAACAAGAAAACCATTCACAACTTTTTGTCGATTTTAAATATGTTTATTCAGCTTTTCAATGAAACATATTTTCAACATGCCCAATGAGACTATTTTGTCAATTTGAGGGAACTATGTTGCAAGAACCGGAAATCAACAAGAGTTCAGCTATGTTGCTGCAAACAACAACCGGTTATCACAAATAGATAATGAGGCTACCGCACATTTTAAGTCCTCGATCACCAAAAGAGTGGCAGAGGGTAACTGAAAGGGAGATGTTGATCTTCCAAGAAAGTGGAGAATGGTTTAGGAAGTTGCACCAAATCCCAGTTGATGTCAAATATCTAGAGATTGTTTGAGGAGCAGCAAAATTTGAGGCCAATTACATCATTAGCCTGATGTTAGACATGATCAAATAGATGGTCCTCAATACTGTGAAATATGCTATGTCAAGGTTATGATCCGCTGGTGATAGAATCTGACTGCCTGGTGTTGGTGGAAACCGTTCTTGCTTCCAGATCTATGCCATGGGAGGTGTGACAACTTTTTGCAGAAGCCGCCACTCAACTTCTCAGATTCTCTCACCTTCGTGTTACGCACTGTAGACAGGAAGCTAACTTTGTTGCTGACTAGGCTGCAAAGGCCCATAGAAATGGAACCCTCACTCATAATTGGGCCATTTCACCTCCTTCTAGTTTGCTGGATCTCTTGTACTCGGATGCTTTGGCTGCGGGTTGTTCTTTTCCTTATCTTGAATGAATTTCTCCTTTACAACAAAAAAAAAAAAAAAGGGTTATGATCCCTGAACCAACCACTGTAAGCAAATCCAGTGGTTGATCTTCCAAGAAAGTGGAGAATAGTTTAGGGAAGTTGCACCAAATCCCAGTTGATGTCAACTATCTAGAGATTGTTTGAGGAGCAGCAAAATTTGTAGCCCAATATGTACGTTCCTAGTCTCTCCACTTTAAATAATGTTGATAATGTTTATTAGAGCAGTTAAGCCCTAGTAAGGATTATGTGGAGGCCTGAATCTTTTAATCAAGGCCAAAATAATAAAAATAATAAAAATAATGTTGGTCAAAATAACCAAATTGATATTGTTGACACCTAAAAATTTTCCTATTGTCACGTGCTGGCCACGAGGGAAATAATAAGGATGACATGCTCTGTTTTGTTCGTGAAAACATCTTTTTCCAATGTTTGTGAACAGTATTTGAGCTAAGTGTCAACAAGATTCTAGACATATATACTTAAGTCGACGGCAAGGTAATTAATGGCCACGTGTCAAGCTATGAGGACAATGCATCAGACTTAAAGTTTGAGTGAAATTAGCATTAGAGCTCAAGTAAGAATAGCTGCCACACGAAATGTGCATAAAAATAGGTAAGCCGTTATTTACTTGATGAGCAAGTTGTGCGAGCGTCGTCGACAAGTCAGGAAACAATTGCCTATGGATAAGGTTGCCAAGAAGAAAAGGAAAACTTGGGGAGTGCTAAGAGTGGTGCCCAAGTAGAAGTAGCTAATTGATGGCTACCAGTTCGCCCTATAAATACTGCAACCTATTCAACGAAGAGCCCCCTGCGAATAATACAACAACTATCTTTACTTTATCTTTACTTTATTGCATTTTAGCTATAATTTTCAAGATTCCCATCGTAGATCAAATTCTAACGTGTCTTTATTCGGTTCAGCATTGTTGATTAAATTCTGGTGTTATGTTTCTACCCAAGAGTATTGCTATTGATATATGCCTAAAACAAGCAGTGTTATGAATTAAATTCTGGCATAGTTTGAGCTCAAAATGTAGGTTATTTAGCTACTAGTGTTCAAATTACGTTGTTGATTAAATTCAGGTATAATTTGTGCTCAGAAGCTATTGTTCTTAAAGTCATCAATTTTCAGGGTTGTATATACAAGTTGGGAATAAAATTTACCCTTGCATTTGACATTCTTTTTCGGATTCAACACGAAACCCGAGTCTCCTATAAAAAAACCAAAATGCATCATTTGGTAAAAGATGTTTCGCAGGAAACAAAACCAGCAAAACATCTTTTGGCACACCTGGTAGGACCTTTGTGTTGAGTTGAGAGAGTGCTATGCCATGGATCTAAAGTCAATTCAATTTGGATAGCGCCATTGACGAACAAATGATGATGGTTGAAAGCAATTCACGAGTCGAGTCATCATCAACCTAGCTTCCCTTGTATGAAACCACAAATCAAGTCCAAGAGGAAGGAGCCGATTTTTCAAGGCAACATGTGGAAGAAAGAAGACAGGCAGACCTCACATCGGTCATGCTCGTTACTATGAGGCGAACAATTGAAGCGACTCAGAATGAGTTTAACCCTTATATGGTCAGACAAATGACTAATGTTGTCACGCCTCGATCCTCTAAGCACGTACCCATCCCTCGGTGGTCGATTAAATTTGCGACGTCCCAAGACACGTTACTGACCTATTTATTTTAATGCACATGCGGAAGCGAATTACCAATCCCCCCGACAATAACAAACGTGGGATAGAAAAGCGGGACAACAAATTTCAAATCAACACATTATTAAAAACCACAATTTGGTTTACAAACAGAGGCCAACTCTAGGGTCTAAGTACAGGAAGTCTGTCTTCAAAAAGAACTTCTGAGCCATCCATGCTCTTGACCCTTCCACCTCAAGCTCCGAGTTTTTCACCTTAGGGACTTGAAAATGTTATCCCACAATGGGGTGATATGACATCTTAGCAAGTTCACTCCCTAAGCTTTGACTATGAATGAAATACGCCCCAAGAGTTGCCTAAGCACCAGCACAAGTCAGAGGACTTACCTTTGCCTCAGTTCGTTCCTGCAAGTCAGTATAATTCAAATAATCATCTAATTACTTCAACCAATTAAATCGAGCCATTGATCAATCGATCTAGTCGATTCCATGTCATTAAGACCATCTCTCGGTCAATCCATTCAATATTATCTATAAAGTCAGATCACATCAAGGACCACTCGGTCTAAGTTGAAGATAGATAGTATAGCTCACTCTAAGTTAATAAATAATATATCTCGCTTTAAGCTGATAAATATACTACTCGTGCTAAGTTAACATGTCAAAGCCCTTAGACTGATATAGTATATTGATCATGCTCACCAGAAGTTGCTAAGTTACACTGCTCTCACTAAGCTGATATATTGAGGCCCGTAAGCTAATATAGTATACCTATGATGCTCACCAAAAGCTATTAAGGTATACAGCTCTCGCTAAGATGATATATCGAGGCCCGTAGGCTGATATAGTATACCTATGATGGTTACTCTAAGCTGATAAAGTATACTGCTTGTACTAAGCTAATATATCAAGACCCGTAGGCTGATATAGTATACTATTTTTACAAACTAAGAATTTCACCATTTTTATCAATCTCGATAAAAATAATTGTGTATGAGTACACGGTCGGCTTTAGCCAAAATACCATATTTTCCCTTTTGAAAATTCCACTCATTCCAATAGTTCAAAAACACATTTTTTAAGCTGTAAACCAATGCCCGGTATTTTCTAGTTAATTACTGAAATTAATAAATTTCGGGATAAATTCTCAAAATCACAAATCACACTCAATCAGCACAAATTAGCAATCAATTAAATAAATTAACCACGCCATTGCAATTAGAACGAAATTCTAGTCACTGGCTATCCCAATCTAATTTTTGGAAAATAATAATTAGTTAAATAATTACGAAAATTAATTAATAAATGCCAATAAATGCAACTTAAGCCGAAAAGCCTAATTAAATAATCGAAACGGGCCCGGAAAAATTCGAACCTAACTAGATAAATACTATAGCTTATCTAATCTCTAATTATACTACTCTAACCACCTAACATGCAATGATGATGAATTAATTCACTAATCTATTCTAACTATCCACCTAATTCATACTTAACTTAAACTAATCAACCCTTAAGCATAATTAACTCCCTAAGTAGAGATTAGGAGTAAACTCACTAGATTTGCAAGCTGGTTAGTCCATGACGACGGCGGTACAACAACGGCCGACAAACTCTGAAGCGGTGACACCAAAGGAGGCCAAACTGAGGCCGAAATCAGCCCCGTAAGGCCCACGATTTGATTGGAATTTTGCCTTACTTGGTGCTGATTTGGATTAATCTGACTTCGACGGCTTGCGTTTGGGCTTGACTCAAGATTGGGCTGAGTTGCAGCTGCACATAGCTGAACTGGTGGGGTAGTTGGTGAGTGGGTTAGGCCGAGCGTAAGGCATAGCTTCGATGGTGCTGTTGGGCTCATGGAACTTCGTTGCTAATGGAGAGGAGTAAGAAGTTGGCGTCGAGGAAGCTGTTGGCGTGAAGGGGAGTCAATGCCGATGGAATTTGTTGTGGAAGTATGACTCAGTGGGGACGAAACTGAGACAAGAAAACGTGGGCTGAGGGAAGAGAAATAGAGGGATGTAGCTAGATTCAATGGAGTTTTCGAAGGTAAGGAAACAAAAGTGAAGCAGCAAACTCAAGGGCTGAGGGAAGAAAAGAAGCCGACTGCACAAAGGATGTAGGGGGAGAGAGAGAGAGAGATGTTGGCTGGTGGGGCCCTCTATGCGCGGGTCTTTGAGAGAAATGAGAGGGAGAGACATGCAAAGGGGGGGAAAAACAATTGGCAGGTGAGAGAGAGAAAAGCTACGGATGGGGCCAAAGTCAAAGGATAAAAGAAACATGGATAAGGACTACCGCAAAGGATGGTTGGCTGAAGGTGGGGAGCGAAAGGGGTGGACCGAAGGGAGAGAGAAAAGAAGTTTAACAAAATGTCCTAAACTTACAAACCTTGGTCCCACAACCGACCTATCTCTCGATCTCTAATCGATTTTTAACTGTGCTGTAATAATTTATGCAGATGAGCACGGTTGAGTAGTCGATTCCGGTCGAATTCCCAAGTTTATTGCATTAAAAACTCTTGATGACTTTCTCCGATAATCTAGTTATCTCGGGAGTGATCAGCTCGAGAGAATAGCATTATAGCCGCGTTGATAAAAGGTCTGATTTATTTAATTGAAAACATAATTAAAATTTTAGGATGTCACAACATTTCCCGTTTTATAAAAAATTTGTCCTCAAAATTTAAACCATTACAATTCTTTAAGCAAAAAGGTGGGGGTACAATTGTCTCATCAACTCTTTACTCTCCCAAGTTGCTCCTTCAGTGCCATGGTGTTGCCACACCACTTTGACCAACGGGATGGTCTTGGTGCACGAATCTGTTCTTTTCGATCCATAATCTGAATTGGGCTTTCAACGTACGACACTCTATCATCCACGTCTAATTCTTCAAAATTAAGCACGTGGGTTGAGTTAGGCTCATACTTCCTCAACATCGACACGTGAAAGACGTCATGCACTTGTACCAACCTTGGAGGTAATGCAAGACGATATGCTAGGATCCCAATTTTCTCTAGAATCTCAAAGAGACCTACATACCTCGGATTCAGTTTTCCCTTCTTGCCAAAGCACAAAGTACCCCTCATTAGTAACACTTTCAAAAAAACATGATCACTAACTTGGAATTCCAAAGGTCTCCGACGATTAATTGCGTAACTTTTCTGACGGTTCTAAGCGATCTTTAATCTAACATTTGATGACTGCATTTGCATCCACTGACTGCTGAGCCAACTCTAGGCCTGTGATCTTTCTTTCCCTGACTTCATCCCAACATACTGGCGTTCTCCATGCTCTACCATGCAATGCTTTGAAAGGAGCCATGTAAATGCTCTGCCGATAGCTGTTATTGTAGGCAAACTCAACAAGATGAAGTTGATCCTCCTAACTTCCCTTGAAGTCCAACATGCAAGCTCGCAGCATGTCTTCGAGGGTTTAAATTGTCCTCTCGGATGCCCATCTGTTTGAGGATGATATGTCGTACTATATTGCAGTTTTGTACCTAAAACAACCTGCAAACTAAGAAGTATGGCTAAGTGTCGATATCGGTACTAGATTGATTTTTCAGTTGTTTTGGTACCCTGTGTACATATTTGAAATCTCGAGATTTTCATGACCACCGAGAGTCGCCAATATGTCGAAGAGATTCATTATGGTTTTGAACAAAATCAACCACGAGTTAATTGCACCAAAAATTTATAAAAGCTACCCGCTAGCGTAAGTCACGCTAAAATCGCGCTAAATTAAAATTAACCGTGAATTTCAATTCGATATTAGAAATTGAATGTTCTGCTATGTCACGAGTCATTTTAGGAACGTCGACTTATCCTACGAAAATTTTTTTGCAAACTCAGATTTTCGACGAAAGGTCAAAATAGGGACGTTTTTGTCCGAAAAATTCAGGAGACCGTTTTTTTATCGCATTTTTAGGATGCAAGTTGATTCTATTGGTAAGGAAAAATGTCAATTTCATCAAGGACTCGATGGTGGCATTTTTTAGGGCCGAGTTGAATTGATTCAAGAAGGAATTGAAGTGGAATTGAGGGAAATTTGTACAAAATTCGTAGCCCCCTTGGACCACCATCTTTGGACCATCTCAATAGCTTCTAGAGGAGGATTTGTGGGCTGCAAGTGGCTGAGGAACCAGCTAGCCATGGTGGGACATGGTCAAGGGGACAAAGAAGATAGATTGGAGACCAAAGTGGCCCCTTCAAACTTTGTTGTTCCCCTCTTCTTCCCCATCCAATTGATCCCCCATTTCTAGACCGGGAAGCTAGAGAAAACCTACGAAATTGCGCTCAACCCCCTTTGTCGTTGCCGTTGCCGCCCGTCGAAGCCCGAATAGCAACCGTACGCTGCTGGACCGCCGCCCACTCGCTCGCATGCCCAGCCTGTTTGGGCGCCCGAGCTTACGAGTTTCCTGGCATTCTCGAGCCATGTCTGTCACCACCCAACATCGTCTAGTCACCTAGCCACCATACGTCGCCATCGTGGTTGCCGGAAGCCTCGATGTTGCCCCTGCTCACTCGTCTAAGCCACCAGTCCTCCTCCTTGGCTGTTTCCAGCCCAACCGGCCATCGTCTAGCCTTCATCGACCCACTGGCCATAACTAAAGTCCAGCCACTCACCGTGGGCTTCGAGGCTTGCTTTGGACCCTTTTTTGGCCTCAAAAGGTGTCACCGCCGGAGTTTATCAATCATCTCCGCCTCACCGTCTTAGTGAACTCATCGGATTGCAAAACTAGTGATTTTACTCACTAATCTCTACTTAGGGACTTAATTATGCTTAAAGGTTGATTAGTTTAAGTTAATAGGGATTAGGTGGTTAGTTATAACATATTAGCAATTCAATTAATCGTTATTACATGTTATGTGGCTAGAGTAGTGTAATTAGAGACTAGATAAGTTGTAGTATTTATCTAATTAGGTTCGAAATTTTTCCGGGCCCGTTTCGATAGTTATTTAGGCTTTTCTAGCCTAATTTGCATTTATTGGTATTTATTAATTAATTTTTGTAATTATTTAATTATTTATCATTTTTTGGAAATTACATTAGGATAGTCGGTGACTGGAATTTCGTGCTGAGTGCAATGGTATGATTAGTTTAATTAATTGAGTGATGGTTTGTGTAGTCTAAGTGTGAATTGGAATTTAGGGGCATTTATCCCAAAATTGAATATTTTCAGTATTTAATTAGAAAATCACTAGGTGTCAGTTTACAATGCCAAAAATGTTTTTATCGACAATATAATTAGTGGGACATTATAAAGTAAAAATATTATATTTTTGGCGAATGCCGACTGTATACCCACACACGATTATTTTTATCGGGTATGATAAAAATGGTGAAATGGTTGATTGAGTAGAATGATATACTATATCAGCCAAAGGGCTTTGATATATCAACTTGGAGCGAGCAGTATACCCTAAGTATTGCACAGCTTCGGTGAGCATTAAGTATCGCACAACTTTGGTAAGCAATTAAGTATCGCACAGCTTCAGCGAGCAATTAAGTATCACACAGTTTTGGTAAGCATTAGCCATATGCTATATTAGCCTGACGATATATTAGCTTAGGGTGAGCAGTATATGTCGTTATTAGCTTTTGGCGAGCTTTTCTATCTATTTTCAGCTTAGGGTGAGCAGTCCTTGATGTGATCAGACTTCATAGATAATATTGAATGAGTTGACCGAGAAATGGTCTTGTTGGTATGGATCGACTAGGTCGATTGATCGATGACTCGATCTGATTTGACGATGTGATGCCTTGACGTGATTCGTTGAATTTATAAATTATACTGACTTGCAGGAAGGAATGGAGGAAAAGGTAAGTCGTCTAAGTTGTGCTTGTGCTTGTGCTTAGGCAGCCCTTGGGGCGTATTTTCTTCTTAGTCAGGACTTAGGGGTGAACTTGCTGAGACATCATCTCACCCGTTGTGGGATAACATTTTCAAGTCCTTAGATGGCAGCTCCTCCCGAGCATTTTGGCCAACCGAAGAAGGTCACCAAGCAGAGGTGTTATATTCCGCTTCATGGGAATCTCGAGGGGATGGGTTTATGAACTCGTGAGGTCCGTGGTCCGGGTTGATGCGAGTCTACCCAATAAGATACCCCATAAATACAGATCATGGTATCATCGTGAGCGGAATAGATAGAACGAGTCCTTATGTTGGTGCTGGAGGTTGTTTTTGGGAAAGGCACGACCGACCCACCAGGTAGTTAAGTGGTGGACCCGAGTCCGTCAGAGCCAGGGACCCCGTAGATCTAGTTGAAGACTTGACTAATTAGAGGATATGTAGCCTCTACTCCCTGCCCTTTTTGCAGACCTTGTATATAGTACGTTAGTATTATATATGACATAACTTGATATTTATATAAAGGTGTGGTTTGGTTTTCAAAAATTGTAGCCCTACTTTTTTATCACATCTTGTTGTTGTATGGGGATTGATTATTAGCTTCCGCATGCATATTAAAATGAATGGGTTGGCGACGCGTCCTAGGACGTCGCTATTTAATCGACCACCTAGGGATGGGCACGCGCTTAGAGAATCAGGGTGTGAAATATAGTGTGACTTCATGAGAGGGCAGTAGATACTCTTCACTATGAAGTTAAAATCGCAAGATTGTAAATTCTCTTTTGATTTATAGTGGAATCCAGCGAGAAGGCTATTAGCGTGGGAGAGTAGACATAGACTTGATCTAAACCACTATAAATTATGTATTCATATTCTCTTCCCTGAACTTATTTATTTTATTCATCGTTCTATTTAACTGCTAAATTCTGAACTTCCTCAAAGTCTGTTGTTCTTAAGACTCTGTTTCTAAAGTAAAACATTTATAGTGTTCTTTGCGAAAATTTGTTTTTATACCTATTCACCACCCTCTAGGTGTTCATACTAGCACTAACAATTGGTATCGAGCTGTTTACTTAACTTTTGAAGTGTTTCTACTTCTAAGCTAAAGATTTTCTACAGCTAGTATTTTGGCTCGAGATTTGGTTGAAGGTTAGAGCAATACCATACCTCCTTACTTTAATGGAAAGTAATACAATGTCTGGAACAACAAGATGTGGCATCCTAAAATTTCATAGCAATCTCTAGATGCACTATGACCCATGAATAGGTGATGGAAGCGCCATCAGACTATATTATAGCCATTAGACCAATGGATTACGATTAAACAAGGCCAAGCATTTCATGGACAATTGTTTTGTTTGAAATGTATCCTATGTCCATGTGTGATCAAGGATTGTACTAAAGGATAAATTAATGAGAAATTTTCTATACTTGGCCATGTACCCTATGAATTGAATTTCCCTTGATTAATGTTATAATATTTTATGGCCATGTGAATATTTGTGATTATGTAATTATAAGTGGAGATTAAAGTGGAAAATATGAGCAAATGTGGGCTGGACACTTAAGGCCCAAAATAGCCCAAAGCAGCCCACCTTTTCCCCCTATTCGATCGACCAAGGCCTAACCCAAATAAGGCCACCTCCATGCATGAGTTTGACAAGTGGTGAGAGGGATTCTATAAGTGTCGCTGCCCCTATCGCTTCACTAGAAACCTCCATGCAAACCTAATGATTACAAGCAATTAAGAGAATAAAAGAAAAGGGGAAGGGGGCAGAGTGACCGAGAGAGTGATCAAGAGAGAGAGATTGAGAGAAAAAGAGAGAGTGACCGAGAGAAAGAGAGAGGGTGAGGGTTCTTTGGCAACGGGAAGACGAAGACCAGCCTTGCCGTGCATGTGCCTGTTGCCGCTGCCGACGCTGCCTAGCTTCGCCGTCCATCGAGCCGTGCCCGAAGTCCTCAAGTTGCTGTTTTGTGTGCTGTATTTGCGTTGGACTTAAGGCAAGTGAGAGTCCATTGATCTACATTTTGGTGCGTTGTGGTTGTTTAGTGAAGTGTGATAGATTTGGAGATGCTTGAACTTTGATGCTGGATGCTGGAATTCGAAAGAACAGAAATAGTTCTTGAGGACAATAAACTGTTTCATGGAAAAACAACATGCCCTTTCACAACTCCGTGAATTTTATGAAATTATCTAGTTGAAATTTGACTTTGTGTTCTTGATGAAAGTTGTAGATGACATCTTAAGGAATAACACACTAAAATTTGGGAAGAAACGGACAAGTACTGGTTGGTGAAACTATTTTTCTTTGAAAGTATTAGATCTGGAAACTGTTGCCGAGGGTTAGGGATAGTTATGGCAATTATAGCTCTTAATATACAATGCATTTGACTTAGAGTTATTCACAAAACTTTTACCTCTGGGTCTTATCTATAACATATAGAAATTTCAGAATTTTCTGAGTTCATTTAGGAGTTATTCCGAAATTTTCATTAAAACTGCACATTCTGCTTTTTAAGCTATTTTACTCCGACTTTGCTCAACTGATTTCAATTAGTGAAGTGCAGTTTGTTTTGTTTGAAAACTATTTCATTTCAAGAAACAATTGAATTGCTATATGAGCTATGTTGTCTTGAGTTGTTGTTTATACAATGGATGCGGTGACATTTAGCATATCATATGGCATCAAATGTTATTTTCAAAGTGAGACAAATATGTGTATATATTGTGATGTTGATGATACCGTTGGACCCCTAAGTTGACGATGCCTCGAGAGTTTTAGGATGTCTAGAGGTGTGTGCAGGAAGTCTTGTGATGCTAATTAGGGTACGAGATATCCAGAGGTGTGTGCCGGATGCCCGGAGGTGTGTGCCAGAAGTCTTGCTATGCCAGGATTGGATGCGAAAGCCCAGAGGGATGCAAACACTGGTCCCCAGGGAAAATGAGATCTTTTTGAATATCAAAATCGAAAATGAATCGTGTACATGTTTATGAATTGTGAGTTGGTATTATTTGGCATTGAAAATGTGGTTATTAAGGTATGGGATGAACCTTATGGATTTATATGCATGGTTGCATAGATGTTATGTGCATGAAATCTTGGTTGTCTTGCTTGTTGCATTGTGTAGTTTGGTGGATCTTTTACTGTTCAGTGGTTGTACTCACCCCTTTTGGGGACTAACATTTCAGACTAGGAGTTATGTCTCTGTCGCCAATCACCCCTGGTACTTTCTATGGCATACCGACCGACGTCGAGGTTGAGTGTATTGATCATCATCACCCCGAGATACGGGGGCTAGTTTTTGTTCGTGTGCGGGTTTTGGTTTTGTACGACGTTGGATCACCCGCCGGCCTTGTCACTCAGGAGTTCTTGTCTGTGCATATCCACCACGACGGGGTTATGCCGGGGATGCTGTCACTACCGCCGGCTGATGGACTAGGTTGGGTGTGACTGAGTGCGATGGAGGGAGGATGAAGCTTCTTTTTGGACTGCCGACACTAAATGATGGACCGATGTACATGACTACTGAAGAGTCGGATACTTTTGGTTATAGTCGAGCTTGAAAAGGCCTTGGCCTTTTGATGTATCGACTCATGATGTCCATCAAGTTATGTAAATAAAAGTGTTCAGCCTAACTTATATAAGATGTGCAATTGGTGTACATTGCATTATCCTGTTGAGCATAGGGTGGGGAGATTATGATTTTGCTTCCGTTATATGATTTGCGCTAGGACCGATTTAAATGATGCAAACCCCCAGGATTTGTGGACCCACTATAATTCAGTGATATTAGAGTGGCATGTTATTAGGACAAGTGAAAGGTAAGTGGACTGTGTCGACCCTAACGAATTGGGGGCCATTTTGGGGGTGCAACAATGGGTGTTATCAGAGAAAATGGTCATATATGTAGTGATAAGGAGTCTCATTTGGAAATTGAGGAATATGATGACGATGGACACCATAGGATACTAAGTAGGATGGTTGATTAACTTTGAACAATGGGTGATGGACATTCAGTTGTAGATCCCTAGTATTTCTTTTATGAGTTGCTTATTAGGTGCCGTAACATGTTTATGTTACTTATATATACAGATGCGGTTGCCTTTAAATGGAGACATTGAGTCACACACTATTCCTGAGGCAAATGCTTGGAAACTGCAGGAAAGTCATGTTATGAGCTGGAAGTTCTCATCCATCGAGGGCTGAAACCTCTGCTATAAGGGCTAAGCCCAGAATGGAAGACATCCCGTAGGCATTAGCCAATATAGGAAATCTGATGGAAAGACAAGCATGGCAACAACCTGAGTGGAACCTCGCCCTAAAGGACTAGTGGAACAATTTCTAAAGCTAAAGCCACCTAAGTTTAGTGGAATAGGAAGTCCTACGAAGGTGGAACAATGGATAGATGGAATCAAATGAATTTTCCGGTTGTTGGTTTGTAATGATGCTGAGAAAATAATTTTGGCAAAGTCCAGCTGGAGGGAAATGTGAAGTTTTGGTGGAGAGCTTAAAGAGGCATGATTTTTCCACTAGGTATTGACATAAATTGGGATGAGTTCGTTAGAGCTTTCAATAAGAAGCATTTCTTTGACTCCACTAGGGAGAAAAAGATCATTGAATTTGTTCGGTTGGAACAAAGGGAGCGACAGTAGACCCGGTATGAGGCAAAATTTTCTGAATTGTCTAGGTATGCTCCCAGTCGGTTGATGATCGAGAGGAAAAAGCTAAGAGATTCTGAAAGAGTTGAGGACTGATATCGGAAGCAACTGGTGCCTTTGAATATAAGAGATTATAATGAGATTTATGAAATGGCACAGTTGGTTGAACAGGAATTGATGAGAGAGAAATCAGAGTCTATGAGACAGTTGAACTTTAGTGATATTAGACGGGGTAAGAGACCTTATCTGGTCAAGGTCAAACCTGGGAATCTAAGAAAAAGAGTAATTTTGGAAACTTTGGAAAAGCCAAGGATAGCCTAAATTTAGGAAAAGCACCCTATCAACATGATGTTTGTCAAAGATGCGATGGGCAACATGGCCTAGGACCTTGCAATGGACGGCGAAATATTATGGTTGTGAACAAGTAGGACCTCGGGAAAGATTGTCCACAAGAAAGGTCGCGGCTGAATGTTAATCTGATGTGACGAGTACAACAACGTACTAGTGGACCATATCCACAAAGGAATCCACAAAGGCCACTAGCACAATGAAAGGTGTGTGCGGTCACCCAAGAGGAAGCAGAAGTTTCCGAAAACGTTATCTCAGGCTCAATTTTCATAAATGGCAATAAGGCATATGCATTGTTTAACACAGGTGCTACGCATTCATTTGCATTTGAAAGATATAGGCGATTGAGTAAAATAGAAATTACACCTCTTAAGACGCCTGTTTGTGTTTCCATGCCATTAAAGAATATGGCATTATCTACAATGGTATGTGCAAAATGTAAGATAACTATAGAAGGACAAGATATGGAAATAGATCTAGTTGTGATGGCTATGTATGCCTTTGATGTTATCATAGGAATAGATTGGTTCCATAAGTGTTAGGCTAAGGTGGATTGCTATAGGAAAGTGATCCAGTTCATGTTACCTGATCAGTCTAGTTTTGAAATTTTCAGAGGTCGGACAAACCCCTCTATAGCCATTATTTCAATGGTAGAAGCTCATGAACTACTCGATGAAGGATGTTAAGGATACCTAGCAGTAGTAAGAAATTTTACTCAAAAGGAGACAAAAATCGATGAGATTCGAATGGTCAGGGAATTTCAAGATGTGTTTCGAGGAGTTACTTGGATTACCACCGGAACGAGAGATTGAGTTTGAAATTGAACTAATGCCGGATTGGGACCAATATCGAAAGCCCTGTATAGAATGGCCTTGATGGAGCTGAAGGAATTGAAGGTGCAACTACAAGAATTGCTTGATAAGGGATTTATCAGGCCAAGTGCTTCACCTTGGAGTGCACTAGTCCTATTTGTGAAAAAGAAGGACGGGTCGATGCGTTTATGTATTGACTATGGACATCTGAACCAAGTGACTGTAAAGAATAAGTATCCCTTGCCTAGAATTGATGATTTATTTGATCAATTGCAAGGAAGTTCAGTCTTTTCTAAAATTGACTTAAGGTTAGGATACCATCAGTTAAGGATAAAGAAAGAAGACATTCCTAGGACTACATTTAGGACTCGTTATGGACATTATGAGTTCCTAGTTATGCCTTTTGGATTAACGAATACACCGGCTGCATTCATGGATTTAATGAATAGGATATTTAAGCCTTATCTAGATCAGTTTGTAATTGTCTTCATTGATGATATCCTAATATATTCTAAAGGACCTGAAGATCATGAACGACACCTAAGGATAGCACTTTGCAAACACTAAGAGATCATAAGCTATACGCCAAATTCAGTAAATGTGAATTTTGGTTGGACCAAATAATTTTAGGACACGTGGTGTCGGGAAGTGGAATTGCAATAGACCGTGCAAAGGTTGAGATGGTAGTGAACTGGCCGAGACCGACGACACCAACCGAAATACGGAGTTTCTTAGGATTGGTTAGCTATTATAGGAGGTTTATTGAAGGATTCTCACAACTAGCAGGCCCTTTAACGAAATTGACTTAAAAGAGGTTTGAATGGAGTGGAAAATGTGAAAGAAGTTTCCAGGAGCTTAAAAAGAAGTTTCCAGGAGCTTAAAAAGAAGTTAACTACAGCTCCAATTCTAACTATACCATCTGGATCTGATGGATTCACGGTGTATAGTAATGCATCTCATAAAGGACAAGGATGTGTTCTGATGCAGCATGGCAAAGTCATAGCCTATGTATCGAGGCAATTGAAAACTCATGAGTTAAATTACCCAACCCACGGTTTAGAATTGGCAGCTATAGTATTTGCTTTGAAAATATGGAGACATTATCTACGTATGGAGAAAAGTTTGAAATCTATACAGATCATAAGAGCTTAAAGTATTTGTTTTCGCAAAAAGAATTGAACATGAGATAAAGAAGGTGGATGGAATTATTAAAAGATTATGACTATGAAATACGGTACAATCCAGGGAAGGCAAATAAGGTGGTAGATGCCCTTAGTCGAAAGTCGACTATAGACATGGTTAGTCTAAGAATAACATAATGGAATTTGTTAAAATCAATAGCAGATTTAGACTTTAAGTTGGAAATAGACCACCTTACTAGTATGCTCACTGCATTAATGATTGAGCTCGAAATCATTCATAAAGTTAAGATTCTACGAGAATTTGATCCGGAGATTGTGAAGATACGAAACACTGTGTCTTTCGAGAAAAGACCAGAGTTTCAAGTTTCTAAGGATGGAGTAGTAAGATGCCAAGGACGACTGTGTGTTCCCGATAATGGAGAAATAAAAAGGGAAATTTTGTCGGAAGCACATAGAAGTAATTATAGTATTCATTCGGGGAGTACAAAAATATATAGAAATTTACGCCAGCAATTTTGGTGGAATGGCATGAAGAAGGATATAGCTAAACACGTTTCTCAGTGTTTAACATGCTAGCAAGTGAAAGCGGAACACCGCAAACCCGCGGGACTATTGAGACCATTGGATGTACCAGAATGGAAATGGAAGGATGTGATGATGGACTTTGTGCAAGGACTACCAAGGACATCAAGTGGTCACGACTCTATTTGGGTAATAGTAGATCGCTTGACTAAGAGTCCGCCCATTTCCTAACGGTCCGCATGCACTACCAAATGGATAAACTTGCTGAGATTTATGTAAGCCGGGTAATACGCTTACATGGTATTCTTGTAATGATCACATCCGATCGAGACTCTAGGTTTACTTCAAATTTTTAGCGATGTCTCCAAAATGACCTATGGACAAAACTTCAATTTAGTACTACATTTCATCCTCGATAGATGGACAAACTAAAAGAGTGATCTGGATTCTAGAAGATATGCTGAGAGCTTATATTATTGATTTGAAGTGAAGTTGGGATGAAAAGTTGCGCTTGATAGAGTTCGCCTATAACAATAGTTTTTAGAAAAGTATGGGCATGGCTCCATATGAAGCATTATATGGAAGAAGATGCAGAACCCCTGTTTGTTGGAATGAAGTAGGTGAAAGGAGATTGACTGGACCTAAATTGGTACAAATTACTACTGAGGCTATTGAAATTACAAGGAAAAGACTTAAAACAACCCAGAGTAGGTAGAAAGACTACGTAGATAAGCATTGAAGACCATTAGAGTTTGATGTGGGGGATCATTTATTTCTTAAAGTATCCCCTATGAAAGGAATATCTCAAAGGTTGACCCCTATATTCGTTGGACCTTTTGAGATACTTGAAAGAATAGGTGACGTAGCTTATCATTTGGCGCTGCCTCCTAAATTGGGAAATTTACATGATGTGTTCCATGTGTTAATGCTAAGGAAATATCGATTGGATCTTGGTCACATACTTGATCATGAAGCCATCAAAGTGGATGAGGAAGCAAGATACATTGAAGAGCCGGTACAAGTACTAGATCGAAAGGAGAAAATTCTTAGAACCCAAAAAATTCCATTGTTTAAGGTATTATGGCAACATCATGATGTGGAGGAAGCCACATGGGAAAGTGAAAATGAGATGAAGGAAAGGTACCCTCACTTGTTTAAAGAGGCATAAGTAATGTCTAATTTTGAGGAAGAAATTCTCTAAGGAGGGGAGAATTGTGGCATCCTAAAATTTCATAGCAATTTCTAGATGCACTACGACCCATGAATAGGTGATGAAAGCGTAATCCGACTATATTATAGCCATTAGACCAATGGATTACAATTAAACAAGGCCGAGCATTTTATGGATGATTATTTTGTTGGAAATGTATTCTATGTCCATGTGTGATCAAGAATTGTACTAAAGGATAAATTGATAAGAAATTTTTTATACTTGGTGGTGTACCCTAGGAATCAAATTTCCCTTGATTAATGTTATAATATTTTATGGCCATGTGAATATTAGTGATTATGTAATTATAAGTGGGGATTAAAGTGGAAAATAGGAGCAAGTGTTGGCTGGACACTTAAGGCCCGAAACAGCCCAAAGCAACCCACCATTTCCCCCTATTCGGTTGACCAAGGCTCGGCCCAAATAAGGCCACCTCCATGCATGAAGTTTGACAAGTGGGGAGAGGGATTCTATAAGTGTCGTTGCCCCTATTGCTTCACCGGAAACCTCCATGCAAACCTAATGATTACAAGCAATTAAGAGAACAAAAGAAAAGGGGAAGGGGGTGGAGTGACCGAGAGAGTGATCGAGAGAGAGAGAGATTGAGAGAAAAGGGAGAGTGACCAAGAGAAAGGGAGAGGGTGAGGGTGCTTCGGTGAGGGGAAGAAGAAGACTAGCCCTACTGTGCGTGCGCCTACTACCGTCGTCAATGCCACCTAGCTTCGCCATTGATTGAGCCACGCCTGAAGTCCCCAAGTTGCTGTTTTGGTTGCTGTATTTGCATTGGACTTAAGGCAAGTGAGAGTCCATTGATCTACATGTTGCTGTGCTCTAGTTGTTTAGTGAAGTATGATAGATTTGGAGATGCTTGAATTTTGATGCTAGATGTTCGAATTCGAAAGAACAGAAGTAGTTCCTTAGGACTAGTAAACTGTTTCATGGAAAAACAACTTGATCTTCTGCGACTCTGTGAATTTTATGAAATTATCTAGTTGAATTTTGACTGCATGTTCTCGATAGAAGTTGTAGATGACATCTTAAGGAATAACATCCTAAAATTTGGGAAGAAATGGACAAGTATTGGCCAGTGAAACGATTTTTCTTTGAAAGTGTTAGATCTGGAAATTGTTACCGAGGGTTATGGAGAGTTATGGCGTTTATAGCTCTTAATATACAACGAATTTTACTTAGAGTTCTTCAAGAAAATTTTACCTCTAGTTCTTATCTATAACATCAAAATTTCATAATTTTCTGAGTTCATTTAGGGGTTATTCCGAAATTTTTATTAAAACTGCACATTCTAGTTTTTTTAGTTGTTTTACTCGACTTTGCTCAGCGATTTCAAATAGTGAAGTGCAATCTGTTCTGTTCGAAAACTATTTCATTTCAAGAAACAATTTAATTGCTCTATGAGTTGTGATGTCTTGAGTTGTTGTTTATACAATGGATGCATTGACATTTAGCATATCATATAGCATCAAAGGTTATTTTCTAAATGAGACAAATATGTGTATATATTGTGATGTTGATGATACCATCGGATCCTTGAGTCGACGATGCCTCGGGAGTTTCGGGATGCCCGGAGGTGTTTGTCGAAGCCTTGTGACACCAGTTGGGGTACGAGATACTTGGAGGTGTGTGCCGAAGTCTCGCAATGCCGGATTGGATGCGAAAGCCGGAGGGATGCAAACATTGGTCCCCAGGGAAAATGAGATCTTTTTGAATATCAAAATGGAAAATGAATCGTGTACATGTGTATGAATTGTGAGTTGGTATTATTTGGCATTGAAAATGTGGTTATTAAGGTATGGGATGAACCTTATGGATTTATATACATGGTTGCATAGATGCTATGTGCATGAAATCTTGGTTTTCTTGCTTATTGCATTGTGTAGTTTGGTGGATCTTTTATTGTTGAGTGGTTGTACTCACCCTTTTTGGGGATTAACATTTCAAACTAGGAGTTATGTCTCTGTCGCCAGTCACCCGCGGTACTTTCTATGGCATACCAACCAACGTCGAGGTTGAGTGTACGGATCATCATCACCCCGAGATACGGGGGCTAGTTTTTGTTCGTGTACGGGTTTTGGTTTTGTACGACGTTGGATCACCCGCCAGCCCTGTCACTCAGGAGTTCTTGTCTGTGCATATATGCCATGATAGGCTTATGCTAGGGATGCTGCCGCCGTCGCCGGCTGACGGACCAGGTTGGGTGTGACTGAGCATGATGGAGGGAGGTTGAAGCTTCTTTTTGGACTGCTGACACTAAATGATGGACTGATGTACATGACTACTGAAGAGTCGGGTACTTTTGGTTATAGCCAAGCTTAGAAAAGCCTTGGCCTTTTGATGTATCGACTCATGATGTCCATCAAGTTATGTAACTAAAAGTGTTTGGCCTAACTTATATGAGATGTGTAGTTGGTGTGCATTGCATTATCCTGTTGAGCATGGGGTAAGGAGATTATGATTTTGCTTCCGTTATATGAATTGTGTTGGGACCAATTTGAATGATACAAACCCCGGATTTGTGGACCTACTATAATTCAATGGTATCAGAGTGGCATACTATTAGTACAAGTGAAAGGTAAGTGGACTGTGGCGACCCTAACGGATCGGGGGTTGTTTCGGGGGTGCCACATAAGATGAAGGCATTTCTTAGATCTAGAGATCCTTTGGAGTGGGATGTCGTAGAAAAATGGATCAACACTAAAGCTGCATTAGCTTCGAGGCCGAGGAAAAGAGGTCATTGATGCCGACGAAGCAACACAAACTGAATTTACCAAGAGATAAACTCTTGACTGAAAGCATCTACTCTTTATACTTTGTGCCTTATCTCCTACTTAGTATAACCGAATTTCTTCTTGTAAAGTAGCAAAAGAAGTTTGGGACAGATTGCATGTAACCTACAATGGAACTGACCGTGTGAAGGAAACCCAAATAAACATTTTACTCGGATAGTATGAAGCCTTGAGAATGAAGTTTGGAGAACCTATTATTGACATGTTCGGTCAATTTACAGAGATTGTAAATGGCATGGCTTATCAAGGTCAACCAATCTCAAGACCAATGAAAATCAAACAGTTGTTGCGTGGGCTTTCGAAAGACTAGAATCATGTGAAAAATTTACTTAGAGAGACGCGAGAGAATCATGCCTCTATTAGTTGACGAACTGATAGGAACACTTTGGTCATGCGAAGTGGAACAAATAAATGATGAAGATGATCTTAAAGGTAAGAAGTCAATTGCCTTAAAGTCTAACGTTGATTCTAATGAAATAGACTAAGATGATGATATGGACTGACGAAGAGCTGGCACTCATGATCAAAAAATTCATAAAGCTAAATAGAAAGGGAAGAAGATTCAATTGGAAGAAACATAACATACAAAATTTCCAGAAGAGACCAAGCGAGGAAAATGAAATTGACAAAGATGTGATATGCTTCGAATGCAAGAAAAATGGGCATATCAAACCTAACTGTTCATTGTTGAAGAAAAAAAAAAGGAAAAACTAAGAAGTACAAAAAGACAATGAAAGCTTAAACTTGGAGTGACACCAAGTGTGAGGAAAGCGAAGAAGAATATGTCAACATATGTCTAATGGCTCATTCCAAACTAGACTCGAGAATCGAAACAAACTCGATTTAGATTCGAATAAAGAAATTGAGGTTAATGATTTAAAAATTCCTGCCAAAGTCTCTAAATACATCGATGAACTTTGTCTCAATCTTAAGTCCTCTCTTAAAAGGATTTCTAAAATAAAAAGGAAGAATTCTAAGCTGAAGCAACAGGAAGTTTCTTGGAAAGAAAAATTTGAAGGTCTAAAAACAAGTTTTGATAATTTGAAAGAAAATTCCGATTCTCTTTCAAAGGAAAACACCTTTTGAAAAGTGTTATTTCAAATATAATAGAAAGAGTTTCAAAATGATTTGAGAAAATAGAGAAAATTCTTTCAGCTTAAATACCCTACTTTAACAGATCTGGTTTAAGTATGACTTCAAAAACTATACCATTAATTGATTTTCCTAAAGTAAATGAGAGAATCAAATAAAGACTGTAAAGGCTTTTTACAAAACTCATTTTTAAAAATTCTTTGTAAAACTTGTTGGCCGAAGTGCCCTTAGATGTTCAAAATGTAATAGCTTAGAACATTTCAAGAAAGAATATCCCAAGGATTGGAGACTAGTTAAGAATGACTAGGCAAAGACTGTTTTTAATACTAACCCTTATGGACCAAAGAAAATCTGGGTACCAAAGAAAATTTGAATTTTTCTTATGATCACAAGTCGCTATCAAAAGGAAGATAAAATGGTATTTGAATAGTGGCTGTTCAAGGCATTAGACAAGAGACTCAAGCTGCTTTATAAAGCTTGTGAAATTGAATGAAGGAAAAGTATCTTTTGGAGGAAACATCAAATGAAAGATTTTAGGATGTGGAACTGTGAAAATTGGAAGCCTAACTATGAACAATGTTTCCTTGGCGGAAGGATTGTATTACAATTTGCTGAGCATAAATCAGCTTTATGATATTGGTTTCAGAATAAACTTCTAAGAAGGCATTTGTTCTAGAATGAGTCAAGAATCTTTTGGGCAAATGCATGGCAACAATTACCTTCTGGATGTAAATCCATAAAGTTCTCTGTGTCTTATTTCCATTTAAGATGAAGCAAGTCTCTAGCATTGGAAGCTTGGTCATGTCAACTTGAAGCAAATTGCTAAGATTTCTTCTTAGAAGTTTGTTCGAGGACTTCCAAATCTAGCTTACTAGAAGAATGAGTTGTGCACTCCCTGTGTTCTAGGAAAATAGGTTAGAAGTTCCTTTAAACCTGTGAATCAAGTCTCTACTAATGGAGCTTTGTAGCTTCTTCTTATGGACCTTTTTGGTCCAACAAGAATCAAAGTATTTGTGGAAAGAAGTATTGTCTAGTAATCACTGATGATTACTCTCGCTTCACTTATGTTTACTTCCAAGAAAGTAAGTTTGAAGCCTTCTCTTTTTCTCGAAATTTGCTAAGAAGGTTCGAATGAAACGGGTTGTGCTTTTCGAGCATACGGACTGACCATGGAAGTGAGTTTGAAAATCAGTTTTTGCTAAGTTCTATGATGAATCTAGTTTTCAACATGTCTTCTCTTCTCCATACACTCCAGAATAAAATGGGGTTGTGGAAAGGAAGAACAAATCCTTACAAGAGATGGCTAGAACTCTCTTAATTAAAAGCAAAATATCCTTTCAATTTTAGGCAGGGGTAGTTTTAACTTCTTGCTACATTATCACAGAGTATTCTTGAGGCATATTTTAGAGAAAACTCCTTATGAAGTGTATAAAGGAAATAAGCCAAATGTTTCCTACTTTCATGTCTTTGGCTGCAAATGTTTTATTAGAAGAATGCAAATGATCGATCGGAAAGTTCGAAGCAAAATCAAATGAAGGAATCTTCCTTGGTTATTCGACTTTAAGTAAAGCTTACAAAGTCTTTAACAAGAAGACTCAATTTGTGGAAAAATCTATGAACATGAAGTTTCAAGATTATTTGGAGAATCTACCAAACCAAACTTAACTTGAAGAGTCTAAACTTGTTCCAGACTTTACAAAGTCTATTTCCCCTGAAGAGGTTCATACCTCTGGAGAACAGGAACAAGCAAATTGAGAAGATTCAACAACTGCAAAGGATCAACCAACTTTCAAACCAAGCAGCAACTGGATGCATAAGTTAAGTCATCCTAAAGAACTCATCATTAGCAACATTGATGAAGGAGTTCGCACCAGATCCAAAGGAAAAGAAGAGTCCAATGCTCTAGCACTTGTTTATGAGATAAAACCAAAAGAAGTAAACGAAGCCTTGTTTGATCAAAGCTGGATAGAAGCTATGCTGGAAGAACTCAGACAATTCAGCATGAACAATATATGGGAGTCGATTCCAAAACCCAAAGGCAAATCCATTATTAGAACGAAATGGGTTTTCGGGATCAAGATGAATGAGAGTGGTAAAGTGGTTAGAAACAAAGCAAGACTGATGGGAAAAGGTTATACACAGGAAGAATGGATAGACTATGATGAGACCTATGCACCACTAGCGAGGTTAGCAGCAATTAGATTATTACTTGCTTTTGCTTGCTATAAAAATTTTAGGTTATCTAGATGGATGTCAAAAGTGCATTCCTAAATGGATTCATACAAGAAGAAGTCTATGTGGAACAACCACCAAGATTTGAAGATCCAAGAAAACCAAACTTAGTCTATAGACGGAAACAGACATTTTATGAACTAAAGCAAGCACCTCGAGCTTGGTATGATAGGTTGAGTAAGTTTCTAATTCAAAATGGTTTTGAAAACAGAAAGGTCGATATAATCTTGTTTGTTAAGAAAGAAGGAAAATACTTTCTCTTGGAACAAATTTGTGTAGATGATATTATTTTTGGTTTCCCTAACAAAAGTCTTTGCAAGAAATTTTCAAGATCTATGTAGGATGAATTCCAGATGAGCATGATGTGTGAGTTAACTTTCTTTCTTGGATTGCAAGTTAGACAGTCGAAGAAAGGTACATTCATTCACCAAGAAAAATATGCCAAAGATCTCATCAAGAAATTTGGGTTGGAGAATTGCAAGAAAACAGAGACTCAAATGTCAAGTTCTTCGAAACTAGACAAGGATGAGGAAGGGAAGAAAGTAGATCATAAGCTATATAGAAGCATGATCGGTTTACTTCCCTACCTTCTTGCTTCTAGACCTAATATATTATTCAGTTTGTGCATATGTGGTAGATTTCAATAGGATCCTAGAGAATCTCATCTAAGTGCTGTAAAACGCATTATTAAATATGTTGCGACCTGTCCAAAGTTGGGTCTGTGGTATCCAAAAGAGTGAGACTTTACTCTTGTTGGATATTCAGACACTGATTTAGCAAGTTGTAAAGTCGATAGAAAGAGCACATCTAGTACTTGTCAATTGCTCGAAAATATGTTGGTATTTTGGTTCTCAATGAAGCAAAGTATTGTAGCTCTTTCAACTACCAAAGCATAGTTTGTTGCTCTTAGGAGTTGTTGCTCTCAAATTTTGTGGATAAGACAACAACTGAGAGACTTTGGGATTGAAAATCATGTACCGAGATCAAATATGACAACACCAGTGCAATTAATCTCACCAAGAATCCAATTCTTCATTCAAAGGCGAAGCATATAGAGATTCGACATCACTTTATAAGAGATCATGTCCGGAATTAGGAGATTATGATTTTCAGTTTGTTGATTCGAAGAATTAGCTAGCGAGACATCTTCACGAAGCTCATGGAGAAAAATTTATTTGAGTTTATTTGAACCAAGTTTAATATTATTTCTATCTCGAGTAAAGTCTCAAGTTGGTTAGACTCGGTCTTTCCGGATGCTACTTTAGTAAGAGAAAGTCTCTAATCCAGGTATTTTATTTTGGAATGAAAATGTATGATTAAGTAAATCGTTGTCTACTATTTTATTTTGGAAGTTATCTTTTCGAATTTTTGAATTTTTCGCAGTTTTTATTTTCAGTTATTTCGAAAAGGTAATTTTCTTTTTCCATGCGACGATTCTTTTATATCTTTTATTTGTGACCTTTAATTTTCTTTATATACCTTTTTGTATTCCTTTCGAGCACTTTTTCAAAACCCTAGAATATAGATTTTCTACTCTCTCATTTTTCTTCTCAAGATTGTTCCGCAAGTTTCCATCTTTTTCACTCGAATTAGTCTAAGAAATCCTCTAAGCCTGCAAGTATGTTTTACAAAAGGAAATCTTCTTGGATTGCTAACCAAGGCCCACGAGGCATGCCCGAAGGATAGACTCATTTCGATCTCACTGAGGACGACTCTCCTCACAACTCTCCATAGCATTCTCAACATCACTTTACTCAAGATGTTCCAAATCAACCTCTGGAGGAGGAAGTTGTAGAAGACGCGGAACCTCTCGAGCCTCAAGACCCTAGGTTCACTCATTTAAAGCAAAGTGAGGTACTCAAATGACCTTTATAGATGAGTTTCTAAGAGAGAAATGTTATAAGAACGAGATTTTGTTCTTAAGAAGGATGGAAGAATTAGGTATGGCACCTAAAGGATGGGCAGACAATGTCTTTCTTCATTTTCCTGAGACCCTAGGTTCGATTCTAGTCATCCCGAGAACAAGGATGGTGATGAGAGATTTTATTCTAATTTTAAACCAAGAAAAAGTGTTGCTCCAAATGTTCCTAGAGAAAGAACGAAATTGTTACGTTCTAAGGAACACAAAAAGGTTTACTCATAGATGCTAAAGAGAGGGGTGATGAACCCTCATACTGTTGATTTTGATTTCCTAGACTCTATCAGGGTTAACTTGAGGGAGAAGTTAGCCTTACTTCAACTGGAGAATTTTTGTTCCAAGACAACTATTGCTTATCCAGAGTTGATTGCTTATTTCTATTCGAACCTTTCTTTTCTTGACCATAATCATATCACATTTATTGTGTATGGCAAAACCTATGGGGTGGATGTAGTCACATTGGCTGATATTACTGGGGTGGAAAGGAGTGGTTTCCAACCAATAAATATCTCATTTGGTCAAGCAATAAAGATTTCTTGTCAAGGACAGAGAACTCGAAGGAGGCATCACTTATTCTCGATTGTCAGCCTCAAACGTTCTGTTGCAGAAAGTGGTCATTAGCTGCATCTGACCAAAGGCTGCATTAAAAACTGATGTTTCTAGGGTCGAAGCTTGGCTCATGTTTACTATTCTCAATGGGATGAGGTTTTCACTTCCTCATACTATCCTAATGCACATGCACGGGACAATTATGAAGGGTAAATGACAATTGTCCAATTCAACGTTGGTTACAAAATTGTTCAGACACTTTCGGATTGTGTTTCCCACCTTTCTCTACTCTAGAACAGTTGCTCCTATGGTTATAGGATTGAAAATGATTTCAAAGATGAGGCTGAAAGATCTGAATAAGGTTATTGAGCGCATGAAGAAGGAGTCCTCTAGCAAAACCAAAGTAGATTATGCTACAAGGAAAAGAAAAGGCAAGGAGATTGTGAAAGAAACTGTGAAGAAAAGAAGACCTCTCATCCTGCAGGACGAAGAGGATAATGGTGATGATCTCATAATTTCTGCCCTTGCCTTGAAGAATCTTCGAGGTTTTGGTGGTCTTGAAAAAACCCATTGAAGAGAAGAAGGAAGAAGAGAAGAAGAAGGAAGTCTCAAGCCTATTCCTGTGCCCAAGCTCGCGAGTTTCCTGGAGGTCTCGAGCCATGTTCATCACCACCCGGCATCGTCTAGTCGCCCGGCCATCGTACGTCACCACCATGGTCAATGGAAGCCTCGCCGTCACCCCTACTCACCCGTCTAAGCCGCTAGTCCTCCTCTTTGGCCGTTTACAGCCCAGCCGACCACCGTCCAACCTTCTTCGACCCACCGACCAGAGCCGAAGTCCAGCCATTCACGGTGGGCTTCAAGGCTCGCTTTGGACCCTTTCTCGGTCTCGAAAGGTGTCGTTGCTTAAGAGTGTATAAATCATCTCCACCTCACTATCTTAGTGAACTCATCGAAGCGCAAAACGGGTGAATTTACTCACTAATCTCTGCTTAGGGACTTAATTATGCTTAAGGGTTTATTAGTTTAACTTAATTAGGCATTAGGTGGTTAGTTAGAACATATTAGCAATTTAATTAATCGTTATTGCATGTTAGGTGGCTAGACTAGCGTAATTAGAGACTAGATAAGCTGTAATATTTTTCTAGTAAGGTTCGAAATTTTTCTAGGCTCGTTTTGATATTTATTTAGGTTTTTCCGGCCTAAGTTGCATTTATTGGTATTTATTAATTATTTTTGTAATTATTTAATTATTTATCATTTTCGGAAATTAGACCGGGATAGCCGATGATTGTAATTTTGTGCTGAGTGCAATGGTATGATTGGTTTAATTAATTGAGTGATGGTTTGTGCGGTTTAAGTGTGAATTGGAATTTTGGGGTATTTATCCCAAAATTGAATATTTTCAATATTTGATTAGAAAATCACTGGCCGTCGGTTTACAATGGAAAAAATATATTTATCGACAATATAATTAGTGGGAGTTTATAAAGTAAAAATATTATATTTTTGGTGTGGCATCCCAAAATTCAGAGCCAAGCCATAAGGTGTGTTAAAGTCTTTAATTAGGTGATAAAAATTTCCATGGCTTATGCCTTAGCCATTAGTCTTTTAATTAGATGATTTGTGCATATGATTGTGAGAATTTAAATTCGATAGATCAATAATTTATGCTTGGCCATGTACTTTATAAATTAAATTTCAATAAACAAGATGCCCCAAGACTTTGGCCAAGATGAAAATTGAAGTTGAAAAATATTTATAGAAGAAATTCAAAAAAAAAAAACAAAGAGGAAAAAAGGGTTAAATTTTAGGATGGGTCTTAAGCCCATTGGCCTAAGCTTAATGGGCTAAGTTAGTCGGCCCAATTAGGCCCACTAAAGGGGTTGCCAAGTGGCAAGAAGAGCCTCCATGCATTGGTCCATTTAAGTGGCATGTAATGATTAGCAATGATGAAAGTTTAGGGGCATAAGAAGGAGAGAGAGAAGGGTGGCCGGCCATTTGCTCGCCCAAAGAGAGAGAGTGAGAGAGAGAAAGAGAGGGCGAGAGAGAGATCGTGCGAGAGGGAGGAGCGGCGAGAGAGAAAGGAGGAGGAAACTGTAGTGTGCCGCCGTGTTCGCCACCCTACGCCGTCGACCGACCGGTCTAGAGGCAAGTGGGAGTCCTCTAACTTCTCTTGCATGCTTGTACGTTGTTTGCATCTTAGATTTTGGGTGTTTTAAGTGTGAAAAACCGAGGTATGGTTGGCTTGTTCTTAAGTCGCGTGACTGTTCTTGCTTGGATTGTGTGAGTCAGTAACTTGTTTGAGCTTGCATGTGTGTTTGGAGTCCGATTTTGGCTTTGATGTCTCATGAAATTTGTAGCTAACATCTTGTACTACAACATACTAAAATTTCATTGAAAATGATGGAGATTTGAGGGGTTAAAGTCTCATCTTACGGAGACCTCAGATCTGGAGAGTTTTTACTGACCTTTTGCTGGATTCATGGTTGCATGTTGGTTTTTCTTGAGAATATCACTTTGATGTCTTCATGAAAGTTGTAGGGAACATTTTAAAATACAACATACTCAAATTTGAAGAGAAATGAACAAGCAAAGCTTGGTGAATCGACTAGATCTTGAAGACGATGATTCTGGTGATGTATTCCGAGACACCCGAGACTTAAAGGACTAAAATGAGGACTATAATCTGGTTATTTGACTTGGATCTCTTCATAAAACTTGTAAAGGACATATTGAAACATAACATATCCAAATTGCAGAGAAAAATAAAGAGAATAGGTAGGTGAAATCTCAATATTTCGGAGATGGAGGCACTGGACGATGCGGTAATGGGTCCAGAAGCTTCGTGAGGTTGATTAAACTAATCTGTAAGGAATATGGCTTGGAGTTCTGCATGAAAGTTGTACGAAAATGTCTTGGCTATAATCTAGTAAACTTTTATAATTTTTGAAGGCCATATGGATATTTTAATTGAATTTATTCAGAAACCGTGCATTCTGGTTTCATCCGAGAAGCATAGGATGTTTTGGGAAAATTATGAGATTTTGTAAAAATTCAATTTGGCCATGAATTTTGCAAGTAATTATCATCCTATGAGTTTGTTTAACAATTTCTTGAATTTTGATAATTTTGGGAATTTATAGTTATTTAAAAAATAATAATAATAAATAAAAAAATAAATACAATGATAAATAAATAAATGAATAAATAAAAAAAGGAATTATTTTATTGGCCATAAATTCCATTTAAGTAACTCATGTTGCATGTGTGACAAAGCCTTGGTATGTGTATGATAGTGAATTGAGATTATATGTGATAAAGCCTTGGTATGTGTATGATATTGAATTGAGATTATATGTGTTAAAGCCTTGGTATGTGTATGACATTTAATTGAGATGCATATGTGATAAAGTCTTGGCATATGTATGGCATTGAATCAATGCATGTGTGAATGTCATGCCTAGTATGATTTGTTTGACATCATGCCATGTGCCATGTTAAAATGAGATTAAAATACTGTTAAACATGGATGATGGTAAATGAGGAGATGGTTGTGATGGCGGATAATGCCCGGAATGTATAGAGATACATTGCCGAAATTCCCTGGGAGATTCGGGATGCCCGGAACGTGGGGGTGCCGGAAGCCCTGTCGAAGGTCTTTGCCCAGAGGGAAATGCCTCGCGATGCCAGGATTGGGGTGCGGGATGCCCGGCCAGGGAGTGTAAATGCCGAAAGCCCTGTCGGAGGTTTCTGCTTAAAGGGAATGCCTCGTGATGCTACTTGAGATGCGAGATGCTTGGAATGTGGGGGGTGAATGCCCGGTGGCCTGGGAGGCTGAATGCTGGGAGCCTCGGAGGTCTTTACCCAAGGGGATGATGAAATTGATAATTTGAGAAATGGGTGATGTGGTGATCAATTGAAAAGCAAAAAGTGGAAATTAAACCATGATATGATATGCATGATGATATGCATGATAATGATGATGATATGCATGATGATATGCAAGATGATGATGATATGATATGCATGATGATATGCAAGATGATGATGATATGATATGCATGATGATATGCAAGATGATGATGATATGATATGCATGATGATATGCAAGATGATGATGATGATGATGATATGCATGATGATATGCATGATGAGCATGATATGATATGTATGATGATATGCATGATGATGATGATGATGATGATGATGATGATGATGATGATCATATGATATGCATGATGATATGCATGGTGATGATAATGATGATGATATATGATATGACACGTGTAACGTGATGATGTCATGATGATGATGACATGTGTGATGAAATGATGTCATGATGATGATGACATGTGTGATGAAATGATGCCATGATGATGATGACATGTGTAATGAAATGATGTCATGATGATGATGACATGTATGATACGATGATGATACACATGTATGTGTTATAAATTGATATGATGATGCATGATAGTATGCGCATGGCTTCAAGGTAAGTAACGCCTACAATGCATATATGATTTGCTTGATGCATTGGGTTGTTATTGGATTTCCCTATCTGCTGAGTGGTTGTACTCACTCCTTTTGGGGATAACATTTCAGATTAGCAGTATGTCGCTTCCTGCTATCATGCATGGTATATTTTACGGGATACCGTCCGATGTAGAGGTCGAGTGTGCTGAGATAGACTGTCCCTCTATTCCCGGACTGACTTTTATTCAAGTACGCTGTCTAGTGATGTACGACGTGGGCACGCTGGGGGCCTGTCATTCGGGAGTTTATATCCGTACATGTTTGTCGGGATGGAGCGATGCGAGGGATGTTGCCACCGCCACCGCCTGATGCACCGGGTTGGGTATGAGACCGTGTGCGACGAGTAGGAGCTGGATCCTTTTTGGGAGTTAGTTAGCCAACACATATGATGGGAGGTTGTATGCATGTGATGTAGAAGGTCGAGGATCTTTTTGAGGTTTTAGGCTAGACATGGCAGAGTCCTAGCTTTTCCTTGTTATGTATCGACCCGAAAAGAAGTCCCATCCTGAAAGAATATGTAAATAAAGTGTCGTCGCTTGTTTATAAAATCCTGATGTTTAGTGGTGTGTATTTGTATCATGGTTGGTAGGGGGAGAGATGATGATGTTCTATTTTGCTTCCGCTAATGAGTCGCGCTAGGACTGTCTTGTTTAAAAAAAAAAAGTTTCTATGAATTTTGACACATCTTCTAAGGAGAAAGGTAACAAGGAGTAACATTGGCGCTGGTGATGACCTGTGATAGGGTTCGGGGTGTCACATTTGGCAAAAGCCAACCGTGTACCCACACACGATTATTTTTATTGTGTATGATAAAAATTGTGAAATTGTTGATTGTGTAGAATGGTATAGTATATTAGCCTAAGGGCTTTGATATGTCAGCTTAGAGTGAGTAGTATACCTTAAGTACCACATAGCTTCGGTGAGCATTATGTATCGCACAGCTTTAGTGAGCAATTAAGTATCACACAGCTTTGGTGAGCAATTAAGCATCGCGCAGCTTTGGCGAGCATTAGCCATATACTATATCAGCTTGAGGGCTTTGATATATTAGCTTAGGGTGAGCAGTATATGTTGTTATCAACTTTTGGCGAGCTTTTCTATCTATTTTCAGCTTAGGGTGAGTAGTCTTTGATGTGATCAAACTTCATAGATAGTATTGAATGAGTTGACCGAGAAATGGTCTTGTTAGTATGGATCGACTAGGTCGATTGATCGATGACTCAATCTGATTTGACGATGTGATGCGTTGAAATAATTCATTGAATTTATGAATTATACTGACTTGCAGGAAGGAATTGAGGCAAAGGTAAGTTGTCTAAGTTGTGCTTGTGCTTAGGTAGTCCTTGGGGCATATTTTCTTCTTAGTTAGGACTTAGGGGGTGAATTTGCTGAGAAATCATCTCACCCTATTGTGGGATAACATTTTCAAGTCCTTAGATGGCAACTCCTCCTGAGCATTTTGGCTAATTGAAGAAGGTCGCTGAGTAGAGGTGTTATATTCTGCTTCATGCGAACCCAAGGGGATAGGTCTATGAACTCGTGAGGTCCGTGGTCTGGGTTGATTCGGATCTACCCCGTAAGGTAACCCATCAATACAGATCATGGTATCGTCATGAGCGGAATAGACTGAATGAGGGTCCCATACCGAAGTCTAAGTTCCCTATGTTGATGCTGGAGGTTGCTTTTGGGAAAGGCACGCCTAACCCACCAGACCGAGTCCGTCGAAGCTAGGTTACGTAGCCTCTACTCCCCTTCTTTTTGCAGACCTTGTACATAGTCAGCTAGTATTATATATGATATAACTTGATATGTATATAAAGGTGTGGTTTGGTTTTCGAAAATTATGGCACTACTTTTCTATCACATCTTGTTGTTGTCTGGGGATTAATTATTAGCTTCCGCATGCATATTAAAATGAATGGGTCAGCGACGCGTCCTGGGACGTCGCTATTTAATCGACCACCTAGGGATGGGCATGCGCTTAGAGGATCGGGGTGTGAAATATTGTGTGACTTCATGAGAGAGTAGTAGATACTCTTCATTGTGAAGTTGACATTACAAGATTGTAAATTATCTTTTGATTCATAGTGGAATCCAGCCAGAACGCTATTAGTGTGGGAGAGTGGACATAGGCTTATGTGTTCATATTCTCTTCCTTAAACTTCTTTATTTTGTTCATAGTTCTATTTAACTACTAAAGTTTGAACTTGCTCAAAGTCTGTTGTTCTTGGACTGTTTCTAAAGTAAAATATTTACACTCTTCTTTGAGAAAAATTGTTATCATACTTATTCACCCCCTCTACGTGTTCATACTAGCATTAACAATTGGTATCAGAGCTGTGTGCTTAATTTTTGAAGTGTTTTTACTTTTAAGCTAAAAATCCTCTATGGCTAGTTTTTGGCTCGAGATTTGGTTGAAGGTCAGAGCAACACCAGACCTCCTTACTTCGATGGAAATGAATACAATGTCTAGAAGAACAAAATGAAGGCATTTCTCAAATCCAAAGATCCTCTAGAGTGGGATGTCGTAGAAAAAGGGATCAACACTAAAGCTGCATTAGCTTCAAACCGAGGAAAAGAAGTCATTGATGCTGACAAAGCAACACAAACTAAATTTACCAAGAAACAAACTCTTGACGTGAAAGTAGTCTACCCTTTATACGTGCCTTATCTCCTACGAGTATAACTGAATTGAAAAATAGCAAAAGAAGTTTGGGATAGATTGCATGTAACCTACGAAGGAACTAATAGTGTGAAGGAAACCAAAATAAACATTTTACTCAGATAGTATGAAGCATTCAGAATGAAGTTTGGAGAATCTATTATTGATATGTTCGGTCGATTTACAAAGATTGTAAATGGCATAGCTTATCAAGGTCAACCAATCTTAGAACCAATGAAAATCAATAAGCTACTGCATGGGTTTTCGAAAGACTAGAATCATGTGAAGACTTCACTTAGAGAGATGTAGATGATCATGCCTCTATTAATTGTGAACGATAGCCACACTTCAGTCATATGAAGTGGAACAAATAAATGATGAAGAAAATCCTAAAGGTAAGAAATCAATCGCTTTAAAGTCTAACGTTGATTCTAATGATACGAGACTCGAGATGATGATATGGACGACGAAGAGCTGGCACTCATGATCAAAAAAATTCATAAAGCTAAATAGAAATGGAAGAAGATTCAACTGGAAGAGACAGAACACACAAAATTTCCAAAAGAGACCAGCGAGGAAAATGAAATTAGCAAAGATGTGATATGCTTCATAGGCAAGAAAAATGGGCATATCGAGACCTAACGTCCTTTGTTGAAGATAAAGAAAGGAAAAACTAAGAAGTACAAAAAGACACTGAAAGCTTAAACTTGGAGTGATACCAAGTGTGAGGAAAGCGAAGAAGAATATGCCAACATATGTCTAATGGCTCATTCCAAATTAGACTCGGAATCGAAACAAACTCTAATTCAGATTCAGACAAAGAAATTGAGGTTAGTGATTTAAAAATTCCTGCCAAAGTCTCTAAATACATAGATGAACTTCATCTCAATCTCAAATCCTCTTTTAAAAGGATTTCTGAACTAAAAATGAAGAATTCGAGCTGAAGCAACATGAAGTTTCTTGGAAAGAAAAATTTGAAGGCCTAAAAATAAGTTTTGATAATTTGAAAGAAAATTCTGATTCTCTTTCAAAGGAAAAAACCTTTTGAAAAGTGATATTTCAAATATAATAAAAAGGGTTTCAAATTGATCCGAGAAACTAGAGAAAATTCTTTCAGCTCAAATACCCTACTTAACAAATTTGGTTTGGGTATGACTTTAGAAAAATGAGTTTTGTAAAACCTATTGGCCAAAGTGCGCTAAGATATTAAAAGTGTAATAGCTTAGAACATTTCGAGAAAGGATGTCCCAAGGTTTGGAGACTAGTTAAGAAGGACTAGGCAAAGACTATTTTAATGCTAACCCTTATGGACCAAAGAAAATTTGAATTTTTCTTATGATCATAATTCGCTATCAAAAGGAAGATTAAACGGTATTTGGATAGTGGTTGTTCAAGGCATATGACAGGAGACTCAAGCTGCTTTATAAAGCTTGTGAAATTGAATGGAGGAAAAGTATCTTTTGGAGGAACATCAAATGAAAGATTGTAGGATGTGGAAGCGTAAAGATTGGAAGCCTAACTATCAACAATGTTTCCTTGGTGGAAGGATTGAATTACAATTTGCTGAGCATAAATCAGCTTTGTGATACTGGTTTCAGAATAAACTTCCAAGAAGGCATTTGTTCTAGAACGAGTCAAGACTTCTCTCAATCTTTCACTAGGCAAATGCATGGCAACAATTACCTTCTAGATGTAAATCGATAAAGTTCTTCGTGTCTTATTTCCATTTAAGATGAAGCAAGTCTCTAGCATTGGAAACTTGGTCATGTCAACTTGAAGCAAATTGCCAAGATTTCTTCTAAGAAGCTTGTTCGAGGACTTCCAAATCTAGCTTACCAGAAGAATGACTTGTGCACTCCTCGTGTTCTGGGAAAATAGGTTAAAAGTTCCTTTAAACCTATGAATCAAGTCTCTACCAATCGAGCTCTGTAGCTTCTTCTTATTGACCTTTCTGGTCCAACAAGAACCCGAAGTATTGTCTAGTAATCGTGGATGATTACTCTTGCTTCACTTGGGTTTACTTCCTTGCAAGTAAGTTTGAAGCTTTCTCTAATTTCTTGAAGTTTGCCAAGAAGGTTCATAATGAAAAGGGTTATGCTTTTTCGAGCATACGAACCGACCATGGAGGTGAGTTTGAAAATCAGGACTTTGCTAAGTTACGTGATGAATCTGGTTTTTAACATGTCTTCTCTTCTCCATACACTCCAGAATAAAATGGGGTTGCGGAAAGGAAGAACAGATCCTTACAATAGATGGCTAGAACTCTCTTAATTGAGAGCAAAATATACTTTTAATTTTAGGCAAGAGCAATTATAACTGCTTGCTACACTATCAACATAGTATTATTGTGGCATCCTAGAATTTCATGACAACTTCTAGATGTGCTTTGAGCCATGGATAGGTGATTGAAGTACCATCAAATTATGATGTAGCCATTTGATCCATGATTTGCAATAAGTTTAAGGCCAAGCTTTTAATAGATAATTATTTGATGGAAAAATTTCCATTCCTGGCCATGTGATTTATAGGCTGGAATTTATTAAATTATGTTGCAAGTTTTATGGTTTTATAAAATTCAATTAGGTACTTATATAAGTTGGAAATTAAGGTGGATTATTAGGAATGATGGTCGGTGTGGCATCCCAAAAATTCAAAGTCAAATTATAAGGTGTGTTAAAATCTCTAATTGGGTAATGAAATTGCCTATGGTTTATGCTTAGCCATTAGTCTTTTTAAGATTAGGTGATTTGCGTTTATGATCATGATATTTTAAATATTGTAGATTAATAGTGATAATTTATGCTTGGCCATGCACCTTATGAATTAAAAAAAAATGTCACAAGACTTTGTGTGACACCCCGAACCCTTCGCAGGTCGTCACTAGCGCCGGTGTTACATCTTTTACCATCTCTATCTCTTGGCTAAATTAAGCCTTGCCAGATTTCAGGATATATATATATATATATATTTTAAAGCGGTCCCATGCGCGACTCATAGCGGAAGCAAAATTCACATCGTCATCTATCTCCCTTCTAACCCATGATACAAATACACACCAGCTACACATCAGGATTTTATATACGAACATTGACACTTTATTTACATATTCTTTTAAGATGGGACTCCTCCTTTCTCGGGTCGATACAAAACAAGAAAAGCAAGGACTCTGCCATGTCCTGCCTAAAATCTCAAAAAGAAACTATCAACCCTCTACATCAAGCGCACAAGCTCCCATCAAAGGTGTCGATTATCTACATCAAAAAGCTCGGCTCCTACTCGTCGCGCGTGAGTCTCACACCCAACCCGGTGCGTTAGGTGGTGGCGGCAAAGCATCCCTCGCATAGCACCATCTCGATGGACGTGAAAGAAATGAACTCTTGTATGACGGGGCCCCCAGCCAGGCCGATATCATACATAACTAAGCATCGCACTCGGATGAACGTCAATCCGGGCACAGAGGGACAATCTAACTCCGTACACTCCACCTCAACATCAGATGGTAGAGCGTAAAATACCCCACGCGAAACAGCAGGTAGCGGCATAGTACTAATCTGAAATGTTATCCCCAAAAGGGGTGAGTACAACCACTCAGCAGATAGGGAAATCCAATAACAACTCAGTGCACCATGCATACCATCATACAATGCAGGCATTGCTTACCTTTTTGGTGTCAAGCGTATTCATGCATCATCATAGCATATATATCATCATCATGTCATCTCATATATCATTATCATCACATCATCATTATCCATGCATCACCATGCATATCACATCATATCATCATTAGCCATGTATCACCATGCATATCACATCATCATTAGCCATGCATCACCATGCATATCACATCATATCATCATTAGCCATGCATCACCATGCATATCACATCATATCATCATTAGCCATGCATCACCATGCATATCACATCATCATTAGCCATGCATCACCATGCATATCACATCATAGATCAATTTCCACTTTTATTTATCAATTGATCCCCACATTATCTTTTCTCAAATCATCAAATTCACCATCATCACCATCCCTTCGGGTAGAAACCTCCGATAGGGATCCCAGTATCCAGTCATCTCATGGCCATTGGGCTTCCGGCCCCCCACATTCCGGGCATCTCGCATCTCAACTAGCATCACGAGGCATTCCCTTCGGGCGAAACCTCCGACGGGGCTTCCGGCCTTTACCCTTCTAACCGGGGATCTCGCACCCTAATCCCGGCATCGCGAGTCACTCCCTTCGGGCAGAAACCTCCGACAGGCTTCCGGCCCCCACATTCGGGCATCCCGAAACTCCCGGGGAATCTCGGAATTACGCCACCAAGCCACCGGACAACATCCTCCACCACAACCTCATTCTCATCCACATTTATCTTTTATCTCAATTTAATATGGAAATTTGACATGGCAATTAAACATATCACACTTGCATTTCAATTCACATGTCATGCACATGTCATAGCCTAATCACATAAGTATTTCAATTTACATGTTATGCGGATGTCATAGTTTAATCACATAAGTATTTCAATTTAATGTATATACAAAGACCTCATCACACAAGTGCCACACAAATGGAATTGAATCCATGGCCAAATAAAATCTATTTTATTTTATTATTTCATTATTTTATTATTATTTTATTATTATATTATATTATATTATTATTTTATATTTATTTATTTTTCATGAATAAATATTTAATATCCATGATTTTCCCAAAATCATAATATTCAAAAATCATTTATAGGATCACAATTTTATATAAAATTTGTCTCCAAATCGAATTTCTTATAATTTCACAATTTTCCTCCAAAAACATCCTAAAATTCTCGGAATTGAACCCACTGCACAGTTTCCGAATTAATTTAATTAAAATACCCATTCGGTCTTCAAAAATTACGAAACTTTACAGGGTGATAGCCAACACATTTTCACACCTTTTTTATTAAGAACTTTAAGCCAAATTCCTTTTAGATTAATTTTCATAGTCCTACGAAGCTTCTGGAATCTCTACCGCGACGTCCAGAACACACTCCTCCGTATTTCTTAGATTTCACCCATCAAATATCTTTAGTTCCTTCTGAAATTTAAGTATGTTATGTAACAATGTGTCATTTACAATTTTCGTGAAGGGATCTAGGTCAAATACCCAGATTTTGGTCACCATTTTAACCCATGAAGTCTCGGGTGTCTCGGTACACCTCACCAGAATCAGCCCTCTCCAAGATCTAACCGATTCACCAAGTTATACTTGTTATTTTTGCCTCATATTCGAGTATGTTGTAGCTTAGGGTGTTTCCTACAACTTTCAAGAAGACAACAAAGTGAGATCTCCAACAGAAATCAACATGCAACCAAGAAATCAACAAAAGGTCAGTAGGAAATTCGCAGATCTAAAGCCTCCGTGAAATAGAACTTTTGACCCCTCATATCACTATCGTTTTCCATGAAATTCGAGTATGTCATACCTCAAGATATTAGCTTCAACTTTCATGAAGACACCGAAGCCAAAATCACACTCCAAATACACATGCAAGCTCGAATAAGATATTGTCTACCACCAACCGAACGGAAACAGCCACATAACATGAACACATTCAACCCTTACTTCGGTATTTCGCCCAAATCACCCTTAAAACCGAACATGCAACCATCAAAACAACATGCAAGAGAAGTAAAGGACCCCCCACTTGCCTCCAAAATGAACGAACAGCAAGCACAAGGCGGCGTAGGACGGTCGGACAAGGCGGCGACGGCGAACGGGCGGCTCCTCCCTCTCGGCTCCGCCTCCTCTCTCTCTCGAATTCTCTCCCTCACTCTCTCCTTTCTCGGCCAAATGAAGAAAAACCGGTCACTCTCTCTCTCTTCATCCCTCTTATACTCCCCTAGGCTCATCATAGGTAATGATTGATCCACCACACCCATGGCCAATGCTTGCTCTTCCTTTGGCCACTTGTAATTTCAATTTTTGAATTCAATTTGGGCTTGGGCTTGGGCTTAGGCCCAACCGGCCACTCCTTCTTGGGCTGGTCGAACTCCCCTCTTGGGCCCAATGGGCCGACTAGCTTGGCCCACCAAGCTCTAGGCTAATGGGTCCAAGGCCCATTTCGAAAATAACCCTATTTTCTCTTTTTTTTTTTTTTGAATTCCTTTTAATTAATATTTCTAAATTCAAATTTCATCTTGGCCAAAGTCTTGGGATATTTTAATTATTGAAATTTAAATCATGTGGCCAAGCATTTAAATTTAAATTTCCAAAACACAAGCAAAATTCATCAAATTAAAAGACAAATTGGCCAAAGCATAAGCCATAAAATTCTATCACCTAATTAAAGACATTTAACAGACCTTAAGGCTCGGCTTTGAATTTCCGGGATGCCACACTTTGGCCATGTGGAAATTAAAATTTAAAATTTTATGGAAGAGATTATAAAAAAAATGGGGAAAAGTTAATTTTTATTTGGTTGGGCCTTAGGCCCATTGGCTGAAGCCTTGATGGGCCAAGCTAGTCCGCCCAACTAGGCCCACTAAAGGGGCTGTCGACCAGCCCAAGGGGAGTCCCAAGAGTGGCCGGATGGCCCAAAGCCCAAGCCCAAAAGCCCAAGCCCATTATGCATGCAATGAGACAAGTGGCACAAAGGAAGATGACATGCATTGGCTAATTAAGAGGCAACCTAATAATTACTAATGATGAGCTTTAGGGGGGATAAAAAGGGAAGAGAGGAGAGAGAATGGCAGGTTAGCCATTCGCCCAAAGAGAGAGAGAGATTGTGCGAGAGAGAGGGAAAGCGGCCGAGAGAGAGGAGAAGCCGAGGAGGGAGTCCCCAATCCTCGCTGTCTGTCCGCCGTGTGCCGCCGTGCTCACCGCCGTGTGCCGTCGTCCGTCCGGTCTAGAGGCAAGTGGGAGTCCACTAGCTACTCTTCCATGTGTGTGTGTTACATGTATGTCGAATTTTGGGTGATTAGGAGAGGAAAATCGAAGCTTGGATGACTTGTTTTGAGTAAGGTTGCTGTTTTCGTTTGAATCTGCTCGAGTCAGAATGTTGTGTGAGCTTGCATGCATGTTTAGAGTCCGATTTTGGCTTCAATTTCTTCATGAAAGTTGTAGGGGACATCTTAAACTACATCATACTAAAATTTGAAACAAAATGAACAAGTGTAACCTAGTAAATCTGGTTATTTGACTTAGATCTCTTCATGAAACTTGTAGAGAACATATTGATGTAGAACATATCCAAATTTCAGAGAAAATGTATTGGCTATAACTCGGCAAAGTTTCGTAATTTTGGAGGTCGTATGGATATTTTAATCGAATTTCTTCGGAGACTGTGCATTCGATTCATCCAAAAATTATATGCTGTTTTGTGTGAATTATGGATTTGTGTGGAAATTCTATTTGGCCATGTATTTTGCACGAAATTCATTGTCCCATTATCTTGATTATCACTTGCCTTAATTTTTATGATTTTTGAGAATGGTATGGATATTTAAATTAAATATCTTTGAAAGTGGTACGAGCTGGAATTTAAATAAATGAAAAATGGCATGATTTATGAATTATTTTAATTGGTACAAATTCCATGAATTTTATTACATGAATAATTGTACCATGTTGCATGTATGATGAGGTCTTGATGTATGCATGACATTGAATTGAGATGTATTTGTAAATTCCATGCCAAGTAAGACTTGTTTGATGTCACGTCATATGCCATGCTAAATTAAGACCGAAATTGGAAAATATGGATAATGATAAGTGAGGAGGTGGTTGTGGTGGAGGATGATGCCCGGAATGTATAGAGATGATAAGTCAGGATGCCAAGCCAAGGAGTGTAAATGCCGGAAGCCACTGTCGGAGGTTTTTGCCCAAGGGGAATGCCTCGTAATACCGGTTGGGATGCAAGATGCCCGGAATGTGGGGGGTCGGATGCCCGGTGGCCTGGAATGGCTGAATGCCGGAGGTTTTCTCGCATGGGATGCGAGTGTGAAATATGAGATGAAATTGATGATCCGAGGAAGGGTGATGTGATGATCAAATTGAAAGTTAAAATTGGAAATTAAACCATGCATGATGATGATGATATATGACATGATATGATGATGAGCTATGATATGGGATGCTGATATGCATGATGATGATGATATATGATATGGCATGATGATATGCATATATGTTTGATATGATGAAGTCATGATGATGATGACATGTGTATGGTATGATGGTGTCATGTATATGATGATGATAATATGTATGTGATAAAATAACATCATGATAACGATGATATGAGTATGACATGATGATACACATGTATGTGTTATCATTGGTGATGATGCATGATGATATACGTATGGCTTCAAGGTAAGTATTGCTCGCAATGCATGTATGATTTGTATGATGCATTGAGCGGTTTTTGGATTTCTTTACCTACTGAGTGGTTGTACTCACCCCTTTTGGGGACCCACATTATAAATTAGCAGTATGCCGTTTCCTGGCGTCGCGTGGGGTGCATTTTACGGTTTACCATCAGACGTTAAGGTAGAGTGTGAGGAGTTCAGCTGTCCTTATATGCCTGGACTGGCATACATCCATGTGCGCTGCTTTGTCATGTACGACATAGGCCTAGCTGGGGGCCCAGTCGTCCAGGAGTTTGTCTCCGTTCACATTCGCCACGGTGGGGTGATAAGAGGGATGTTGCCACTGCCACCGCCTGACGCACCGGATTGGGTGTGAGGCCGAAGCAAGATGAGTAGGAGCTGTTTTTTTGGGGATAGTAGCCGACACTTATGATGGGAGTTGTGCATGTGTGATGTAGAGGGTCGAGGGTTTTTTTTGGGGTTTTAGGCTAGACATGGCTGAGTCCTAGCTTTTCCTTTTTGATGTATCGACCCGAAAGAAGTCCCATCTTGAAAGTATATGTAAATAAAGTGTCGTGGCTTGTCTATAAAATCATGGTGATTAGTGGTGTGTATTTGTATCATGGTTGGTAGGGGGAGATGGTGATATTTTGCTTCCGCTAATGAGTCGCGCTGGGACTGCTTTTAAAAAAAAAAATGCCTGTGAATAACGACACTTCTTCTAAGTACAAAGACCAAAGGAAATAAGATGTATCATTGGTTCTTGTGGCAACCTTCGAAGGGTTTGGGGTGCTACAGCCGCGCTTTTTGGTATCAGAGCGAATGGTTATAAGTGGAGTGATAAGGAGCCTCATTTGGAAATTGAGGAACATGATGACAATGCACACCATAGGATATAAAACGGAATAATTGAATAACGGGTGATGAGAATTCACTCGTAGATCTCTAGTAGTTTATTCTGAGTTGGCTTTAGGTACCAGTAACATGTATATGTTACTTATGTAGTAGTAGTAGCTGCTTTGAATGGAGGCAGTGAGTCTCAGATTATTCCTAAGGCAATGCTTGGAAATTGCAGGAAAGTCATGGTGCGAGCTGGAAGTGCTCATCCATCGAGGGCTGAAGCTTTTGCTGCAAGGGCTGAACCCTGAATGGAAGACATCCTGCAAGCATTAGCCAATATTGGAAATCTGATGGAAAGGCAGGCGCAGCAATAGCCCGGAGCAGAATGCTGTACTCAAGGACTAGTGGAACAGTTTCTGAAGCTGAAGCCACTTAAGTTCAATGGAATGGGAAGTCCTGAGGAGGCGGAGCAATGGATTGATGGGATGGAACGGATTTTCCGGCTGTTGGACTGCACTGATGCTGAGAAAATAGTTTTAGCAGAGTACCAGATGGAGGGAAATGCAAAGTTTTGGAGGAGAGCTTCGAAGGACATAATCTTTCCACCAGGTATTGATGTTAACTAGGAGGAGTTTGTGAGAGCTTTTAGTAGAAAGCATTTTTCTGACTATGCTAAGATAGGAAAATTACTGAATTTGCTCAATTGGAACAAAAGGAGCTGACGGTAGACCAATATGAGGCTAGATTTTATGAACTGTCTAGATATGCTCCTAGGCTAGTTGAGGACCAGGAAGAGAAGGCTAAGAGATTTCTGAAAGGACTGAAGACTGACATTAGAAAGCAACTGGTGCCATTGAACATAAGAGATTATAATGAGATTTATGAAATGGCACAGTTAGTGGAACAGGAACTGTTAAGAGAACGGTCGAAGTTTAAGAAACCGTTGAACTTTAATGATGTGAGAAGGGGTAAGAGACCCTATTATGGTCAAGGACAGACCTGGAATGTGAAGAAGAAAAGTAATTTTGGGAATTTTGGGGGAGCAAGAAGTGGTCTGAATATAGGGAAGGTGCCCTATCGCACTGGTGTTTGTCAAAGGTGTAATGGGCGACTTGGCCCGGGACCTTGTCTCGGACGACCGAAGTGTTTTGGTTATGGACAAGTGGGTCATCTTAGGAGAAGTTGCCCACAAGAGAGGTCGCAATTGAGTGTTGGCTCGGTGCGATAGGGATATCGAGCGCTGTTCGATCAAACCCATAAGGAAATCCTCGAGACCACCAGCACAAGGAAGGGTGTATGCGATCACCCAAGAGGAAGCGGAAGCTTCCAAAAATGTTATCTCAGTACGATCCTTATTAATGGTGAAAAGGCATATGCATTGTTTGATATGGGTGCAACGCATTCATTTGTGTACGAAAGATATAGACGTTTGAATAGAATAAAAATTATGCCTCTTGAGACGCCTCTTTATGTTTCCACGCCTTTAAAGGAGATGGTATTGTCTACACTGGTGTGTGCAAATTGTAAGATATCAATGGGAGGAAAAGATATGGAAATAGACTTGGTTGTAATGGCTATGTATGATTTCGATGTTATTATAGGAATGGACTAGCTTCGTAAGTATCGGGCCCAAATGGATTGTTATAAGAAAGTGATCCAGTTTACCTTGCCTGATCAATCTAGTTGTGAATTCTTAGGAGGTCAGACCCATCTTCCTGTAGCTCTTATTTCGGCAATAGAAGCTTGTAGGTTACTTGACAAAGGATGTCAAGGATACCTGGCCATAGTTAAAGATGTTGCAAAGAAAGAACCTAAACTTGAGGAAGTTCGTGTTGTTAACGAATTTCAGGATGTATTCCCTGAGGAATTGCCTGGATTACCGCCAGAGCGGGAAGTTGAATTTGAAATTGAATTAATGCCTAGAACATGACCAATATCAAAAGCCCCATATAGCATGGCCTTAGTCGAATTGAAGGAATTGAAAGTACAATTACAGGAGTTGCTTGACAAAGGATTCATTAGACCAAGTGCTTCACCTTGGGGTGCACCGGTCTTGTTTGTGAAAAAGAAAGATGGATCGATGCGCTTGTGCATTGACTATAGGCAGTTGAATTAGGTGACCATTAAGAATAAGTATCCTTTGCCTAGAATTGATGACTTGTTTGACCAACTTCAGGGAAGTTCGGTCTTCTCTAAGATTGACTTGAGGTCGGGATACCATTAGTTAAGAATTAAGAAGGAGGACATTGATAAGACTGCGTTTAGGACTCGTTATGGACACTACGAGTTCCTTGTTATGCCATTTGGATTGACTAACGCGCTGGCTGCATTTATGGATCTAATGAATAGAATATTCCAGCCTTATTTAGACCAATTTGTGATTGTTTTTATTGATGATATTTTGGTATATTGAAAAGGGCCTAAAGAGCATGAACAACATTTAAGGATAGTTTTGCGAGACCACGAGAGAACATAAGTTGTATGCTAAGTTTAGTAAGTGTGAGTTCTGGTTGGACCAGATAATATTTTTAGGACATGTGGTGTCGGGAGAAGGAATTGCAGTATATGCGGCAAAAGTTGAAATGGTAGTAAATTGGCCGAGACCAACGACACCCACCGAAATATGAAGTTTCTTAGAATTGGCTAGTTATTATAGGAGGTTCATTGAAGGATTTTCATGACTGGCAGGACCTTTAACTAAATTGACCTGAAAGAATGTGAAATTTGAATGGAATGGGGAATGTGAAAGGAGTTTCCAGGAGCTCAAAAGGAAATTGACTTCAACTCCAATTCGACTATACCTCCGGACTCCGATGGTTTCACGGTGTATAGTGATGCATCTCACAAAGGATCGGGATGTGTTTTGATGCAACATGACAAGGTCATAGCCTATGCATCTAGACAATTGAAACCCCGTGAGCTGAATTACACGACGCATGATTTAGAGCTAGCAGCTATAGTGTTTGCTTTGAAGATATGGAGACACTATTTGTATGGGGAGAAGTTTGAGATTTATACGGATCATAAGAGTTTAAAGTATCTATTCTCACAAAAGGAGTTGAACATGAGACAAAGGAGGTGGATGGAGTTATTAAAGGATTATGATTGTGAGATAAGATATCATCCAGGGAAAGCAAATAGAGTAACAGATGCTCTTAGTCGTAAGTCGGCCATTTCTATGGCTAGTTTGAGGATGGCAGAATGAGAATTGTTAGAATCTGTAGCAAATTCAAAATTTAAATTGGAAATGGATTGTCTTACTGGTATGCTTAGTGCATTGAGGATAGAACCCGAGATTATTCAGAAAATTAAAATCTTGTAAGAGTCTGACCCAGAGATTTTGAAAGTAAAGGATGCGGTATCTTTAGGAAAAAGACCGGAATTTCAAGTCTCTGATGATGGAATAGTAAGATGTCAAGGATGACTTTGTGTTCCGGACAATGAGGAATTAAGGAAGGAAATTCTGTTAGAGGCACATAAGAGTAATTATAGTATCCACGCAGGTAGTACAAAGATGTATAGGAATTTGCACTAGCAATTTTGGTGGAATGGTATGAAGGCAGATACGGCTAAGCAAGGCTCTCAATGTTTGACGTGCCAGCAAGTAAAAGCGGAACATCGTAAACCCGCAGGACTCTTGAGACCATTAGACATTCCAGAATGGAAATGGGAACATATAACGATGGACTTTGTGTAAGGATTGCCAAGGACGTCAAGCAGTCATGACTCAATTTGGGTTATAGTGGACCGTTTGACCAAATCGGCTCATTTCTTAGCAATTCGCATGGACTACCCAATGGATAAGTATGCGGACATGTAAGTAAGTCAAGTGGTACGCTTACATGGTGTTCCAATGACCATTACTTCAGATTGAGATTCGAGATTTACTTCGAACTTTTGGCAAAGTCTTCAAATTGCCTTAGGGACTAAGCTTCAATTTAGTACTGCTTTTCATCCCCAGACAGATGGACATACAGAAAGAGTAATCCATATAGTGGAGGATATGTTAAGGGCTTCTGTAATTGATTTCAAAGGAAATAGGGATGAAAGATTACATTTGGTGGAGTTTGCCTATAATAATAGTTTCAGAAAAGTATAGGCATGGCTCCTTATGAAGCATTATATGGAAGGAGATGTAGGACTCCTCTTTGTTGGAATGAAGTAGGCGAGAGGAAATTGACAGGACCTGAACTGGTACAAGTTAAAACTGAGGCTATTGAAATTATCAGAGAAAGACTTAAAAACAGCTCGAGTAGACAGAAAGACTTTGCGAGATAGGCGTAGAAGGCCTTTAGAATTTAGTGTGGGAAATCATGTATTCCTTAAGGTATCTCCAATGAAAGGGATATCTCGATTCGGGATGAAGGGTAAGTTAAGCCCTAGATTTGTTGGACCTTTTGAAATACTCGAAAGGATAGGGGATGTAGCTTATCGCTTAGCGTTACCTCATAAATTAGGAAATCTACACGATGTGTTTCATGTATCGATGTTGAGGAAGTACCAGCAGATCCCGGTCACATACTCGATCATGAAGCCATCAAAGTTGATGAGAAAGTAAGGTACATTGAAGAGCTTTGTGCAGATATTGGATCGAAAGGAGCAAATTCTTAGGACCAAGAAGATCCCATTAGTTAAGGTATTATGGCGACATCATCATATGGAGGAAGCCACATGGGAAAGTGAGGATCGAGATGAAGGAAAAGTACCCTCATTTGTTTCAAGAAGGCGGGGAGAATTGTGGCATCCCAAAAATTCAAAGTCAAATTATAAGGTGTGTTAAAATCTCTAATTGGGTAATGAAATTGCCTATGGTTTATGCTTAGCCATTAGTCTTTTTAAGATTAGGTGATTTGCGTTTATGATTATGATATTTTAAATATTGTAGATTAATAGTGATAATTTATGCTTGGCCATGCACCTTATGAATTAAAAAAAAAAAGTCACGAGACTTTAGCCATGTGGAAATTAAAATTTAAAATTTTATGGACGAGATTATAAAAAAAAAAGGGGCAAAAGTTAATTTTTATTTGGTTGGGCCTTAGGTCCATTGGCCGAAGCCTTAATGGGCCAAGCTAGTTGGCCCAACTAGGCCCACTAAAGGGGGGCTGTCGACCGGCCAAGGGGAGGCCCAAGAGTGGCCGAATGGCCCAAAGCCCAAGCCCAAAGCCCAAGCCCATTATTCATGCCATGAGACAAGTGGCACAAAGGAAGATGGCATGCATTGGCTAATTAGGAGGCAACCTAATCATTACTAATGATGAGCTTTAGGGGGGATAAAAAAGGAAGAGAGAGAGAGAATGACCGGCTAGCCATTCACCCAAAGAGAGAGAGAGAGATTGTGCGAGAGAGAGGGAGAGCGGCCGAGAGAGAGGAGAAGCCGACGAGGGAGTCGCCGTTGCTCGCCGTCCGTCCGCCGTGTGTCGCCATGCTCGCCGCCGTGTGCCGTCGTCCGTCCGGTCTAGAGGCAAGTTGGAGTCCTCTAGCTACTCTTCCATGTGTGTGTGTTACATGTATGTCGAATTTTGGGTGATTAGGAGAGGAAAATCGAAGCTTGGATGACTTGTTTTTGAGTAAGGTTGCTGTTTTTGTTTGAATCCGCTCGAGTCAGAATGTTGTGTGAGCTTGCATGCATGTTTAGAGTCCAATTTTGGCTTCGATTTCTTCATGAAAGTTGTAGGGGACATCTTAAACTACATCATACTAAAATTTGAAACAAAATGAACATGTGTAACCTAGTAAATCGACTAGATCTTGGAGACGGTAATTCTGGAGATGTATTACAGGACACCCGAGACTTCATGGACCTAAATGACGACGATAATCTGGTTATTTGACTTAGATCTCTTCATGAAACTTGTAGAGAACATATTGATGTAGAACATATCCAAATTTCAGAGAAAATTTCTTGGCTATAACTCGGCAAAGTTTCGTAATTTTTGGAGGTCGTATGGATATTTTAATCGAATTTCTTCGGAGACTGTGCATTCTGATTTCATCCAAAAATTATATGCCGTTTTGTGTGAATTATGGATTTGTGTGGAAATTCTATTTGGCCATGTATTTTGCACGAAATTCATTGTCCCATTAACTTGATTATCACTTGCCTTAATTTTTATGATTTTTGAGAATGATATGGATATTTAAATTAAATATCTTTGAAAGTGGTTTATGAATGATTTTAATTGGTACAAATTCCATGAATTTTATTCTATGAATAATTGTACCATGTTGCATGTATGATGAGGTCTTGATGTATGCATGACATTGAATTGAGATGCATTTGTAAATTCCATGCCAAGTAAGACTTGTTTGATGTCACGTCATATGCCATGCTAAATTAAGACCGAAATTGGTAAACATGGATAATGATAAGTGAGGAGGTGGTTGTGGTGGAGGATGATGCCCGAAACGTATACAGATGCATTGCTGGATGGCCCTAGGAGTTTCAGGATGCCGCTTCCTGGCGTCGCATGGGGTGCATTTTACGATTTACCATCCGATGTCGAGGTAGAGTGTGAGGAGTTCAGCTGTCCTTCTGTGCCTGGACTAGCATACATCTGTGTGTGCTGCTTTGTCATGTACGACATAGGCCTGGCTAGGGGCCTAGTCATCCAGGAGTTTGTCTCCGTTCACGTTCGCCACGATGGGGTGATAAGAGGGATGTTGCCACCGCCACCGTCTGACGCACCGGATTGGGTATGAGGCCCGAGAGAGATGAGTAGGAGCTGTTTTTTTTTTTTTTTTTTGGTATAGTAGCCAACATTTACGATGGGAGTTGTGCACATGTGATGTAGAGGGTCGAGTGTTCTTTTTGGGGTTTTAGGCTGGACATGGCTGAGTCCTAGCTTTTCCTTTTTGATGTATCGACCCGAAAGAAGTCCCATCTTGAAAGTATATGTAAATAAAGTGTCGTGGCTTGTCTATAAGATCATGGTGATTAGTGGTGTGTATTTGTATCATGGTTGGTAGGGGGAGAGATGGTGATATTTTGCTTCCACTAATGAGTCGCGTTGGGACCGCTTTTAAAAAAAAATGCCTATGAATAATGACACTTCTTCTAAGTACAAAGACAAAAGGAAATAAGATGTATCAATGGTGCTTGTGTTCGGGGTGCTACAATGGGCTAGATATTTATGGACCAAAATAGCCCATAGCCCCACCATTCAACTGGCCCAAGAAGCCCAAAGGAGGAAGGGCTGCCATCGACCATGGAAGAGAGGAACGGAGGGAGAGGAGTTCGGCCCATTCGGCCCATCATGTGCATAGGAAAAATGCCAAGTGGCTAAGGGGATTGGCTAAGTGGCATTTGCATGCAATCTAATGATTGCAAATCATTGCAAAAGGGAAGAAAAGAGAGGGAGAGTGGGAGCGAGCGAAGCAACTGAGAGGGAGAGAGAGAGCTGCGTGCGAGAGAAGGAGAGAAAGAGAGGAAAAGAGAAAGGAAGGAGGAGGTTTGTCGCTGCCCTCGAGCCGCTGAGTCCTGCATTGCCCCGTCGTTTGCTTGCAATGTTTTGCTTGGATTAGAGGCAAGTAGAGTCCATTATCTACCATTTGCTTGCTGTGTTTTTGTGTGATGAATGGTGAAGTTCGGATGTGGATGAAGTGTGAATTTTGAAGTTATAAGAGCTGTGTTTAAACCTAGTATTCTGTTTCTAGAAAAACAATCCGACCTTTGATGATTTCGTGAGTTGCATGCAATATTCTATTTGGAATTTTACTTCAACTTACAGATGAAAGTTGTAAAGGACTTATTGGAGAATAACATATCAAAATTTGAGAGGAAACGAACAAGTATAGGTCGGTGAAACCATTTTTCTTTGATGAAGCTAGATCTAGAAACTGTTATGATGATCTATTGTGATTCTGTGAATTTCTTGCAAGTATCCAGTCGAATTTGATCTTATGTTCTTGATAAGAGTTCTAAAATTTGAGGATAAATGGAAAAGTAATGATCGGGAAAATGATTTTCTTTAAAAAGGATGAATCTGGATAGTGAGCTGACAATTAGGAAGAATTACAAAAATAATATCCTTTAATCCATAAGGAATTTATTCATGAGACTTATTCATGAGATTTTTACCTCTAGATCTCAGCTATAACATATGAAAATCTCAGAATTTTCGGAGGTCATTTAAGGGCTTAATCAAATTATTTTCGAAAATATGCAAAAGTGGTGCTGGAATTTCTTTTGCTGTAATGTGTGAATTTATGTGATTGATATGAAACTTTCTTTACATTGTGTTCTCATGAAATATCTTCCTCTAGATCTTGTTTACATCGTGTTAAATTTTCATAATTTATTGATATCATTTACTAATTTTTCCAAAATTTTTATTAAAGAAGTGCATTCTGCTTTATCCGAAATTTGCTGTATTTTCAAGGATAATATATGCTGCATATATGGTGATGTTTGGCATATCATGTGACATCAAAAGATGGTTTAGACCTTTGATATTGTTACATCAAATGACATGATGAAAATGAGACATATATGAGATTGTATATATATATATTGTGATAATAATGAGATCATCAGAGGTGTAGCTGATGATCCCTCGGGAGTTTTGAGATGCCCAGAGGTTTGTGCCGGATGCCTGGAGGTTTGTGTCGAAGGTCTTCGGGAGTTTCAAGATGCTTGTAGGTTTGTGCCGGAAGCCTTTAAGGTTTGTGCCGGTGGGATTCCTCGTGATGCTAGTTGGGATGCAAGATGCCCGAAGGTTTGTGTCGGAAGCTCCTCGTGACGCCAGGTTGGGTGCAAGTGATAAATTGTGGGATGCAAACATTGGTCCCTGGGAGAAAAACAATGAGATCCTTGTGAAAGATAAATATTGAAATTGAATCATGTGCATGGGTATATGCATATGGCATGATGCATGATCTGCTTATGAAAGTGAATTGATGTTATTTGACATTAAGAATGTGATCATGAAGGCCTGAATGGATCTCATGGGGATGTATACATGATTGTACGAATGATGTGAATCATGCGTATGTATGCACGATGGCATGGTGAGATATGCATGACTGCATGGAGATATGTGCACGACCACATGGTGATGTATGCTCGATAGCATGGATGATATGTGCTTTACTCGTGATATCTTGATTGTCTTGCTTAATGCATTGTGTAGTTTGATGGATCTTTATTGTTGAATGGTTGTACTCACCTCTTTAGGGACCAACATTTTAGATTGAGCTATGCCTCTAGCACCTGTCACGCGTGGTACGTTTTATGAATTACCATCGATGTTGAGGTCGAGTGCACAAAACACCCTTGCTTCGGTGTTCATGGTTTGGTATTTATCCACATCCATGTTTTGGTCATGTACAACGTGGGCTTGCCTGATGGCCCTGTAGTACAAGAGTTTTTGTCTGTCCATATTCGCCGAGATGTGAGGATGATGGGGATGTTGCCGCCGCCACCGGCCGATGCACCAGGATGGGTGCGATGGGAGCGTGTGACTGGTGGAGGTTGCCACTTTTTGGGATGGCCGACACCAGCTGATGGATAGATGTACATGTTTGATGTATAGTCGAGTTCTTTTTAGCTTAACCGAGCTTAGTTATAGTCTTGGCTCTTTTGTCATACCGACTTGTGAAATCCATCTTAGTAGGTAATAGGACTGTGACGACCCTAGCGGATCGGGGGCCATGTTGAGGGGTGCCACAATTCTTGAGGCCTATTCTAGAGAAAACTCCTTATGAAGTGTATAAAGGAAAGAAGCCGAATGTTTCCTACTTTCATGTCTTTGGCTGCAAATATTTTATTCTAAAGAATGTAAATGATCGATTTGGAAAGTTCGAAGCAAAATCAAATGAAGGAATCTTCCTTGGTTATTTGACTTCAAGCAAAGCTTAAAGAGTCTTTAATAAGAAGACTCAATTTGTGAAAGAATCTATGACTGTGAAGTTTCAAGATTATCTGGAGAATCTACCAGACCAGACTCAACTTGAAGAGTCTGAACTTGTTTCAGACTTTACAAAGTCTATTTCCCCTTAAGAGGTTCAAACTTCTGGAGAACACGAACAAGCAGATCGAGAAGATTCAACAGCTACAGCGGATCAACCAACTTTCAAACCAAGCGGCAATTGGACCCATAAGTCAACTCATCCCAAAGAACTCATCATTAGCAACATTGATGAAGGAGTTCGCACCAGATCCAAAGGAAAAGAAGAGTCCAATGCTCTAGCACTTGTTTTTGAGATAGAACCTAAAGAAGTAGATGAAGCATTATCTGATCAAAACTGGATAGAAGCTATGCAGGAAAAACTCAAACAATTCAGCATGAACGATGTATGGGAGCTGATTCCAAAACCCAAAGGCAAATCCATTATTGGAACGAAATGGGTTTTTAGGAACAAGATGAATGATAGTGGTAAAGTGATTAGAAATAAAGCAACACGATGGCAAAAAGTTATACACGGGAAGAAGGGATAGACTATGACGAGACCTATGCACCACTAGAGAGGTTAGCAGCAATTAGATTATTACTTGCTTTTGCTTGCTATAAAAGTTTTAGGTTATCCAAATGGATGTAAAAAGTGCATTTCCAAATGGATTCATACAATGTGGCACCCTCGACAGCCCCGAACCGTTCGGGTCGCCACAGTCCGCTTACCTTTCTTCTTTCCTTAATCACATGTCACTCGATACCATTTCAATTGCAGCGAGTTCATACAACCCGGCGGTTTACATCTTTTAGATCGGTCCCTTGCGCAGTTCATATAACGGAAGCATATCCAACAACTCCCTTCTCTATATTCAGAAAACGATGCACACCAACTAAACATTATAGGTAAAAGCCGCACACTTTTATTTACTTAAACTAGATGGACATCATTCATCAATACATCAAAATGCTATAGGTTTCTATACTTTGCTATACTTCAAAAGATGGCGACGTCTTCTCCAACAGTCATATACTTAAAGTCCATCGATTAGTGTCATCATCCAAAAGCTCCTTCCTTTGCTATCCTCCTCCTCACGGTCATATCTAATCATTCGATCCATCTACTGGTGGCAGTGGCAGCAAATGTATCTTATCTAGTCTAAAATGTTATTCCCCAAAAAGGGTGAGTATAGCCAGTCAGCAAGTAAAGAACACAATAAACCACTCAATGCATGACACAATACAACCATAACAATCATAGCATAAGACATATCATTCAAGCATTCCTGCATAATTTACCTTGGAGCTATGCATATGTCATCATACCACATGTACACACATCTTCATGTAATCATCACCATCATATCATACATGTACCATCATGCCATAGGTGCATATACATCCATGCACTTACCATCATCATGTCACATATACCATCAAGCCATAGGTGCACATACATCCATGCACTTACCATCATCATGTCACATATACCATCATGCCATAGGTGCACATACATCCATGCACTTACCATCATCATCATGTCACATATGCCATCATGCCATAGGTGCACATACATCCATGCACTCATCATCATGCACTCATGCATACATGTTGCCATACCATTCATAATTCAATTTCAGTTTCCCAATTTTATTCTTTCATTTTGGGCCACCACATTTTTCTTTCCCGAGACCAATATTTGCATCCCACATTTATCACTCGCACCTAACCTGGCATTGCGAGGAACCTCTGGGCATGTATTCAAAATACAACCAGGCATCCGCCCCCCACATTCCGGGCATCTCGCATCCTAACTAGCATCACGAGGCATCCCCCCGGGCACAAACTTCCGGGGCTTCCGGCATTTACATTCCCTGGCCAGGCATCTCGTACCCTAACTAGCATCACAAGGTATTCCCTCGGCACACACTTTCGAGGCTTCCGAGATTATGTACCGACATAACAGCAGGATTTCCCCCTCTGGAATTACGTATCGTATACCACCGGGCGTCCCGACACTCCTGGGGAAATCTTCGGGGCTCACCATGAAAATGGTTACCCCTACCCTCCGGAATTACGTATCGACATACCACCAAGCCTCCCCTGGAATTACGTACCATATACCACCAGGCATCTCAAAACTCCTAAGGACCCTCCAGAATTACGTCACTAGGCCACTGGGCATCCGGCACTCCCTAGCTAGGCATCCCGACACTCCAGGGGCATCGTCGGCTCACACCTCCGACGCCCTTCTCATTTATCATAGTTCACATTCCCAATTATAGTTCAATTTCAACATGGCAGCAAGATCCAATCACTCATGACAATACAATCAATCGGGTCCATGCAACATAGAATAGTCCATACACCATGACCTTTTTGAAATTTACCAAATTCCAGCTTGCACAATTTCGGGAAATATATAAATTAAATCTATATGATCTTCAAAAATCATGAAATCAGAACATGTGATAGAAAAGACATGAAGGTAGCAATTCCATGAAGAACACATGCCCGAAAGAGCTTCACACAAGAAGATATAGCTCACACAATACAGCATGCAAAATTCGGATAAAGTCAGATTGCGCAGTTCTTGAAATATTTCGATTAAAATACCCGAATGACCTCCAAAAATTATGAAATTTTACCAGGTTATATTCAAGACCCTAAGGTAGATTTTTCAAGATGAATCGAGGCCAGATTCATCCTAGATAATTTACTATGGCCGGACCAAGCTACTGTTCCTAGTACCAAACAGTCAAGTATAGCTGTCTCCGAAAATCGAGGTTTCGCCTACTTATCTTTCTTCATTTTTCTGAAATTTTGATATGTTTTGCTTCAAGATGTCCACTACAACTTTCATTAAGGGATCTAGGTGAGATTCTCAAATGATAGTCACCATTTAGTCCACGAAGTCTCGGGAGTCCAGTACCACACTTCCAGATCTACCGTCGTCAAAAGAAAAACGTTTCACCAAGCTACACTTGCTCGTTTTATCTTAAATTTGAGTATGTTAATCATAATGATGTTCTCTACAACTTTTGTGAAGAAGTCAAAGTGAGATTCTTAGTAAAAAGTGACATGCAACACACAACACCACCGAAAGGTCAACAAAACAGTTCAAGATCTAGCGTTTTCGTAGAGGGAGGGTTTCACCCACAACACTCAACCATTTTGTCTCCAATTTTAGTATGTTATAATTTGAGATGTTGTATACAACTTTTGTGAAGAAGTCAAAGCCAAAATCCAACTCTAAACCAACATGAAAGCCTCTACAACATTCTGGGTCAGGCGGTATAGACGAGAACATAATACATTTTCAAGAACAACACACTCTAGCTTCGGTTTCTCACACCCTAAGCATCCGAGATTTACCACCATTTCAAACACACATGCAAGACACACATGCAAGAGCAGAATATGGATCCCAACTTGCCTCTAAACCGAGCAAGCACGAGCACACGGCGGACGAATCCTCCTCCTTCTTCTTCGCACGGCCTCCTTCTTCCTCTCTCGTTTCCCTCTCTCACTCTCTCGACAGCTCTCTCTCTCACTCACCAAAACCGGCCACTTTCCTTCTCTTTCTTTCTTTTTGGTTGTTTATATACTTGCATGCATTCTCATTTTGCATGGGGACACTTGTCCCCAAGAAGGAGACAAGTGTCTCCCTTCTTGAAGACACTTGGAGGAGGCCATGCGGCTCCTCCTCCCCCTCCATGCGTCGACAGCCCCATGGGCTCTATGAGCTGGGCCTCTTGGCCCACCTTAGGCCCATCTCACTTGGGCCTAAAGTCCAAACTTAAATGGCCCAAGTTTATTTTTTAAATAAGCCCATGTTTACTTTTAATAATTTACCTTAAAATCCCCACTTATATAAATACTAAATTACGATTTCATATGGCCATAATACTTTCCAACATAGTTTAATAAAATCCAACTTATAAAATTCATGGCCTAAAACATAATTTCCTCATCAAATAGAATCCTTGGTCTCACATGGACATAGGATGCGTTTCCAAAAACAATAATTATCCATCTATATAAATACTAGATCATTCTTATTCACTTGGCCATAAATCTTGAAATCATAATTCAATAAACTCCTACTTATAAAACACATGGCCGATGATAGGATGTTCTTTCCTATCAAATAATTATCCATTAAAAGCTTGGCCATAAATCTCATTGCAAATTATGGATCGAATGGCTATAAAATAACTTAATGGTACTTCCATCACCTATTCATAGACTTTAATGTAACTAGAGGTCGTCATGAATTTTGGGATGCCACATACAAGAAGAAGTCTATGTGGAACGACCACCAAGATTTGAAGATCCAAGAAAACTAGACTTAGTCTACAGACTGAAACAGGCCTTGTATGGACTAAAGCGAGCACCTCGAGCCTGGTATAAGACCTATGCACCACTAGCGAGGTTAGCAACAATTAGATTATTACTTGCTTTTGCTTGCTATAAAAGTTTTAGGTTATCCAAATGGATGTCAAAAATGCATTCCTAAATGGATTCATACAAGAAGAAGTTTATGTGGAATAACCACCAAGATTTGAAGATCCAAGAAAACCAGACTTAGTCTACAGACTGAAACAGGCCTTGTATAGACTAAAGCAAGCACCTCGAGCCTAGTATGAGAGGTTGAGTAAGTTTCTAATTCAAGTTGGTTTTGAAAAGGGAAAGGTCGATACAATCTTGTTTATTAAGAAAGAAGGAAAATACTTTCTACTAGAACAAATTTATGTAGATGATATTATTTTTGTTCCCTAACGAAAGTCTTTGCAAGAAATTTTCAAGATCTATGCAGGATGAATTCGAGATGAGCATGATGTGTGAGTTAACTTTCTTTCTAGGATTGCAAGTTAGACAGTTGAGGAATGGTATATTCATTCACCAAAAAAAATATGCCAAAGATCTCATCAAGAAAACAGAGACTCAAATGTCAAGTTCTTTGAAACTAGACAAGGATGAGGAAGGAAAAAAGTAGATCATAAGCTATAAAGAAGCATGATCGGTTTACTTCTCTACCTTACTTGCTTCTAGGCCTGATATTTTATTCAATGTGTGCATGTGTGCTAGCTTTCAATATGATCCTAGAGAACCTCATCTAAGTGCTATAAAACGCATTATTAAATATGTTGCGACCTGTCCAAAGTTGGAGTGCTGTGGTATCCAAAAGATTGAGACTTTATTCTTCTTGGATATTTAGACACTGATTTAGCAAGTTGTAAAGTCAATAGAAAGAGCACATCTAGCACTTGTCAACTGCTAGGAAATATGTTGGTATTTTGGTTCTCGGTGAAGCAAAGTATTGTGGCTCTTTCAACTACAAAAGCATAGTTTGTTGCTCTTAAGAGTTGTCGCTCTCAAATTCTGTGCATAAGACAACAACTGAGAGACTTTGGATTGAAAATCATGTACCGAGATCAAATGTGACAACACAAGTACAATTAATCTCACCAAGAATCCAATTCTTCATTCAAAGGAGAAGCATATAGAGATTCGACATCACTTTATAAGAGATCATGTCCAGAATTGGGAGATTATGGTTTATTTTATTGATTCGAAGGATTAGCTAGTAGACATCTTCACGAAGCTCCTAGAGAAAAATTTATTTGAGTTTATTCACACCAAGTTGAATATTATTTCTATCTCGGAGTAAAGTCTAAAGTTGGTTAGACTCAGACTTTCTAGACGCTACTTCAGTAAGAGAAAGTCTCAAATCCAGGTATTTTATTTTTGGAATGAAAATGTATGATTAATTAAATTGTTGTCTACCTATTTTATTTTTGGAAGTTATCTTTTTCGAATTTTTGAATTTTTGGCAATTTTTATTTTCAGTTATTTCGAAAAAGGTAATTTTCTTTTCCATGCGACGGTTCTTTTATATCTTTTATTTGTGACCTTTCATTTTCTTTATATACCTTTACGTATTCCTTTCAAGCACTTTTTCAAAACCCTAGAATACATATTTTCTACTCTCTCATTTTTACTCTCAAGATTATTCTGCAAGTTTCCATCTTTTTCACTCGAATTAGTCTAAGAAATCCTCTAAGCCTACAAGTATGTTTTACCAAAGGAAATCTTCCCGGATTGCTAACCAAGGACCACGAGGCATGCCCAAAGGACAGACTCATTTCGATCTCATTGAGGACGACTCTCCTCACAACTCTCCATAGCATTCTCAACAGCACTTTACTCAAGATGTTCTAGATCAACCTCTAGAGGAGGAAGTTGCAGAAGACGCGGAACCTCTTAGAGCATCAAGACCCCAGGTTCACTATAAGCTTTTACACTCATTTAAAGCAGGGAGGTTCTCAAATGACCTTTATAGATGAGTTTCTAAGAGAGAAATGTTATACGAACGAGATTTTGTTCTTAAGAAGGATGGAAGAATTAGGTATAGCACCTAAAGGATCGGCGGACAATGTCTTTCTTCATTTTCCTGCAGACCCTAGGTTCAGTTCTAGTCATCTTGAGAACAAGGAAGATGATGAGAGATTTTATTCTAATTTTCAACCAAGAAAGGGTGTTGCTGCAAATGTTCCTAGAGAAAGAAAGAAATTGTTACGTTCTAAGGAACACAAAAGGTTTACTCACGGATCTGAAGAGAGGGGTGATGAACCCTCATACTGTTGATTTTGATTTCCTAGACTCTATCAGGGTTAACTTGAGGGAGAAGTTAGCCTTACTTCAACTAGAGAATTTTTGTTTCGAGACAACTATTGCTTATCCAGAGTTGACTGCTTATTTCTATTTGAACCTTTCTTTTCTTGACCATAATCATATCACATTTACTGTGTATGACATAACCTATGGGGTGGATGTAGTCACATTAGCTAATATTATTGGGGTGGAAAGGAGTTGTTTCCAACCAATAAATGTGGCATCCCAAAATTCAAGTCACCCTCTAGAGTAATTAAAGTCTATGATTAGGTAATGAAATTACCTATGGTCTATGTGTTAGCCATTAGTTTTCTTAAGGCTATGTGTTATTGTGCTTGTGTTTATAAATTTTGAAATTAGGACTATAGGATAAATTAAAAATCTATGCTTGGCTATGCACCTCATAAATTAAATTCCTATATGTAAAATATTACAAGATTTTGGCCATGTGGAATTTAGTAATTTAAATTTCATAAAAGAAATTATAAAAGGGAAAATTTTAATTTTTAATTAGTTTGGGCTTAGGCCCATTGGCCAAAGCCTTGATGGGCCAAGCTAGTCGGCCCAATTAGGCCCACGAAAGGGGGGGCTGTCGACCAGCCCAAGAGGAGGCCCAAGAGTGGCGGCCCAAGCCCATTTGCTGGCCCAAATACTCCCAAGCCCATCTTGCATGAGCTTTGCCAAGTGGCAAAAAGGGAGTCTCATGCATTGGCCATTGTGGGTGGCATCTCATCATGACTCATGATGGCTTTGTAGGAAAATAAAAGGGGAAAGAGAGAGAGAGAGGGTAGCCGGTTAGTGGCATTTGGCCAAGCCAAGTGAGAGAGAGAACCGTGCGAGAGAGAGGGAGAGAGTGTGGCCGAGGGAGGAGAAGCCGAGAGGAAGGAGTCCGCCCGCCGTTCGCCGCCGTGATCGCCACCGTGTGCCATCGTCCGTTCGGTCTAAAGGCAAGTTGGGGTCCTTTGCTGCTCTTGCATGTGTGTTTGTTACATGTATGTTTGATATAGTGTCGAATTTGAGTGGTTAGGAGAGGAAAACCGAAGTATGGATGGCTTGTTCTTGAGTGGTGCTGCTGTTTTCGCTTGAACAGTTTGAGTCAGAATGTTGTGTGAGCTTGCATGCATGTTTAGATTCCTATTTTGGCTTATATTTCTTCATGAAAGTTGTATCTAAAATATTAAAATATAACATATTAAAATTTGGTGGAAAATGATGGAGATTTAAGGGGTTAAACTCTCATCCTACGGAGACCTCAGATCTGGAACGATTTCACTGACCTCTTGATGGATTTGTGGTTGCATGTTGAGTTGTGCTAAGAATCTCTCTTCGATTTCTTCATGAAAGTGTTAGGGAACATCTTAAAATACAACATACTCAAATTTGAAGAAAAATGAACAAGTATAACCTAGTAAATCGACTAGATCTTGAAGACGGTAATTCTAGAGATGTATTACAGGACACCCGAGACTTCATGGACCTAAATGACGACTATACTCTGGTTATTTGACTTAGATATCTTCATAAAACATGTAGAGAACATCTTGATGTAGAACATATCCAAATTTCAGAGGAAACGAAGAAGAATAGGTAGATAAAAACTCAGTATTTCGGAGAAGCTTGTACTGGACATTTCGGTGATGGATCCAGAAGCTTCGTGAGACTGTAGAAACTAATAAAGAAAGAATCTGGCTTGGGAGTCTTCACAAAAGAAGTACAAAATGTCTTGGCTATAACTTGGTAAACTTTCGTAATTTTCGGAGGTTATATGGATATTTTAATCGAATTATTTCGGAAACTGTGCATTCTGCTTCTATCCGAATTTACATGCTGTTTTGTGTAAATTATACCTTCTTGTGTGGAATTCGATTTGGGCATGTATCTTTGATGAAATTGCTATCTTATTGACTTGTCTACGACTAGCCTTAATTTCATGATTTTTGAGAATCATATGAATATTTAATTTAAATATTTTCTGAATGTGGTATTTGCTGGAATTTTGGATGGATTGGATGATGATGTATTGATGCATGCATGACTATGAATTGAGATGCATGTATGAATTGAATGCTACATATGATCTTGTTGGTCATTATATTGTGTGCCATGATGAGTTGAGAACTAAATTGGTGACCATGGATAATGATGAATGAGGAAACCATTTGTGGCGGATGATTATTCCCCGGGAGTGTCGGAATGCCCGGTGGTATACAGTACATAATTTCAAGTGAGGCCTAGTGGTATGTCGGTACGTAATTCCGAAGGGTAGGAAACCATTTTCATGGTGAGCCCCAGAGATTTCCCCATGAGTGTTGGGATGCCCGGTGGTATACGGTATGTAATTCCAAAGGAGGGGGGGATCCAGGTGGTATGTCGGTACGTAATTCCGGAAGCCCTATCGAAGGTTTTTACCCGAGGGGAATGCCTCGCGATGCTAGTTGGGATGCAAGATGTTCGGTCGGGAGTGTAAATGCCGGAAGCCTCGTCGGAGGTCTTTGCCCAAGAGGATACCTCGTGATGCCAGTTGGGATGCAAGATGCCCGGAATGTGGGGGTGCCGGATGCCCGGTTGTATCTTGGATACATGCCCGGATAGTTCTCGCAATGCCAAGATTGGGCGCGAGTGATGAATGTGGGATGCAAACATTGGTCCCGAGAATGAGAAATGTGGTGGTCCAAGATGAAATTGGAATTAAATCATGCATGATGATATATGCATGACATGATGCATGATGATATATGACATGATATGATGATGAGATATGATATGGCATGCTGATATGCATGATGATGATGATATATGACATGATATGATGATGAGATATGATATGGCATGATGATGTGCATATATGTGTGATATGATGATGTCATGATGATGTCGACTTGTGTGATCTGATGATGTCAGGATGATGATGACTTGTGTGATACGATGATGCCACGATGATGATGACATGTGTATGATATGATGGTGTCATGTATATGATAATGATGACATGTGTGTGATATAATAATGTCATGATGACGATGATATGAGTATGACATGATGATACACATGTATATGTTATGATTGTGGTGATGATGCATGATAATATATGCATGGCTTCGAGGTAAGTAATGCCTGCAATGCATATAAGACTTGTATGATGCATTGAGTGGTTATTAGATTCCTTTACCTGTTGAGTGGTTGTACTCACCCCTTTTGGGGAATAACATTTCAGACTAGATAAGATACCTCTGCTGCCACTGCTATCGGTAGATGAATCAAGTGGTTGGATATGATTGCGAGGAGGAGGATAGCAAAGGGAGGAACTCTTGGACGCCGACACTGATTGATGGACTTTAAGTGTATGACTATTGGAGGAAATGTCGATCATCTTTTGAAGTGTAGCCGAATATAGAAGACTACAACATTTTGATGTACCGATGAATGATGTCCATCTGATTTAAGTAAATAAAAGTGTACAGGTTTTACTTATAAATATTTAGTAGGTGTGCATCGTTTTCTGTATATAAGGAAGGGAGTTAATGGATGTGCTTCTGTTATATGAATTGCGCAAGGGACCGATAAAAAAAAATGTGTAAACCCTCATGGTTGTATGGACCCACTGCAATTGAAATGGTATCAGAATGATATGTTAATAGGGAAAGTAAAAGGTAAGCAAACTGTGGTGACCCTAATGGATCGGGGGCCGTTGAGGGTGCCACAATAAATATCTCATTTGGTCAAGCAATAAAAATTTCTTGTCAAGGATAAAGAACTCGAAGGAGGCATCACTTATTCTCGATTGTCGGCCTCAAACGTTTTTTGTTGCAGAAAGTGGTCATTAACTGCATCAGACCAAAGGCTGCATTAAAAACTGATGTTTCGAAGTTCGAAGCTCGGCTCATGTTTACTATTCTCAATGGGATGAGGTTTTCACTTCCTCTACTATCCTAATGCACATGTAGAGGATTGTTATGAAGGGTAAATGACAATTGGCCTATTCAACGTTGGTTATAAAATTGTTCAGACACTTTTAGATTGTGTTTCCCACCTCTCTCTGCTCTAGAACTGTTGCTCCTATGGTTATAGGACTGGAAATGATTTCAAAGATGAGGCTGAAAGATAAGGATAAGGTTATTGAGCGCATGAAGAAGGAGTCCTCCAACAAAACCAAAGTAGATTTTGCTGCAAGGAAAAGAAAAGGCAAGAAGATTGTGAAAGAAATTGTGAAGAAAAGAAGATCTCTCATCATGCAGGATGAAGAGGATGATGATGATAATCTTACAATTTCTGCACTTGCCTTGAAGAATCTCCGAGGTTTTGTTGGTCTTGAAAAACCCATTGAAAGAGTCAGAGAAGAAGCAAAGCTAGAAGAAGCAGAACTAGAGAAGGAAGAAGTAGCAAGAGAATAAGAAGGAAGAAAGTAGAGAAGAAGAAGGAAGAGCAGAAGAAGGAAGAGATGAAGCAGAAAGAGGTCTTGTGGATGAATCTTATGAGACAACCATTGCCATATCTTTATTTGAAGATTCTGAAGCAACTTGAAGTGGTCAAATTGGAGTACGTACAAAGGAAGCACATCACTCTCATCTTGAAAAGGAGAAGAATCAAGAAGAAGAAATCCTATCTCCACATGTACGCACAGAAACAAGGGAGTTGGTATTGTTGAGAAAACAAGGACTTCTTCTCCTATTTTTGTGAGTGATGGTATAAGTAGATCTCCAGCACATCCCTAAGATGTCTATGCTTCTCATTTCCTAAAGTTGACTTTGCAAAATCCACTCCTAGTAAAGGAACTAGACAAGTTGATGTTCCCTCCACTCTTAATTCTCCTCGAACTCCACTTGCTGAAGCTAGTGCGCAGTTAGAACCAAATGCTGACTATTGAAGGATGATGGAGCTTCTTTTGGAAGAAAAGGCTTAGCAATATGCTATGAAGATTGAGATTCATAAACTGCATACTGCGTTGCAATCCTCCTTTGACTTTCACACTGAAAAAGTACAATCCTTAGATACTCAAGTCCAAACTTTGAATAAGCAAGTATCTCAGATTGTGGCCAAGCATGATCAAACTCTACAAATTATCAACTCTGTTCAAACTCAAGTTGAGGTCATTCATCGCCAGTGCCAGACAATTGAAAAGGCAGTGTAGTCAATGGGAGATTTCTAGCTCGTTCGAATTCGAAGATAACCTTGACTCTTTATCTCTTATCTATTTTGCCTTCTTGACTTTTTGCTATTGACAAAAAGGGGGAGAATTTGCAGACTTTGAACTTGATTTTGAACTTATTTTTGAACTTTTTGTAGATTTTTATTTACAGATTTAAGTTTGTTTTTAACACCCATTTTGCAGCAATTCTTGTAGTAGTGATGTTTATGGATGTGGATGGTTAAATCTTGATATGTGTTTAATATTTTCAAGATTAACATGTTTTGTAGGTTATAAATCTTTAAATCTTCAACTAACTTTTTTTATAAGATATCAAAAATAAGAGATTGTTTTGCAAGTTATAAACTTTCATTTTGAGGTTTTGTCACCATAAAAAAGATTGTTCAAAGTCCTTTAAGGTTTGAAGCCGACAAATTTTGTTCAAAGTCTTTTCTAAAGTATGCCCAGACTTTATGTCAAAATCTAAAGATGCCCAAACTTTGTGTCAAAGTCTATCCACTTTGACAAATTCAAGGCGAATGAAGGTGAAGGATGAAGACTTTTCAAAATAAAGTGATTATCTTTCTTTCTTCTAAAATATATGGATTATTTATGGTCTTTTGATGAATCTAAATTGATTCTGGAATCAAAGATTCATTAAATCTTTTGAAGGGCACATATTTTTGAAATTCCCAACCAAAACACCATAAATAATCCATAAGCTTTCAACACAATCGCAAATCGAGATGGCCTTGATTGATTTTGTCCAACGGGTTGATTGAAGAATTCCTTTCAGTGATAACGGTCGTCAAGGCATTAAGGAGTATTTAAGGAGATCTCCTTGATTGATTTTGTCCAATGGGTTTATCTTGGAAGAAATCATTTGGAAAGTGACTTATATTGTGAATTTGAGAAGGTAGTAGATACTCTTCATTGTGAAGTTGAGATCTCAAGATTGTAAATTCTCTTTTGATTTATAGTGAAATAGCTAGAAGCTGCCGGCGTGGAAGAGTGGACATAGGCTTGATCTAAGCCGAACCACTATAAATTATGTGTTCATATTCTCTTCCCTAAAGTTCTTTATTTTGTTCATAGTTCTATTTAACTGCTAAAGTTTGAACTTGTTCAAAGTCTATTGTTCTTCATACTTAGTTTCTAAAGTAAAATATTTTCACTGTTATTTGCGAAAAATTGTTTTCACACCAATTCACCCCCTTTAGGTGTTTATACTAGCACTAACATCCTCAAGCTCGTCATGTAGAAAAGTGATATTGACATCAAATTGCTAAAGTTGTAAATCATAAATGGCTACTAACACGAGTAACACACGAATAGAACAATGTTTCACAATTGAGAGAATACTTCATTAAAGTCAATCCATTCCTTCTTACTAAAACCCTTCACTACCAAACGGGCCTTAAATCTTTCATCTTCAACTCCTGAAATTCCTTATTTTCTTTTGAAGACCCACTTGCACCCAACAACTCTTTTGCCCTTAGGCAATTTCACAAAGTCCCAAGTTTGGTTCTTATGAAGAGACTCCATCTTTTCATTCATTTGCGTGCACTACTTCTCAAATTTAGAACAAATAGAAAATTCATGGAATGTTGAAAGTTCTTCAATACTAAGCTCTTCAACAACAGTAAGAGTATATGTTGTAAATGCTAGTATGAGCACCTAGAGGGGGTGAATAGGTGCAAAAACCACCTTTTATGAAGTATAATTTAAAACTTCACTTTTAACCTGAGTCTATTTAATAGTAGATTTTAAAAGAAGAGAGTCTCTAACAATTAAATAACGTTACGAGTAAAGTAAAAGAATTTAGGGAAGAGAATAAGAATACAAGGTTTATAGTGGTTCGGCTTAATCCAAGCCTACGTCCACTCTCCCCTTGACAGCCCCTGGTTGGATTTCACTATGAAGCAAAAGAGTCGTTACGAGTATTACATCCATGATTCCACAGTGTAGAAAATCTGCTACTCTTCCTCAAGGTCTCACAAATGTATGAACTCTCTTTTGAGTATAAGTTTACGATCAACAATTGAATTGGCAAAGAACAAGGAGCTTCAGACTTTGAAATTTATCTATCGTGCACACATTCGAATAACTAGAGCATCTTTCTTATATACTCCTCCATGCCTTCATAGCTTGTTGGCACTTTCCAAAGGAGTTCTCCCAATTTACTCGTTGGACGAATCAATTAAGGAGATCGCGAGTTATGAAAGGAATATGACGATAGCCCACCAATCTGCTCGCTCATACAATTAGGGTCTAAGTTTCCACAAGTAGAACCTTCCAAGTATGCTTCGCCTTTCAACGAATCTAAATTACCCGAATTCAAATCAAGACGAATAATAGATTCCAAGATGCTATATCCAGACAAGAGATCTTCTTTAGTCGATAGAATCAAATCCTTAAAGAAATACTCAATTAGGATAAGTCTTTTCGACGGTCTAGAAGCTATTAATGAGGGTAGACTTTGAATCTTGAGTTTGGTGGTCCGGCGATCTTCAGACTTTGATAAAAGAGTTTATAAGTCTTCAGACTAGACTGATGGAAACGTTTTGTCAGCTTCAAAACAAATAAGCAAGTTTTCTCCAACACATGCTAATTAACAAAGCCATACCTTTAGGGAGGCTTAATTTTCGTTTAGCCCTTCCTTGCATTCAAATTTTGAGATTTGTCAATTTCTTCTACTTCTTCTTTAATAAAATCCGAGTCTTGTTGATCATTGTCACTTTCTAGCTAAATAAGAACATCTTTAACTATTTTCCATGGATGCTCTACATGAAGTTCCACCTTTTTTTGAACATTCTCCTTATGATTACCTATATCAAGCATATAATTTTCATCAAAAGTAACATCCCTACTAATTATAAACTTTGATGATTAAAGTTCAAAACACTATAACCTATATCCTTCAAACCTCATCTACATAACAAACGAAAATACACTTCTTGGCCCTAGGTTCAAGCTTATCGTCTTTTACATGATAGTAAGTAGGACATCAAAATTTTTTTAAACCAAAATAATCGGAAGGTTTATCTAACCATATCTCATTAGGAGTGTTACATTTAATTATGGTTGAAGGAGAACGATTCACTAAATAACACATCGTGTTCAAGGCTTCGACCCAAAATCTTTCCCAAGTCCTGCATTAGAGAGCATACACCTAACTCTCTCTAAAAGTGTCCGGTTCATGCGGTTCACCATCCCATTCTGTTGAGGTGTGTACTTGACTATTCGATGTTAAACAATCCCTGAATCTTCACTGTCACAGCCTGATTTTCGAGTCTGTTTTTGATTTAATTAATTGGGCTTTTCATCGACGGGCCTATAGTCTTTTTCTCTGAGCTGATCACTCATGAGATAACTAATTGATCTCGTTTGAAGCGACATTGTAACCTAAACGCGACTAACTTGAGAATTCGTTATGAAATCAACTACTTAACCATGCTAATCTACAAAGGGTCAATACGATACCGTCAAAATCGATTAGAGACTGGAGATAGGTCGATTTGATAGAGGCATGTAATTAAAGTGTGGGTGATTCCACCTGATTGCAAAATTTATGTTGAACGGCACTAAACTAATTTTTCTATCGTTTTTGTACCTTGTGCCCATATTTGAAACCTCGAGATTTTCACGACAATCAAGAGTCATCAATGAGTTGAAGATGTACAATGTGGCTTAAAAAAAATCGACCACGGGTCAAATGCAATAAAAATTCCTAAAAGCTACCCTTAGTAGGTTAGGTCACGCTAAAATCATGTCTAGATGAAATAAACTGTGAAATTAAACATGATAAAGTTCTGTCATGTTATGATTTATTTTAAGAACGTTGACTCATCTTCCGAAGAATTTTCTCGATTTTGGCGACAATTTTGGGCGATTTTGGCACATTTTTTAGCGCACTTTTGGCCATCAAGTTGGATCTTTGGGCAAGGAAAATTGTGAAATTTGATGTGGACACTTACCTTGACAAGTTGGCCATTAAATTAAGGCCAATTAGGTTGAATTTGAGTTGAAATTGGAGGGGAAATGTTTAAATTCGTAGCCATGAGGGGCTGCAACATTTCAACACCCTTGGAGACTTCATGGAGAAGATTTGAGGGAGGAAAATGGGTTGTGAATGAGGCTAGAACTTGGTGGGGGCCAAGTAATGAGTGTTCTTGATATTTGTTAAAGACTTTGAGGCCCATTTGTCCCCCACAAGCCAACAGAGCTTCTTCTTCTTCTTCCTTGTCCTTTGAGGATCCATTGTTGTTGTTTTGAGATAAACAACCAACTAGCAGGCTAGCAGAGAGCGAACAATAGCCATCGACCACCCTCCACCGCCGTCCAAGCATAGTTGAGCTAGCTGAAGCCGCTCGACCGCACCCATGAGCCCGTCCACGCGTCCCCGCCGTCCCACTCCTGCTTACCGTCCCTGTCCACGCCCTAGTTGCCATCGCAACTCCCGAGCAACCTCCACCGTCGTTCAAGCCACCGTCTCTCCCGTTGAGACTCCTTTGCTGCCATTTACCTCCCATGTGGCCTGTTTCAAGCCATGCCAGGCCATCGGTCTAGCTCCTTTAGCCCTTGGATAGAGTTGAACTCATAGCCCAAGCTGAGAGCTTCTTGGCCCATTTCAAGCATCTTCCAAACCTCCCTTAGCGTCACTCCAGGCTTGAGTCTTGCTCGCTTCCGTGTCACCGTCGCCATGAACTCACCGGCTCGCTAATTCAATGAGTTTACTTGCTAAACCTTGCTTAGGGGGTTAATTATGCTTAATGGATAATTAGCTTAGCCTAAGATTAGATTAATTAGTGGTTTAGTTGCTTAATTAGGCTTATTAGGTGGTTAGATTAGATTATTTAAGGGTTAATTAGATTGTATTATTTAATGAGCATGGTGCATTATTTTTCTACGCCCATTTAGGTGGTTAAATTAGCATATTTAGCTTAATTAGTGATTTATTGAATTAATTTGCATTTATTTAATTGATTTTGCAATTTATTTAATTGTTAAATATTTTCTTGAAAATTATATCGGGATAGCTAGTTGCTAGTTGAGGTTAGCGCAAGTGGATTAGCACCACCATAGGTCGGTCTTGGTGTAGCAGCACTTGGCAATCCTAGAATTGAGGGGATCGTGCAAGCGCTTAAGACGTTGAGAATTCGTGGTAAGTAGACCTAGAATGAAGCTGTCGCCGCCATCGCTACAGCCGCCAGCTACCGCCGCCGCCACTATTGCCCAATGCCGCCGATGATGCCGCCGCTACTATCGCAATTGTTGCCGCACTTCGAAGTTCCACTTGAGAATGTGGTTGCTGAGAGGTTGATGCACAAGGTCTTAGAGCAATTTCTAAAGTGGAACATGTCAAGGTTCACGGGTGTAGGAGACCTCGAGGTGTAACACTCTGGGCCCAAGACTTGAAGAAGGCCTTTCACTATTGAGGTGCACTGAGGAAGAGAAGGTTGTCCTTGCGGTATATCAGCTATAAGGTAATGCACTGAGGAAGAGAAGGTTGTCCTTGCAGTATATCAGCTATAAGGTAACGCAAGTGTTCCGGAGTGGAACGCCTTCATTAAAGCTTTCAATCGCAAGTACTTCTCTGATAGTGCTAGGGAGCAAAAGATTGAGCAATTCCAAGGCCTCCATCAAGGGATGTTGATAGTGGATCAATACGAGGTTAAATTTGCAGAGTTAGCACAGTATGCCCCGAGATTGATAGAGGATCTAGTAGATAGAGCTAGAAGGTTCAAGATTGGCCTCGGACCGGAGTTGAAGAATCCGCTAGTACTATTCAACCTGAAGGACTACAACGATTTGTATGAATAGGCCGAGTTGATAGAGAGGAACCTAAGTGGACAAGCTATCACATCTGGGTCAAGATTCGGTTTGAACGGAGATGGAAACCGGTTTGGGAAAAAGCCCATGACTGGAGGAAGGTACCTATTCCACCAATTGGAAGGGTGGAGTAGGAAAGTGACAGCCAAGCTATAATGGCGTGTGTCACTTTTATGAAAGGTGACATGGATCAGCCCCGTGCTAGTCTAGGATGGGTACTTGCTATACATGTGGCCAATTCGACCATCAATTAAGGAACTATCCGCATAGGCAAATGGGACCACAGTAGTTGTTGCCTTTGCCACCGATGGGTCAGAACAAAGGATTCGCGCCTCAGAATGCACCACATAGTGGAATGAACAAACCTCTAGCTCAGGGAAGGGTGTACGCCTTCACTAAAGTACAGGTAGAGGACTCGCTTGATATGGTTACAGGTACGGTTTCACTGAACGACCATCATGCTTCTTTATTTGATCCTGGCACTACTCATTCTTTTATAGCTGAGTAGTTCGTTAAGTTAGTAGGGTTGAGTCTTGAGTTGTTGGAGTCAATGGTTAGTATATCTATACCTTTAAATGATAAGGTGTTATCAACAGTAGGTTGTCCTAGTTGCAAGTTAGTTATTGATGGGCGAGAGGGAAATATAGATTTGATAGTCTTAACCATGTACGATTTTGATGTGATAATTTTCATGGACAAGCTCACCAAACAATGAGCTAAGATGGACTACTATCGTAAAACAATTCAATTTTAACCCGTTAGTGGGTGAGAGTTTCGAGTTCATTAGGAGTTGAGGAGAACCCTCGATTACATTAGTCTCGTCACTCGAGACAACCCGTTTGTTAAATGGGGATTGCCAAGGTTACTTGGCAATTGAGGAGCAGAAGATCAAGGACATCACAGTGGTTCAAGAATTTCCAGATATGTTTCTGAAAGAATTACCTAGGTTGCCACCAGAGAGGGAGATCGAGTTTTTGATTAAGTTGGCCCCTGCCAAATCTTTAAGACGAAGGTGCGGATGTAGGAGTTATTGGATAAGGGATTCATACGTCCGGTGCATTACCTTGGGGGCATCATGAAGAAGAATGATGGTTCATTGCGTCTCTGCATTGACTATCAACAACTCAACCAAATGATAATCAAGAATCGGATCGGACCTTGAGGATAAGGTATCATTAGCTAAGGATCATAAAGGAAGACATACCGAAGACGGCGTTTTGTATGTGATACGGCCATTATGAATTCACTGTAATATGGTTTTGTTTGACAAACGCCTCAGTTATTTTCATAGACCTGATGAACCGAGTGTTCAAGGAATATCAGGATAAATTTGTGATTGTTTTCATTGATGACATCCTGATGTACTCAAGAAGTCTAGAGGAGCACAAAAAGCACTTAAGGATAGTACTTCAAACTTTGTGAAGTCATGAACTATATGCTAAATTCAGTAAGTACAAGTTTTGGTTGACTCATGTTGCATTCCTAGCTCACGTGATTTCAAGTGAAGGAATCTCCATAGACTCGACCAAGATCGGAGCAGTTATCAACTGGCCAAGATCGACAACCACGATTAAGATTATAAGCTTTTTGGGATTAGTAGGTTATTACAAAAGGTTCATAGAATGATTTTTAGTGTTAGCCTCGCATATGACTAGATTGCTAAAAAAGGAAGAAAAGTTTGTGTGAATAGATAGGTGTGAGCGTAGTTTCCAAGAGCATAAGCAAAAGCTGCCTACCGCACTAGTGTTGACTATACCATTTAATCCTGGATTGTGTTGCGTGTTAATGTACGGCATGGCAAAGCATTTGCATACGCATCCCCATAGTTAAGACCTCATGAGTTGAATTACTCGGCGCATGACTTGGAACTCACGGTGATTATCTTCACTCTGAAGATTTGGAGGCATTATTTGTGTGGATAAAGGTTCCAGATCTTTACAAACCATCAGAGTCTCAAGTATTTATTCTCTCAAAAGTAGTTGAATATAAGACAACGTCGCTGGATGGAACTTTTCAAGGATTATGATTGCAACATCCTGTATCATCCTAGAAAGGCTAATAAGGTTGTAGATACGTTAAGTTGGTGATTAAGGAATGTCTTCGAAGGAGCTTGAGTGCGGTTTTCAAATTTGGTGATTAAGTTCAAATCAAAATCAAGATGTTGCAATTGACAAACCCAGAGATTCAGAAGATCTTGTAAGAAGATACAGAAAAGAGAAATGCTAATTTTCAAATTTCTGATGAGGGAACATTGAAGTTTCGTGGACGATTGTGTGTACTTGACAATGCATAGCTTAAAGAAGAGATCTTATTTGAAACTCATTGTAGCAGCTACAGCATTCATCCAAGCAATACGAAGATGTATTAGAATATGTGTCAACACTATTGGTGGACCAGTATGAAGGTGGATATCACCAAGCATGTCACCAAGTGTCTTACGTGTCAACAAGTGAAGGCACAACATTGTAAGCTGAGAGGACTTTTGCAACCTCTCGAGATTTCCAAGTGGAAACGGGAACACATAATGATGGACTTTGTGATGGCTTACTAATGGGGAGCATGACAATTGCCTATTTCCATTCCAGAAACAATTTTTTTATTCCATATTTATTGCTAGAATAGAAATCCGTTTGATAAACTTATTCTATTTTTTTTATTATTTTTGAAATAGATTTATATTTAAGAAATAGGTTTGAAATGGAAATTAGAAATATAAATTTTCTACTTCTCTATTTCTGGAAGAGAAATGAGAAATAAAAATTGTTCTTATCGTTCGTCATCCAGTCCATCATTCGTTGCTGCCGGCCACCGTTCTTCGGTCGCCGCTCGCTCGCCGACCCTTACTGGTCGCCGCCGCCACCGCTGGTTGCTGACCACCACCAGTCGTCGGCCAACGGTCGCTGCCGCCGCCAATCGCAGCCACAACTGGTCACTATCGTCGCCGTTGGTGCTATCCACCGATCCGCCGCCGTTCAAAAGAAAGAAATTTTGTGTCTTTATCAAACGAATTTCTATTTTTAGAGTAGAAATTTTGTGTCGTTATCAAACGAATTTCTATTTTTAGAGTAGAAATTTTGTATCGTTATCAAACGGTTATTTTTTTCTTAGAAGCTCTTCTAGAAATATAAATAGAAAAATCTATTTCTGTTCCGAAACTATATTTGGAATAGAATGGTTGTCATGTACGCCCTAAGGAGTCAAAGGGGTAATGATTCCATTTGGGTCGTGGTAGGCAAATTGATGAAGTCGGCTAACTTTATCACTGTACGAAAGGACTTTCCATTGGACAAATATGCAGAATTGTATGTGTGATGTCCCAAAGCGTCACATACTAAGCGCAAGCGGAATTATAATTATTATTAACATCTTACCTAACTTGTAATCTCCTTTTGATAACTGTAGCATTTACTATTGAAGGTTAGTATGTATAACATGGATTATTTAAAATCTCAAGTTTATATGATGAGGTTATCCTGCAATTACTCTACCTTCAATTTCAAAGTCTTGGCCAAATCATTCATTCACACAAAACAAGATTACAAGAAACTTCATTTCTTCTTATCATCATAAGGGCTTACAATTATTATCAACCTGGACTCTTTCCATGTTCATCGCCTATATATATACAACATATACATAACAAAAGTAAGGCGTAACACAAGCCAGGGATAAAGGGTGAGGGTATCTACTCCACGAGTTCCCACACTAGCCCGCATCTAACCAAAAAAAAAAAAAAACAAAAGTTAGTCAACCTCTACACGATCCAAGGCGTCTAGGCGCTATCCATCCCCGCTCCAGGTCCTCCTGCTCCAAAGGGTAAAGGTCCGAACATCTCCCCTTCATGGTTGATAAACCATGCAACGAACATCATCAGTATCAACTCATCCCTACTGTCATCCATCCATAAAGTCGCCTCATACTTGGAGAAAATCATATCAATGTCGGGATCATGCACGTCATGAAGAGAAACATCAAGATGCACTACCGCCCCGTATTGAGCTACTGGTGGTACATCCATGATATCGATCTGAAAATGTAAGATATGAACAAACAACCTTGCCCAGTAAAGAATGATAAGACTCTAACTTAAACAATCCATAGCCATCAAAGTTACAAGCGAATCATCAAACAATTTAGGATGCTAAAGGAAATATATCACCAGCATAAACAATTGGATATTAACACAATATGTACATAATCACCTTATGAGCATCCATTTCTATGCTTACCTTTCTCAAACCCAATCTCATATCAAGATGTAATGCAACAATAATAAATGAACTCACTCGCCAAATAGAATTATATTTAGTGTGCATAAAATCCACCCTCGAATTAGTCACAACCGGGACTCTACCGGCCTGATCGAGTCACTTCCGGAAAGTACGTTATCCGGACTTCCACAATACCTCTAATTGTGGGAATCTCACTCGAGGCATCCCGGCATCACACAACCGAGGTCCTCCTTGATCACACACAAGGGTATCTCACTCCGAGGCATCTCGATATTACACAACCGAGGCATCCTTGATCACACACAAGGGTATCTCACTCCGAGGCATCTCAGTATCTCTCTACCGAGGCATCCAAGACCACTCATCAAGGGCATCCCAAACTTCCGGCGGCATCACCGGTATCTCAGTACCGATGGGTTCATTCATCTTAAGCACACGTTTCCCATCACCACACCATTGATTAATGCATTTATCGTATGCAAAAAAAAAAAAAAAAGATTCGAAAGTATCTAAATATATATATCTAACTCTCATGAACCTAGCATATGCGCGTGTCCAAATTATAAGATAAAACCCATTACGTCATGTCCCATTCCATGGCGAACAAATATTTATCCCATAATCAAGCACTATGCACTGCACTCATTGCACACACATGATACTATATGCACTTATATCTCAAATGATATATGAGACTTACTCTTATATGACTAACTTCTATTATGAGGCTTATTAGACTCTACATGCATCACAAAAGCCTAATATAAAAGACACAACCTCTAATATATGTTCTCGGGTCTAGACAGTTCACTAGCTAAACATATAGTTTCGGTTTCAGACACAGAAAGTATACTAATTCTTGTCAAAATACTACCCAATTTTAGTATGTTATATTTGAGAAATAGGCTGACATTTCCTGTGAAGAAACTTAAGTCTGATTCTTACTGCATTAAGAGTAATAGTTGCCATACTCTTTATTAGTACCCTGTACCAACGTTCAAATTTCGTATTTACAAAGAAAATTTTTTCACTAATCAAATCTTATCAATTTAATCTAAAATTTTGACACATCATTTCTTAAGATGTTTTCTACAATTTTCATTAAGGATTAGAAGTCCAAATCTAACTAGGTAAATACAGAAAATTCGCATAATCAGTAAAGGTCAAACCGTTCCTCACAAGAACAGTTTACTGGTTTTACTAAGTACACTTTTGTCTCTATGTTTTTATAGTCATATTGTTATAGCTACGTGTATAACTTGATCTTATAGATGTTCTATTATGTAGAATAGTTTCTTTCTTATTTCTATTAACAGACATAAAGAAAACTAAACACAAACAGAAGACTCCATAACCGTTTTCACTTAGAACAGAATAGATACACAAATTTTCTCACTTCTAACTCAACAAAACAACTTGTCTATCCACAAATCTCTTCTAAAATACTCCAATGCTTACTCACAGCAACTCAAAGAAACTTCAGCATATCTTTCTCTAACAAATGATCATTTCCACAGCTCGGCTCGAAGTATAAACGCATCCGTGAATTCTTTCATCACAGCATACACCATATCCATCCACTTGGCATCCATTTCATCACTTCGCTCAACAAAACAGCATACTCACACAAGGATTTCTGAAACATGCAGTCCTCAAAAACAACATGCAATGGCTTCTAACTCTAATCTAACACTTACTTAGCTTAGATCAATTACAAAACAGCAACTACAAACTATATCCATCACTGTTTGGTTAGATCCTCAAGCTCCCTTGATGAAACAATGGATAACTTTCAATTTAGAGTTAGATCTTTCCTTACCTTGCTTTAGCTACTAAACAACACATAGATGCTTCAAGATCAAAACTCAAAATCAGCATGCAAGAAGGAGAAGTCGCGGGTTTGCTTTTGGTTTTTCACAGCTCAGCCGAGAGAAAAGAAAGGAGATGAAGATGGGTTGTTCCGTTTATATGGAGACAGAGAGAGAGTACGAAGCTTAAGGGAAATAGGTCTACAAACTAATCCCTAGGCTAGTGTAATGATTAGATTTGGCTAATGATTATGCTTCCTTGGAGTTGCCATCTTCGGTTCAATGGATTTGAAAAGAAATCGTGGGTGTCGATGAGAGAATCGAGAGAGAGAAAAGTGTAGTGGCTTTCATGCATGAAGATTTTCACCATCTGTCGATCGTTGCTAATTAACAATTTATGGATATCATTCGTTAGTTCATTAGCTTCTAATATTTTCATCTAATTGCCTTATGTTTCTACTTAATCCCAATTATACAAAGTCATAACATATATATAACATATCGACTAGTCAATGTTAGTCTATAAAGAATTCATCACAAAAGGAATGCTAAAGTTAGAAATTGATATTAGCATTATAAACATTAATCAAGTTATCATAACTATAATCTATAAAATAAAATCATTCGGGCCTAAATATTCATTCTTGGCCCATTAGGCTCAATCTACAGCAATTCGGCCCAATAAACTTATAAATCTAATAATTCCAAACCTTGGCCCGCTTCAAGCCAAGTCCAAGCCCATAATCTCTCATTCGATTTCTTAAGTCCAATTCGTGTGGCCCACTTACTTCTCAAGCCCACACATTCCTCACAATCCATCGGGTTCACTTTCTGGCCCATTCTAATTAATCTAAGTTCCTAATGATCTAATTACATTAATGAAGGTCAGTGAAATTTGGGATGTCACAGTATGTGCGTTAGATTGTTCGTTTGCATGGAGTGTCAATTACGATTACAACCGATAGAGACCCAAAGTTTACAATGGCCTTCTAGAAAAGCTTACAAAGTGCCTTAGGAACAAAGCTGCAGTACTGTACGGCCTATCATCCTCAAACGGATGGCTAGTCTGAGAGGACGATTCAACCCTTGAGGACATGCTAAGAGCTTGCGTGCTAGATTTCAAAGAAAGTTGGGAGAACCAGCTTCATCTTATCGAGTTCGCTTACAACAACAGCTACTAGTATAGTATTTAGATGACACCTTTTGAAGAGATGTATGGTAGAGCGTGCAAAACTCTAATTTGTTGGGATGAAGTCGGAGAATGGAAGATCACATGCCCAAAGTTAGTTCAGCAGTCAGTGGATGCAGTTGCAATTATCAAAGACAAATTAAAGATCACTTAGTGTCGCCATAAAAGTTATGTTGATAAGCGTTGAAGACTCTTAGAATTCAAAGTTGGTGAGCATGTCTTTTTGAAGATGTCACCAATGAAAGGTACTTCATGCTTTGGTAGGAAAGGGAAGCTAAGTCCGAGGTACGTAGGTCCCTTTGAGATTTTGGAGAGAATAGAAACTTTAGCATATCGTCTTGCACTACCGCCAAGATTGGCACAAGTGCATGACGTCTTCCACGTGTCGATGTTGAGAAAGTGTGAACTTGATCCAACCCACGTGCTGAATTATGAATAATTAGATGTGGACAACAAAATATCATACGTGGAGAGACCAGTTCAAATTATAGATCGGAATGAGCAGATTTTGCATACCAAGATGATCCCATTAGTCAAAGTGGTTTGGCAACACCACGGGACAGAAAGAGCAATCTAGGAAAGTGAAGACTTGATGAGACAACAATACGCCCATCTTTTTGTTTAAGATTTGTAATGGTTTAAATTTCGAGGACGAAATTTTTATAAGAAGAGAAGAGTTGTGAAAGCCTGATTTCCGAGTTTGTTTTCGATTTAATGAAGTAGGCTTTTCATCGACACACCTATAGTCTTTTTCTCTGATTTGATCACCAACAAAATAACTAATTGATCTGGTGAAGCCATTAAGGAATCTAAACGCGACTGACTTGAGAATTCGATCAGAAATCGATTACTCAATCATGCTAATCTGCAAACGTCAATATGGCATCGTCAAAATCGATTAGAGACTGGAGATAGGTCAATTCAATAGAGGCACGTCATATAAGTGTGGGTGATTCCACTTGATTGCAAAATTTATGTCGAACGATACTATACCGATTTTTCTATTGTTTTTGTACCCTGTGCCTGTGTTTGAAATCTCAACATTTTCACGACAACCAAGAGTTGCCAATGGGTCAATGATGTACAATGTGGCTCGAAAATAATCGACCACAAGTCAAATGCGTGCTACAAATTCCTAAAAGCTACTTGATAGGCTAGATTACGCTAAAATATCATCAGCTGAAATTAATAGTGAAATTGAACCCGATAAAGTTCTTTCTGTCACAACTTATTTTAGGAACATCAACTCATCCTCCAAAGAATTTTCGAAGAGTCCAAATTTTTGGCAAAAATTCAAGTTTGGGCGATTTTGGACCGGTAAATTTGTAGGCCCATTTTTTAGCACACTTTTGGCGGTCAAGTTGGATCTTTGGGCAAGGAAAATTGTGGAATTTGATGTGGACATTTAACTTGACAAGTTGGCCATTAAATTAAGGCCAATTGGGTTGAATTTGAGTTGAAATTGCAGGGGAAATGTTGAAATTCGTAGCCATGAGGGGCTGCAACATTTCAGCACCCTTGGAGACTTCTTGGAGAAGATTTGAGGGAGGAAAATGGGTTGTGGATAAGGCTAGAACTGGTGGGGACCAAGAAATGAATGTTCTTGATATTTGTTAAAGACTTTGAGGCCTTTGTCCCCACAAACTAGCAGAGCTTCTTCTTCTTCTTCTTCTTCTTCCTTGTCCCATGAGGCTCCATTGTTGTTATTTTAAGCTCAAGAACTAGCCAGCAGACCAGCAAAGAGCCAGCAACAACCATTGACCACCCTTCACCAACGTTCGAGCATCATCGAGCCAGCCGAAGCCACTCGACCGTGCCTGCGAGCTCATCCTCACATCCCTGCTGACCCATGCCTACTCGCCATCCCTGTCCACGCCCTGGTCGTCGTTGCAGGTCCCCGAGCCATCTCTGCCGTCCGTCCAAGCCGTCATCACTCCTGCCGAGACCCGCTGCTACCGTCCACCTCCCGTGTGGCCCATTTCCAGCCAAGTTGGGCCCTCGGTCCAACTCCTTCAGCCCTTGGATAGAGCCGAACTCATAGCCCAAGCTATGAGCTTCGTGGCCCATTTCGAGCCCATTCTGAACCTCCTTTGGTGTTGCTTTAGGCTTGAGACCCGCTTGCCTCTGTGTCACTATCGCCGTGAACTCACTAGCTTGCTAATTCAGTGAGTTTACTTGCTAAACCTTGCTGAGGGAGTTAATTATGCTTAGTGGGTAATTAGTTTAGCCTAAGCTTAGTTTAGGTGGTTAAATTAGATTAATTAGTAGTTTAGTTGCTTAATTAGGATAATTAGGTGGTTATATTAGATTAGTTAAGGGTTAATTAGATTGTATTATTTAATAAGTATTGTGCATTATTTTTCAAGGTCCAATTAGGTGGTTAGATTAGCATATTTAGCTTAATTAGTGATTTATTGAATTAATTTGCATTTATTTTATTTATTTTTCAATTTATTTATTTATTTAATATTTTCTAAAAATTATACTTGGATAGTCGGTCATCGGAATTTTGTGTTGATTGCCATGGCGTAATTAGTTTATGCAATTGCATGATAATTTGTGTGATTGAGTGGTGATTGTGATTTTTTTTAATTATTTCAAAATTGTGAAATTTTGGGTTTTAATTAGAAAATACTGGTGTTAGGTTTTGACACTAAAAATATTTTTAAGTACTATATCAAATAGTGGGATTTTAAAATGAATGATATCAATTTTTATGATTCAATCTAACTGTGTACCCACACATGATTATTTTACTGTATATTTTTAATATGAAGAAAATAGGCCAAGCACATTATTTTAATTGAGGCATTTGAGTGCAAAGCACAATGTCCTTGGTCAAGATCGGATGTGCGTGTGAACACCTAATACCTTGACGCATTTACGCGGGGTAGTGAACCCGTCATGATGCGTCTATGTGAGACATTACTCCTATATAGGATGGCCCTAATAACGGATGCCGGATCGCGGTAGATGCTGGACCGAAGCTCATTTGAGAATACCATCTTGATTAATTTACGCAAGTTGTTGCCATGCTCAAGGGATGAAACGATGCTTGGTTACGCCAAAGACTGCCGAACGATGAGTAAGCCGTGCCCATAGGGCAATGATTAATTGGAATGCATGAATGAGTGTTTTAACCATGCCTGATTATGGGAAAAACGTCTGGCACAGAATAGGACGTGTCATAACAATTTGGCCTTACAATCAGGACCCCCGTGATTGATTGAGATTGAGTGAGACGTTCCAATTGATGTGTGCATTTATTATATGCATATGTTATATGAATTTTACTGACGTGCAGGAAGGAATTTTACTATCATATATGGTTAGACTACCTCTAAGCGTATTACCTTCCTAATCGGGGTTTATGGCATGAACTCGCTGAGACATTGTCTCATCCCATTGTGAGCTTAACCTTTGCAGGTTCTTAGATGGAAGCAAGGCCGGTTCGTTTTGGATAGCCGCGGGGGTTTAACGAGCAGAGTACCTATGTCCCTATCCCCGGGAGTCCCTAGCTCCATGAGCTCATCGTGACCACTATTTGGGTCGATGAGGGCCTACCTTAGTGGGTACCTCATCGATTCAGGGCGTGGTTCCTTCATGAGCCTAATGGGGTACAGGAAGGTCCCTTGCAAGGTTTTGACATCCCCGCCATTGTGGGCGAGGGGTAGCTAACCCACCTGACAGTGTAGTGGTAGACTTGGAGCCCAAGTAGATAGGGCTCGGGGTAGTGTCAGCTAGGGACTTCTTTTTTTAGACATCGACTTTTTAGACATCCTGCTTTTCTATCATATGCTAATTGTTGTCTGGGGATTGTTTTCTTATGCTTACGCATGTGCAATAAAATAATGGGTTGTGTGACATCTTGAAATTTTCAATTCTGTTTTCAATTAAATAAATCGGGCCTTTTATCGATGTGCCTATAGTGCTATTCTTAGAATTGATTACTCCTTAGATAACTTGACCATCTAGGGAATTTATTAAGGCATTTTAACGCAATAGACTTGAGAATTCAATTAGAAATTGACTACTGGACCGTGCTCATCTGCAAAGATCATTTCGGCACAGTAAAGATCAATTAAAAATAAGATATAGGTCAATTCAACTGAGATGTGTGGTTAAACATGGGTGATTCCACCAAATTGAAAAATTATCATCGATCGACACTAGATTGATTTTTCGTCGTTATACTACCCTTTGTCCGTAGTTGAAATCTCGAGATTTTCACAACAACCGAGAGTCACGCCAATGTGTCAAAGAGATTTATTGTGGCTTGAAGAAAATTGACCACGGGTCATTTGCACTAAAAATTTCTAAAAGCTACCTGTTAGCCTAAGTCACGCTAAAATCGCGTTAGATTAAAATTAACCGCGAATTTGAACCCGATTTTAGAAATTATAAATTTTGTTATGTCATAAGTCATTTTAGGAATGTCAATTCAGTCTCCGAAGATTTTCCAACCAATCAAGATTTTGGCGAAAAAAGTCGAAATATGGTCATTTTCGACCAGAAAATTCAGAGGATCGTTTTTTAACCCAAAACTGGGATGCAAATAGGTTCTATTGACGATGAAAAATATCAATGTAACCAAAGACTTGATAATGGAATTTATAGAAGCTGAATTGAGTGAATTGAAGGTGGAATTGAAGTCGAATTTAAGGAAAAAATGTTGCCAATTCGAGTACCCCTTGGTCCATGACTTTTTGGACCTCTTCTCTAGCTTATAAGGCAAGCCAATTGGTCTAGAAATTGGCTAAGGACACCAGCTGGCTTGGTGGACCTCATCAAGGGGACAACAAGATAGAGAGAAGGCCAATGTGGCCCCCTCCAAAGCAAAACCGGTCCCCTTCTCCCTCCTCCTTCCCTCACCGTCAACCATCCCCCATTTGTAGCCTAAAGAAGCTTCAACCAACCTAGAAAACCGAACAAACTAGCCCCCTCCTCCATCGAGCCACTCATTCGCCCACTAGAGTCCAACCGTGTCGCCGTTGCTGTCGCCGTTGCTCTCCCCCGCCAAGCCATCCGCCACCTCCTTGGTTGATCCCAGCTTGAGTCAAGCTTGGAGTAACCTTGTTGGCCCAACACCAAAACCGAATAGTCTAGATTTCCAGCCCTTGTTTGGCCCTGTTTTAGTGGCCTTCCAAACCTTGAAAGGCATACCGCTTCGAAGTTTGTGGCCTGTCTCCACATCCCCATCGTTGTGGTTCAATCGGTTTTCTAATTAAGTGATTTTACCCACTAATCCTACTTAATAAAGTTAATTATGCTTAAGGATTGATTAGTTTAAGTTAAGTATGGTTTATGTGGATAGTTAGAAGTAGATTAGCAATTTAATCATTCGATATTGCATATTAGGTGGTTAGAGTAGTGTAATTAGAGCCTAGACAAGCTCTAGTATTTATCTAGAGTGGTTTGGAAATTTTCCAGGCCCATCTCATCTTTTAATTAGGGTTTTCAAGCCTAAGTGTGCATTATTGGGATTTATTAATTATTTAATTAATTAGTATTTTTGAAAATTAGACCGGGATAGCCGATGATTGAAATTTCATACTGATTGCAATGGTGTGGTTACATTATTTAATTAATTGTTATTTTGAGCAAATTGAGTGTGATTTGAAATTTTTGAATTTATTCAAAAATTTAATAAATTTTATAATTAATTGGAAAATACCAAGCGTCTGTTTACAGCGCCAAAAATGTGTTTTTGGACCATTGGCATTAGTGAGATTTTCAAAATGGAAAATCTTATATTTTGGCTAAGGCCAACCGTGTATCCACACATGATTATTTTTATGGGGTATAATAAAAATAGTGAAATTCTCGGTTGGTAAGAATAGTGAGCATCTGGAGTATACTATATCAGCTTGCGTGGTTGGATACACTTTAGCGAGAACTTAAACCGATATACTATATCAGCCCGAGAGCCTCAATATATTAGCTTAGCGCAAGCAGTATACTTTATCATCTTAGAGTGAGTTATATTAATTATCAGCTTAGTGCGAGTTATACTATCTATCTTCAGCTTAGAGCGAGCAGTTCTTAATGAGGCCGAGCTTGATAGATAGTATTGAATGGAATGACCCTGAGATGGTCTTGTTGACATGAAATCGACTAGGTTGATTGATCTATGGTTCGACCTGATTGGTTGAAATGATTGGATGGTTATTTGAATTATATTGACTTGTAGGAATGAACTGAGGCAAAGGTAAGTTCTCTGATTCGTGTTTGTGCTTAAGCAGCCCTTGGGGCGTATTTTCTTCCTAGTCAGGTCTTAGGGGGTGAACTTTCTAAGACGTTGTCTCAACCCGTTGTGGGATAACATTTTCAGGTCCTTAAATGACAGCTCCTCCTAAGCTTTTTGGATAGCCGAGGAAGGTCACAGAGCAAGTATCTTACATCCCACTTCATGGGAGCCCAAGAGGATGGGTCTATGAGTTTATAAGGTCTGTGGCTTGGGTTGATGAGGCTTTACCCCACAAGGTACCCCATCAATACAAATCATGGTACCAACGTGTGCGGGATGGACAAAGAGAGAGTCCCATACCAAAATATGAGATACTTGTGTATGTGCTGTAGGTTGCTTTTGGAAAAGGCACAGCAAATCCTTCGAGTGGTTCAGTGGTGGCCTCGTGTCTGTCGGATCCAGGATCCCCGGTGTATTCAACCGAAGGCTCCAATGAGGATGAGGATGAAGATCCATAGTTCTATGAAACGCCCCTTATTTTGCAGATCTTGTTTTTATAGGCTGGTATAATATATAACATGGCTTGATATATGTATATATAAGTGTGTTGTGATTTTCAGTTTGAAAAATTTATGGCCTTACTTTTATATTACATCGTGTTGTTTTTTGGGGATTATTTAATTACTTCCAAAAGTGCATTAAAATGAAAGGGTCGACGAAGCATCTTGGGACATCACTATTTAATTGACTAGTGAGGGATGGGCACGCGCTCGGAGGATTGGGGGCGTGATATCCCCGTTTAATGGTATCAGAGCAAAGCTTATAGATGGAGTGATAAGGTGCGATAAGATTATGGGACAACGCCGCTAGATATTACGATTGTGATATTCTATATCACCCGGGAAAGGCAAATAAGATCGCCATCTCTTTGAGTCAGAAGTCTTCAATAGCTCATAAGTTGATTAAGGAGTGGAATTTAATCATGAGAGCTCGATATTAAGTATTCAAATTTGAGGTAGGCCACCTTTCGAATCTCATGGCTACCCTCCGAATTAAGCCGAATGTCAAGATCGGGATCAAATTACTTCAGCCGATAGACCCAGATGTTCGAAGATTCTACAAGAGGAAGGCTAACTTTTAGATTTCGAGGATAGAACACGAGGTTCCGAGGACGATTGTGTGTACCTAACGATGTAGAGCTCAGAGAGAAGATCTTATCAGAAGCTCATCATAGCAATTACAACATTCATCCTGGCAATACAAAGATGTATCAGAATCTGTGTCAACACTACTAGTGGTCTTGTATGAAGGTGGATATCGCCAAGCTTGTTGCCAAGTGTCTGACGTGTCAGCAAGTGAAGGCTCAACATTGTAAGTCGGGAGGACTCCTACAACCTCTTGAGATCCCAGAGTGGAAATGGAAGCACATCACGATGGACTTCGTGACCGGTTTACTGAGGAGTCAAAGAGAAAATGATTCAATTTGGGTAGTGGTCGGCAGATTGACAAAGTCGGCTCACTTCATTACAGTACGAAAGGACCTTGATTTGGATAGGCACGAGGAGTTGTACGTGCGTCAGATAGTTTGTTTGCATGGAGTGCTGATAACAATTACCTCAGACCAAAACCCGAGATTTACAGCTACTTTCTAGAAGAGTTTGCGGGCTGCTTGAAGAACGAAGCTATAATACAGTACAGTACGGCATATCATCCTCAAATGGATGGCCAGTCTGAGAGAACAATCCAAACCCTTGAAGACATCTTTGTGGGCTAGCGTGTTGGATTTCAAGGGAAGTTGGGAGGAACAGCTTCATCTTATCGAATTTGCTTACAACAATAGCTACCAGCAGAGCATTTAGATGGCTCCTTTTTAAGCATTGTGTGGGAGAGGGTGTAGAACATTAGTATGTTGGGATGAAGTTGGGGAAACAAATATCAAAGACCCAGACTTGGTTCAGTTATCATTGAATGCAGTTGAAGTTATCAAAGGAAGACTAAAGACTGCTCAGAGTTGGTAGAAGAGCTACGCAAATAAGCGCCGGAGACCATTGGAATTCCAAGTTGGTGATCACGTTTTTAAGAATGTGTCACTAATGAGGGGTACTTCATGCTTTAGCAAAAAAAGAAAGTTGAGTCTGAGGTATGTAGGTCCCTTTGAGATTCTAGAGAGAATCGGGATCTTATCGTATCGTCTTGCATTACCATCGAGGTTGGCACAAATGCACGACATCTTCCACATGTCGATGTTGAGGAAGTATGAGCCTGACCTGACCCACGTGCTTAATTTTGAAGAATTGGATGTGGACGGTAGAGTGTTGTACATTGAAAGTCCGGTTCAAATCATGGATAAGAAGGAACAGGTTCTGTGCACCAAGACCATTCTGATGGACAAAGTGGTCTAGCAACACCACGGCATTGAAGGAGCAACCTGGGAGAGTGAAGAGTCGATGAGACAAGTGTACCCCCACCTTTTTGCTTAAAGTATTGTAATGGTTTAAAGTTTGAGGATGAAATTTTTATAAAATGGGAAGAGTTGTGATATCCTGAAATTTTTAATTATGTTTTCAATTAAATAAATCGAGTCTTTCATCGACATGCCTATAGTGCTCTTCTTAAAATAGATAACTTCTGAGATAACTAGACTCTCTAAGGAAGTCATTAAGGGATTTTAATGCAATAGATTTGAGAATTCGACTAGGAATCGACTGCTCGACCGTGCTCATCTGCAGAGATTATTTTAGCACAGTAAAAATCAATTAGAAATCAGAGATAGGTAGGTTCAACTGAGAGATGTGGTTATACATGGGTGATTCCACCAAATTGAAAAATTCTCGTCGATCGGCACTAAACTGATTTTTTTGTCATTTTGGTACCCTATGTTCGTATTTGAAACCTCTAGATTTTCACAACAACCGAGAGTCGTCAATGTGTCAAAGGGGTTCATTGTGGCTCGAAGAAAATCGACCACGGGCCATTCGCACTAAAAATTTCTAAAAGCTACCCGGTAGCCTAGATTACGCTAAAATGACGTTAGGTTGAAATTAACCGTGAATTTGAACTCGATTTCAGAAATTGAAAATTCTGTAATATCACGAGTCTTTTTAGGAATATCGACTCAATCTCCAAAGATTTTTCTGCAAATCGAGATTTTGGTAGAAAAAGTTGACATAGGGCCGTTTTAGACTAGAAAATTCAGATGACCATTTTTTATTGTGAAATTGGGATGTAATTAGATTCTATTGGCGAGGAAAAATATCAATATAACCGAAGACTCGATAATGGAATTTATAGAAGCTGAATTGAGTTAATTCAAGGAGGACTTGAAGTCCAATTTAAGAGAAAAATGTTGCAAATTCCAGTGCCCCTTGGTCCATGAAATTTTGGACCACTTCTCTACCTTCTAAGGGCTGGATTGGTGGACCTCACTTTGAGGGGGATAAGAAGATAGAGAGAAGGCCAAGGTGGCCCCCTCCAAAGCAAAATTGGTCCCCTTCTCTCTCCTCCTTCCCTCACCATCAATCATCCCCCATTTGTAGCCTAAAGAAGCTCTAACCAACCCAGAAAATCAGATAGACCAACCCCATCCTCTATCGAGCCACTCATTCGCCCATCGGAATCCAACTGCATTGCCGTCGCTGCCACTCGCGAGCTGCACATCCCTGGCCATCATCTGCCCTTGCTCCCACATCTCGCCGCTTGAGCCACTGTGAGCCGCCGTTCGACCGCCGCTCTCCCTTGCCAAGCCATCTGCCTCCTCCTTGGTCGATCCCAGCTTGAGCCGAGCTCGGAGCAGCCTTGTTCGGCCCAACACCAGAACCAAACAGTCTAGGTTTCCAGCCCACTATTTGGCCCGTTTTGGCGGCCTTTCAAACCTCAAAAGGCGTACCAGCTTCAAATTTTGTGGCCCATCTCTGCATCCCCGTCGTTGTGGTTCAATCAGTTTGATAATCAAGTAAGTTTACTCACTAATCCATGCTTAGAAAAGCTAATTATGCTTAAGGATTGATTAGTTTAAATTAAGTATGGTTTAGGTGGATAGTTAAAATAGATTAGCAATTGAATCATTCGATATTGCATGTTAGGTGGTTAGAGTAGTGTAATTAGAGCGTAGACAAGCTCTAATATTTATCTAAATTGGTTTGGAAATTTTCCGAGCCCATCTCGGCTTTTAATTAGGCTTTTCCGGCCTAACATTATCGGCATTTATTAATTATTTTTCGTAATCATTTGATTAATTATTATTTTTCAGAAATTAGACTAGGATAGCTAGTGACTGAAATTTTATGCTAATTACAATTGTCTGGTTGAATAATTTAATTGATTTGTTATTTTGTGTAAATTGACAGTGATGTGAAATTTTTGAAATTTTTCCAGAATTTAATCAATTATGTAATTAATTGGAAAATATCAAGCATTGATTTACAGTGCCAAAAATGAGTTTTTGGACCGTTGGATTTAGTTGGATTTTCAAACCGATAAAGTGTATACTAAATCTTTTTTCTTTTTATAGGGCTTCGATATATCGGCTTAAGGTGAGCATCGGGGTATACTAAATCTTTTTTCTTTTTTTTTTTTTGGTCGGATTAGGGTTGTGTTTCTCTCAACTTTCTAATTTATATGGCAAACCGAACTACAAAAAGAACGAGGCGGAGAGTCTTTGGTTTAGAGTAGAAAAAAATATGATATATTAAATATATAACATATAATATCTAATATATATTATATAAAATATATAATATGACGAGATTGGTCCAAGTTAGACCAACTCTAAACTCCTAAAACCGAGAACCAACTCGTATAATATCGGGTCAAGGGTCCCAAGACTAAGGACCAACCTAATCCCCTTGGGAGCTGGACTAAGACCGGCTAGGTTGAGCCGATCTAGCGTCGGTCGGGGTTGACCATAGACTGCTGCTCACCCCTAATCCCCTAGCAATAGTTACATGGTCAATAGCAAACTATCGAACTCTATAGCATGACAGGATTGTCTTGCTTGCATTCCTCTCACTAAATCAAAACAATGAGTATTATTATGATGAGTCTATGCCTTGCTTATAAATCTCAACACTATTTTATAAAATAAAATAAAAAGTTCATTGTGTCTTTCCGATAACTCCGTTCTTGATTTTTGTTTGGTTAATGGCGTCGACTGACAACTCTCCACCCCTCGTCATGATGGTTCAATCATTTCATACATGCATAATAATTAGTAAAGAGAAATGATTGTATAATAATTTTTAATCGAATCACATAAAAATAATAAATAAATAGTTATAAATTATTGTGGGGTCTATCCATTCAAAAATTTATGGTTCACAACAAGTTGTTATTTTTACAGTAGCTCTACAACTGTGATGCTAGTAAAACCCATTAGCAAATCACATAGTATCAACCAACCAAAAAAATAATCACACAGTATCGTACTTCCGAAAATTGCCTAAAAAGATGTGCTTACTCTTTAGCAACCTGGATTGTTTCTCTAACGATTTTTTATCAAGAAAAAATAGAAAAGGCTGATTTTAAAAGACATTCTCTTTTGATCTTGAGAACACCGGAGCCATTCATCACTCGACTCTTCGAGAAAAACCTGCTACTCAGGTTTTCTAGCTTACACATTGCAAAACCTAACGATGACAAGGGAATCATTTACTTGGTAATGACGGTATCGAAATGGTGGCGATTTTCTTTTGATGTTTTGTTCTTTCCCCTTCTCAGATCTCTACGTCCGTGATAATATTGTGCGGGAAGCATGTGCAACAATGGACGAGATTCACAAGCATTCTGATGATTCTTTTCACATAATTGCAAAAAGTAAATGGAGACTATTCGTTTACTTTTCTAACTATCTTATCCGCGAAAATATTTGAATATGAAGCTCTTAATTTGACATTTATCACATATCCATTCCTTTTTATTAGATTTTTTAATTTTTCTAATATCTACTATGTACCTTTAGTAAGGGCTTTCAAAAGTGTGAAACCCTATCTTTTGTGTCTTTGCGATTTACATATTTTTCGACGCTTTCCTTGTAATATGTATCTAAACATTTTCCCTTAGTTTTCCTTTATTTTTTATTGTAATTAAAAAGGTACGTCCATGATGGGGTGCGAGATATTATTGAAAGGGTATGAAGTGAGAGGTATAAAAACCTCATAAAAGACAACAGTTGGTGATTGTTGTTGACAAAAGTACGTTTAGAGATAACGTACGCTCCTTTCTCTCCCATTTCCATCAAGGCATTCCATTTTCATCTTTACGAAAATAGTTTGCATTTACGCCGTGGAAATCGAGTGCTTTCCTTGTGATCGCATTCAGACCGACGTTGAGTAATTTTGCTCGTGATTCGTCCGCAATTCAACGTTCGTTCCAGGGTTAATTGCTGTTTGTGCATCGTAATCGGGTAAGTCGTCTTCCGCTGACTTTAACTCTCACATTGGTATCCGAGCTAGGTCGTGATTTCTGCCTTGTATTTCATTGAATTTTTTCGTTTACTATTTGATATTGAGATCAAGGGTATGAAATCTACACTGTTTGGATGTCTAAAAACTTGAAACCCAACCAAAGAGAAGAACAAGTTCAGGGTTACGTACACTCGTATGGTTTTGGCCATTTTTCGAAATAATGTTTTGGCCAAAACTAATTTTTGAATATACAAGGTGAAAGAACTTGTCGAGATGAGTCTCGGCAATGGGTCGAGTGCTACCGAACAACGCCGAACACACCCACACACGCGGCTAGAAGTTGTTGCGCCTGGGCACCACGCACCTCAAGCGTTGGCAAAGCCAGCGCATGCACCACATGTGACATCCAGATTTTCGGGTCCTAATTTTAACTGGATAATAGGACTGCTTTTGTTCGGTTGAAGCCAAGGATTGTGAAATTGGGATGCAAGTGGGGCTATATTGGTAGGGAAAAATACCAATTGGAATGACGAGGTGTTGAATGGAATTATGAGAGTCAATCTAAATTGAATCAAGAGGAATTATGGTCCAATTGGGAAGAAACCCTAGCAAATTCGTATGCCCATAAACCCAATAATTTAAATTACCTTAGAGCTTCTAGAAGGGCCATTTTTGGCAAGGAAAATGGAGTGGAAGACAGCTGGATTGGTGGGGCCAAAGAGAGAGAGAGAGAGAGAGAGAGAGAGTGTGTGAGAGGGAAAAGAGAAATTGGTTTTCTCTTCCTCCCTTCTCTCCTCCGTCGACCGAACTCATCCCCATCTTCTTCTTCTTTTCTTAAAACCTCCATGGGAGCCGAAGACCAGCGGAGATCGAGCTGCCATCGCCGCATCTCGCCGTCGTCGTCGCACGCCGGCAAGCCGTCGGAGTTGCCGTCGCCGCTGCTGCTCCGCGGTCCGCCGCACGCCTTCTACCTCCGCCCCTTCTCCCCCCTCTTGTTCGGACGAAGCAGAAACAGGGGCAGCAACCATGTCGCTCGAGCTAGAGCCGCCATCGCCGTCGCGCCGAAGCACCGTCCGCACCACCCGCGCACGCCGCTCTCTCCGCCGCCTCGCCGCTACTCCGTGCGTCACCATCTCTCCCTCGCTCAGCCCTCTGTTTCAGCAACGTTTCAGATCTGGTGGAGCTCCGCCGGAGCCGTCCACCCCTCCTCCGGCCACCGTGAAGACTCGCCTTGGTCTTGTTCAGCTCCTCCGCCCATTCCCGAGCTCAACCAGCCCCGGATCCGCCCTCCTTCGCCTCCAACCAGCAGCGATCAGTGAGTGCAGAAAATGGGTTTGCAGCAACTGTTTGGCCCGTTTTGGCCGCCTTCCCGAGCCCGGATGCTCGGCCCGCTTTGGGGAAAGTTGATCCTCTCGTCGAGCCCGTCGTTTTGGTGTGAGTTTTACTCACTAATGCCTCCTTAGTGTGCTAACTACACTTAAAGGTTGATTAGCGTTAATTAAGTGTAATTAGGTTGTTAGATTAGAATTGATTAGTGTTTATTAGTTAATTGCTTTGCATATTAGTTGTGTGGTTAGTGTAATTAGATAGAGAATTGCATGTAGTATTTATTGGATGCTTCTTGGGATTTTTCCCGTCCCTTATCGGGTGTTAATTAAGCGATTCAGGCCTAAGTGGTATTTTTAGGAATTAAATATTAATTTTTGAAATTAATTATTTAATTATTTATTTCCCGGAAATTCAACTAGGATGGCTAGTGACCGGGATTTTACGCTGATGATCGTGGCGTAGACCGTTTATTTAATTGAGCTTTGTATTGTGCTAAATTGAATTTATTGCATTTATTTATTTAATTTTCGAAATTAATTATTTAATTATTTATTTTCCGGAAATTCAACCGGGATGGCCGGTGACCGGAATTTCGTGCTGACTGTCGTGGAGTGGTTCGTTTATTTAATTGAGCTTTAGTTCGTGTCGAATTGATTTAATTGTGCATTTTTAAGTTATGTTCTTAAAGAATGCGATGTTTAGTTATGTGATTGAGAATTGGTTGGGTATCGGTTGTCGATCGAAAGTGCGTTGGTAAATCACCTGGAGAATGCCCGTGATCCGGTGAATTGGAGTGTCACCTGGGAAGGACACGTGGCTCGGTGATTAGATATGTCATCTTGGCTAAAAGGTAGCCTTAGAGAATGCACGTGGCTCGGAGACTCGGTATGTCTTCCTGGAGAATGCACGTGGCTCGGTGACATAGTGTGGCATCTTGAGAGGGTCGGGTGGGACCGTAAAGCCACTAGATCTTGAGAGGGTCGGGTGGGACCGTAAAGCCACTAGATCTTGAGAGGGTCGGGTGGGACCGTAAAGCCACTAGTTCTTGAGAGGGTCGGGTGGGACCGTAAAGCCACTAGTTCTTGAGAGGGTCGGGTGGGACCGTAAAGCCACTAGATCTTGAGAGGGTCGGGTGGGACCGTAAAGCCACTAAATCTAAGGAATTGCTTGGTGTTGGATGAATGACCTAGAAATGGTCCGACTAACTTGTAATCGACTAGGTCGATTGATCGATGATTCGATCTGAGAGTGACTTGATGATTCATTGCCTTGGTTTGATGTTGTGAATTGAATGATTGAATAGAGATGACCGTGAGTGTTCTTCTTGGTGTGAAATCGACTAGGTCGATTAGATCGATGCTTCGATCTATAATATGATTGTTTGGGTGCCCGTATGATCTATGCTAATATGCAGGTGGAATCTGAGGCCAAGGTAAGTCCTCTGACTCATGTTGTGCATAGGCAGCCCTAAGGTGTATTAGTTTACTAATCGGGTCTTAGAGGGTAGAACTTGCTGAGACGTTGTCTCAGTGGTTATTGAATAACCATTTCAGGACCTGGATAAGGAGCCTAAGGAGCATGAATTTGATGAGGAGATCCCCGTTGAGGAACCCGAAGAGGAGTACGTGAAGGAGAACCCGAGGATGATCAGTAGGATCCCGATGACGATTGTTATAGAATCAATTTGAGTAGAAACCAATCGTTTAATATGGCTTGTATATGAGCATAAGGGTATAGGTTTTCAGGTTCAATTTCCTAGTCCTACTTGCATATCCCATTGTTTTATTGTTCTGGGATTTATAACCGCTTCCGCATGTGCATATAAAAATGAAAGGGTCGGCGATACATAGTCCCGGGGATATCGCAATTCAAAATCGACCAAAAGTTAAGGGATGTGTGCGTGCCTGAGGGTCGGGGCGTGACACCACACGCGCCGATCAGCGAACCAACAGGTGTGCGTCATGCGTCAGTTGTGAACCGGCGCGTGATGACGTCACCGTGACGTCACGCAAGGGTCGGCAACCGTTGGGATGACATCATCAATGATGTCATCACCGACAGCAGTTGGCCGGCTGATAACCTGACCCGCGACCCGACCTAACTTGAGATCCGGCCAGAGGTTGACCCGACCTGACCCGACTATTGACAGATCACCGGTCCAGTAGTTGAACCGATCAGACCAGTCACCGGTCAAATCGGTCAGACCGGTCACCGGTTGGACCGGTTAGACTGGTCGGACTGGCCAGGAGCCATTTGGCTCACTGGCGCATGCGCTACACACGCTACGCACTCAGGCAGCACATGGGGGCGAGTGCGAGCTCTGATTGGAGCATGGTGAACAGCGTTTGGTTCGTATGAATGTTTTCTACACTATGGTATAATTATTTTATATTTTTGAATTTTATAAATGTATGAAAATGCGTAGGAAACCCTATGTATGTGTATTTTTTTGGGTTTAATGGATAGTTTATTCATTTGTAACTTGTATTTTCTTATGGTTTAGGAAATACAAAAGTAGCTAGCTTGTGTGCAAATGATGTCATATATGTTATGTAGAGCTTGGTTCGATGATATCATGTATATATTTTAATATACTTGCAATTTTCTAGTTGCTAGAAAATTCAAACAATGGTAGGAAATCCATTACATGTTGAATTGCGATTTTGATTATAGTTGAAGCATGATTGTTGTTTATACGTTGGTTATTATTATATTATGTTTTTGTGTTAAGGAAAAGGTAGAAATTACATAGGGTCATGTAATTATTTTTCCTAGTGGGAGTTCTTTGGTTGGTAGAATTTGAAAGATTTCTCACCTAGAACTTAAAATTTGTGCAAATTAAACTAATTAATGATAATAGAACAATTGTACATAAAAGTTGATTGGAAACATCGTGAATTTTTGCCTCTGTGTCTTTTGTTGGATGATCATTAATATAGTTTGTCTTTACTGCAAATTAAATATATATGCTAGTCTATAAAGTGTGCTAGTATTGATTATGTATTTATTATGTCAATGTGATATAGCATTTAATTATGGCTTCGGCATCAAAAACCATTATGGCTAACCTCAATAAAGGTGAGAAGCTAAATGGGGACAATTATGATATTTGGCACCAAAATGTTTAGTATATCCTTGAGGAGTTAGAGGTTTTGGAAACCCTCAACTATACCATGTATGAACTTGAGCATGGAACTTCAGCTCAGCATAGGAAAGATCTAGAAGCTTATCAAGCTTGGAAAAAGAAAAATAGTATGCAAGATGATCTCATGTGTGAGTTTGAAAGTTATCATAAAGCTCAAGCTATGTGGGTTGCCTTGAAAGATAAGTTTGGGGGTACATCTGCCATAAAGCTAAGGAGACTTACCATCAAGTTTGATACATTTCAAAAGTGCCCAAATGTAACGATGAGGTAGCATCTTCGGGAGATGTCAAACATGATCCGTGAGCTGAAGTCGGCAAATCACTCCCTTACTGATAAACAGCAAATTTGGGCTATTATAAGGTCTCTTTCTGACAATTGGGAGCATATGAAGATCAATATGACGCATAATGAGAACATTGTCACTTTTGATGATATTACGCGTTATTTGGAATTATAGGATGAGTGCCTAGAGGTTGCGAGATCCTTTACCCATGCTTATGTTGCTGAATCGAGTTCGCGCAAGGCTTCGAACTTCAAGCGCAAGATGAACCTTCAGTTCAATAACAAAGGGAAGAAGACTGATCAAGCACTAAAAAGGGCTAAGACCTTCCAATGCAAGAAGCATGGTGGGAAGAAGGATAAGGCCAAGATGGAATGCTACAATTGTGGCAAGATGGGTCACTTTGCTCATGAATGCACTAAGCCAAAAAATGTACCCTATTACTCCATTACTTTAAGTAATGCTTTTGTTTCTATTATTGTAATGCTTGTTGAATCTCATTCAATGTAGACTGTAGACTCAGGAGCAACAGACCAAGTAGCTAGAGACCGAGAAGCATTTGTAGAGTATCGTCGGATACCGCTTGGAAGAAGATGGATATATGTTGAGAATAACTCAAGAGTTGAAGTGAAGGGTATCGGCACATGTAAATTAATCTTACGTGGTGGTCGAAACCTATTCTTCTATGATGTCCTTTATGCTCCAAATATTCGACGAAACTTGGTCTTTGTAGTTGTTCTTCTTAGCTTAGGTTATGTATTAAATTTCCATGGTGATTGTGTTGACATTTTTTATGGAACAGTTTATTATGGTTCTGGTCATGTATCAAATGGTTTTATGATGTTAGCCATTGACTATGATCAGTACAATATTAATGTCGATGGTTGTTTTTCTGTAATTGCATATTCTAGTAATGTTGAGATTGATGCAAGTACTTGGCATGCTAGATTATGTTATATTGGAGTGCAAATAATGCAAAGATTAGCTAGAGAAGGCTTTTTAGGGTCACTTACTAATGTTAATCTATCCGTATGTGAATATTATCTAGTAGAAAAAATAACTAGAAAACCATTCGGTAAATGGACTAGACCTGAATTTCCATTGCAAGTCATATATTCTGACATTTGTGGTCCTTTGAATGTGAGGGCGAGGCATGTGGCCTCATATTTTATCACTTTCATAGATGACTCCACACGTTTTGATTATGTCTTTTTGATCTCCCATAAGTCAGAAGCATTAGACTGCTTTAGACGATATATAGCGATGGTAGAGAATCAGTTGAACAAAACAATAAAGACATTGAGAACCGATCGTGGATGTGAGTATCTATCGAAACAATTCAAGGCTCTTTGTGATGAAAAAGAGAATTGTACGATAATTGACTATTCCTGGCACTCCACAACAAAATGGATTAGCTGAGAGAAGGAATAAAACCCTATTGGAAATTGTTAGATCTATGATGACACAAGAAAATTTGCCTATCTCCTATTGGGGAGATGCATTATTGACTGTTGCCTATATACTTAATTGAGTGCCCTCAAAATCGGTTACTTCCACCACTTATAAATTATGGATTGATAGGAAACCAGACTTGAGTAGTTTACGTCCATTGGGATGTGCAGCTTATATTGATTACTCTTTCCATAAATATGGCAAATTAGATTCTAGAGAGAATAAAGTATCTTTATAAGATATTCTGAACACTCTAAAGGGTACGTGTTCATAGGTGAACAAGCGGATGGAAGTGTGACTGAAATGGAGTCACAAGATGTCACGTTCTTAAAGAATGATTTTCTTAGTAGAGGTGAGATTGATAAGGACTTCCAATTATATAAGGTGGAAGATCCTAATAACACACCCACTTATATTGTAGAGGGAAATGAAAATTTACCTCAATATGCAAGACCTAGTGGGAGTGTTGCATCGCCTACAAATTGAATTCAAGAGAAATTAAATTGCATAAAAGTAATCGTAAAAGTATTCCTCATCGCCATTTTGATATTGAAGGGGAAGAATTTATGATTGCTCGAATGACGATGCCGAGCCTAAAACTGTTCAAGAGGCTCTCTCATCCTCGATAAGGAAGAATGGAGAAAAGTTTTGGAAGATGAGATTGAGTCAATGAGGGCAAACCATGTCTGGGACTTGGTTGATCTACCACTCAATCGTAAGGCCATTTGAAACAAATGGATCTTCAAGATTAAGCAAAGGGCGGATGGATCCATTGAAAAGTATAAGGCTCGCCTTGTGGCGAAATATTATACTCAACAAGAGAGTATAGACTATGAGGAAACATTTTCACCAGCTGTAAGATTTGAATCAATACACTTTATTCTAACCATCGTTGTACATTTGGACCTTGAATTACATCAGATTGATCTAAAGACAGCATTTCTCAATGGAGAACTAGATAAGGAAATCTATATGAAGCAACCAATAGGTTTAATAGCTAAAGGTCAAGAGTATAAAGTTTGCAAGTTTCATCGCTTAATATATAGCCTTAAGCAATCATTTAGACAGTGGTATCTTCGTTTTCATCGAGCAATAACAACTTTTGGTTTCACGATGATCGAATAAGATCATTGTGTATATGTCAAACGATCCGAAGATAATTTTGTGATTTTATTACTTTATGTAGATGATATTATGTTGGTTGGAAATAATAAGGTTTTGGTTATCATCATAAAATAATGGTTGTCCTCCAATTTTGAAATGAAAGACATGGGAGAAGCTGCTTATATTAAGAGTTAAGATCGAAAGAGATCGATCAAGGAAACTCTCTACTTTATCACAAAAGTATTATATTATGAAGATTCTTGAGCGTTTCTATATGCAGCATTATAATCCCACTGATACCCCTATCATGCAAGGTGAAGGTCTAAGTACTGAGATGTGTCCTAAGACTCTAAAAGAAATTAAAATGATGGAAACTATTCATTACACTAGTAAGGTCGGAAGTTTAATGTATGCTATGATGTGTATTAGACCCGATATATGTTATGCCGTGGGATTAGTGAACCCATATCAATCAAATCCCGGTCAAACTCACTGGAAACAGTAAAGCGAATCCTGAGATACTTGAAAGGCACCATGGACTATCAACTTTTGTTACCAAGAAAGTGATTTACGCCTATTATGCTATTTAGATGCTGGTTGGGGTGGAGAGCCAGATCAACGTAAATTGACCTCTGGATATGCGTTCTTGCTCAATGTCGGTGTGATTTCTTGGAATAGCGAGAAATATACATGCACGGCCTTTTCTACGATGGAGGCAAAAGTTATTGCATGTTCTGCCGCAGTTCAAAAAGCAGTATGGCTAAAACGTTTTTTTTTTTTAAATTTAGCCACTGTCACTGAGGTTCCAAGATCGGTGATAGTTTATTGTGATAGTCAAGTAGTCATTGCCTATGTAAAAGATTTCAAGTATCATGGAAGGACAAAGCACATTGACATAAAAAATAACTTCATTAGAGATATTATAGCGCAGAAAGAAGTGATCCTGCAATACATTTCAACCAATAGAATGGTTGCTGATCCATTTACAAAGGCTATTCCTAGAGATATATTCTTGGCCCATAGGATGTCACTAGGATTGCGTAGAATGTGATATATGTTATTATAGAGGATTATTGGTTTATGTATTTGTGGATAAATGTATTGTACTTGTTTATTTATTTGTGATTTGGTGTTTTATTAATAAGTACAAATCTATTATGAGACTAGCACAAACACATATGTATTATTGAAAAGTATGTCAAAAGGCAATGATTGGCTCACTCACACAAGCAATCGCCTCAAGTGCTTTAGATAGCACGTTGAAATGAGACGCTATGTACAAATAAATGCTGAAAAGCAAGTCTAGTACATAAAATATGTCGCCTTGATTGGAGTCAAGATGAGGTCTGTGATTTGTTTATAACAAGACCGAACATGATATTCTCACAATCATATATGCCTGAAAGATGCCAAATGCGAGTACTTAATTGGGCACTATAGAAAGCGAGCTAGCACTCGGGCTACACATGAGTACGTGAGAAGCACATGACTATATTTAGGCTAAGATCCATATAGTGAATATATTTGATAAATGATATACGCTCTTATAGAAAGAGTAATCCACTATAACATATAATTCATACTACATGTGCATTATATGACCAATAAGGGAATATGAGTAAAATTATCCCTATTTACTCATTGTGTGAGCCCTTGAGGTAATTTATAATTTACCTCAATTTTGTGCCCTATGTTACTTCGACTATGTTCTCGAAGTGAAAGATCAATGTTGCTACTTTAGTATGTTATTGGTGGTTATGAATAGATATGGCCTATGGGACGTGTTTAGGAAATCGTTGTTCTGAAATTGAGAAAGACATGAGTGTGAATGAAGATTATTGTTGTTTTACATCTATCACATGTATTTACTGGTCAACCAATTATATCACCCTCTGTGGTTGCAGATGTAATTGTAAATACATTATGTTTTTTAGAATATTCAAGTATAGCCTTTAAGGGATAGGTATACTTGGACTGATGTAACAAAATATGTCCGGGGCACTGTGATACATCGATTGTTTATTTCTTTACGGGGTTGTAGCTATTATGTCATCCTTAATAGGTGCATAATTTGAGCTCCCAAGTGCAGTTGTACTCACTGGTCACATGACTTATTTGCCAGTATGAATTGTTTTGTAAAGTTGATGAATGTTGAATGCCTTATATTCTTGATAGAGAGCTATCAAGCTCATCATGTTTGAGTGGGAGATGTTGTAATTAAAGAAAATGTACGTCCATGATGGGATGTGAGACATTATTGAAAGGGTATGAAGTGAGAGGTATAAAATCCTCTTAGAAGACAACTGTTGGTGGTTGTTATTGGCAAAAAGTACGTTTAGAGAGAACGTACGCTCCTTTCTCTCCCCTTTCCATCAAGGCATTCCATTTTCATCTTTACGAAAACAGTTTGCTTTTATGCTGTGGAAATTAGGTGCTTTCCTCGTAATCGCATCCAGACCAATGTGGAGTAATTCCGCTTGTGATTCGTCCCCAATTCAACGTTCGTTTCAAGGTTAATTGCTGTTTGCGCATTGAAATCAGGTAAGTCGTCTTCCGCCGACTTGAATTTTCACATTTTCTTAATATGAAAATCTGGTGGTGGACTTTCACCAAAAAAATAAAAAGAAGAAAATCTGGTGGTGGAGGTGGGGTTGGGAAAAGATCAGAGAAAGACGGCCAGGAAAATAACAAAATGAAGACATGTGGCATTTATGAGGGGCCACATGTGACTCTTTCATCCTCACATGAAGCATCATTTCTTAAGGGTGGAGTTACGAGGGAAGAATATTATCTGCCCCACACGTGCTCCACTGTGGTGGCCAACCATCAGCCATTGATCTTTTCAGTTATAATTTTTAAAAGTAATCCGTCTCACTGTGGTCGAGAAAATTGACGCATCGAAAGGAAGTAACATCGAGGGTAGGAGACCGCTTTTCGTGAGACCGGTTGCAGAATCCCATTTAAAACACACTAATAATTGTTATGTACCTTCCGCAGAATATTTAAATAGAGTTATAACTACTTTATACCACTTATGATCCAAATATTTGATGTTTGCTTATCTATCACCATAGCCCCATCGACCAATATAGCACCATCTTACTATAATAGTATAATGAATTGTGGTAATTTTTAGATCATCTAAAGTTCTTAGTCACCCATCCAATCTAATCTAGTCCACCCCCAGCATCATGACTTCGAATTTACCTTGAAGACCATGATTTGATATTTGATGGTAGAGACCTTTGTCAAGAATCCTTCGATGCTCTTACTATGGTCAAATTTGATGGGGTTGTCCCTAAGTTCCAGCCGGCTGACCTGTTGTAGAAATAAGATATCAAATGGTAAAATTGAGAAAACATGAAAGTAGATCGGATACCAGTTTTACATTGTTTGGTCAATGTAACTTATGTCCACAAGGAGAGCGGCAAAAGATTTCCATTATAGATCAAGCAATATAACAAAGATTACAACTACATTCGAATCACTCAAACATTCTCAATATTTTTAGACCACTAATTATACCCAATAACTTAAACAATGTTTAGCCTTATAATTTCTTGAGAAAATCTCTCAATTTCATAAAAGAATTAATAAATATTACCTCAAGTTCTAATTGACTTCAAACACTCGAGATGTAATTCACAAGCTTATATATAGGCAATAATTAGATCCAAATTAGGAAATATTCTTCAATAAGGAAATCATTCAACTAAGAATCCTGTTCAAAATAAAAAAAAAAAAAAAATGGATTAGGAAAGTTTTCCTTTTAGGCTCAAACTCTAACATATTTTTAACTATCTCCACTTTGGCTCAATTTTTGAGCCACTACAATTGCTTCAATGGAATCTAAACTTTGCTTCTACTCTCCCATAGCCTCCACTAGTTTCATCCACCACCAAAATCTTCCAAATTCAAGCCTCGCTTGAACTTTGCCATAACCCTAGATCTCATTATAACACCAACTCCATATGCACCTTTAATTACTCCAAAAGGATTTCATGACACAATCTTCTTACTACAGATAAAACAAAACTTTTATTGTATTCATATCGATTAGAAGATTGAATACATACATTGTCAATATCAGTAGTTATACCAACCGTTAGCTCTACAGGCTCCAAATCAAGCATTCTTGGTTTTCCCACACCCCTAATTATACCCCTTAACTTGCATAGTGTTTAGCCCTACAATTTATCATGAAATAATTTCTCAATCTCACAAATGAATTTAAAAACCTTATCGCAATATTTAATTGGCTTCAAACACTCAAGATGTAATTCACAAGCAAAAGCTTCTCTTTGATACTCTAAACAAAAAACATACATTTCTTATATATAGGCAAGAATTGTATCCAAAATAGAAAACCTTCTTCAATTAATAAACCATTCAACTATGAAACCTATTTGGATTAGGAAAGTTTTCTTTCCAAGCTGAATCTCGATCCATATTTTCAACATGACCAAAGTTGGCAAGAGAAAATCCACAACAGCTGAATTTTGGATCAACAAAGTTGATTAAGAGCTATTTTGGCATTAATTAGAAAGTCTGAGAAAAGTACAACGAGACTGTTCTAGAATCAGCCGCTATTGGAGAGCTGTTCTCACCATTCTTAGCAACGGTCTACTACCGGCAATGGCTAGACTTGAGGATTTCGATGGGCAACGATCATCCGAGGATGGATGGTTATATATTGAGTCCAAGAGAAGTAGTTGAGTTGTAGTTGAGTTGGGTGGTAACCGAACAAGATTGGTCATGTCCTTTGACTTTTCCTATTTGATCCTATTTTGTTGTTACTAGCTATGTATTCCTAATGACAATGTCTCGGTGGTGATAATGTTTGTAATCAGTGATAAGAGCAAGTGTACAAGAGTAATAATGGTACGTGGATCTTGTTGATTTTAACTTGTCTTGAAGATTACTAGTGGATTCCAGCCTTGTTGTAGCTTTTAGTGTTGAGAGTGGATGTAAGCTTGAGGATAAGGCCAAATTACAATATATCTGCTTGCAATATCTTCTATCTCCTCACTATTTGCTTTACCTATTCAAAATCATCACCTTCTGTTAAATAGCAACACGCTCACCTAATTTTTATAATCTGTTTATGCCAATATTTGAATTTAAATTTGTCATCTTCCAAAATATTTTTCATAGTTCTCTTTCAACCTATTCACTTCCCTCTAAGTTGTATTGTTAGTCCCAACAAGGGTGACCCATTCACCTACTTGTGCATGCTCAACCACGGCTAGTCATTAGCTCTTCTCTTTGATGGCTAACTAGTAGATACACCTGATTAGTGGCGCCAGTTCCATTAAGGAATTGTGACCTAAAATATGAGCAATTTTCATTCAAAATCAATGGAAATCAAGTAGCCTTTTCTCTTTCCCGTATTACTTGATAACATTGAAGTGTTTTGTTGGGCCTTTGGAGATGGTCCTCGACTACCCTGAGCTCGTTCCATAGAGTTGATCATCAGTTGAAGCATGCGGTAACTGAAAGTTTCACTTACTTCAGCCAATTATTTGCATAGCTCTCTGTTGACTTTGACCAGTTTTAAGTAGATTCTGAATTACTTTTATTGCATCTAAACTGATTCGTGCTAAGTTTGATCCTATCAATTTTCTTTCGCTATCTTCATTCTAGCATGTAAGAGTTTTGCAAGCTCTTCCATATAATCCTTCAAGGCAAGCCATGCCAATAGTTTGTTGAAAACTATTATTGCAAGCAAACTCCGTCTAAGTGTAAGTGTTCATCCCAATTGCCTTTAAAGTCTGTCATGCATCCTCGCAGCATATATCCTAACGTCTACAATATTCTTTCGATTTGACCATCAATCTGAGGATGAAAGGCAATACTATACTAAAGTTTAGTCCCCAATACACTTCGGAGACTTCGTTAAAAGTTCGTAGTGAATATTGGGTCTCGGTTCAATTTGATAGTTATGGATACTCTATGAAATCTAACGATTTGTTGTACATATAATTCTACATATGTTTCCAATGTATAATATATCTGCATTGCTAGGAAATTAGTAGATTTAATCAAACAATGTACTATCACCCAAATGGAATCACGACTTCTTGATGTTCTTGACAATCTTTGGACAGCTACCATCGTTACATGCTCTCACTTCCATTCAAGTATTTCCAACGGTTTTAACAATCCATCAAGTTTACAATATTCTACTTTCACTTATTAACACATCAAACATCTTGTGACATGTTTGTCAATATCCATCTTCATCCCATTCCATTAGTAATATAAGTGAAGGTTTTGATACATCATCGTACTTTCCGAATGCATATTGTAATTACTTCGGAGAGCTTGTGGCAAGCTTTCATTCCTTAAATTGGCATTATTAGGCACACGAAGTTGTCCACGAAATCTCAGATCTCCATCTTCCGAAACTTGGAAGTTTGGCCTTTTTCCTTCTGCAGCTTCTCCTCGGATTTTTTAAATTTCAAGATCTGTTTGCTGTAGAGTCTTGATTATTTGTATAATTTTTGGCTCAATTCTAAGAGTAGCTATCACACTTGAAAGACTAACCATATCAAATCTAGTTTCAGAATCTTGAGTTGCTTCTAGTAAGGTCCATTCTTTGACCATCATATGCACAACAATTTGAGTAGACTTTTGACTAGGAGTATTTGTGACTTTGTTTTCGTTGCTAGGATGATACAAGATTTCGCAAACATAATCCTTGAATAATTCTATCCAACACCTTTAACTCATATTTAATTCTTTCTAGGAGAATAAGTACTTCAGATTTTTATGGTTTATGTAGATTTCAAATTTCTCCCTATATAAATAGTGCCTCCATATTTTCAATACGAATACAATAGCAATAAGCTCAAATTGTGAGTTAGATAATTCAACTCATATGACTTCAGCTGCCTTGATGCGTAAGCAACCACCTTTTCATGTTGCATCAAAACACATCCAAGTCTCTTATGGGATACGTCACTGTAAATTACGAACCTCTAGAGCTTGATGGTATCGTCAAAATCATAGCCATAGTCAACCTTCTCTCAAGCTCTTTAAAGCTTTGTCCACACTCGTCTGACCATTCAACTTTCACATCCTCTCTCATTAATTGAGTCACTAAGCTTGCGAGACGAGAGAATCCCTTCACAAATCTTTGATGGTATCTATTTAGACCCAAGAAACTTCAAACTTCCATCATCATTGTCGATCTTGGCCAATTTATCACTGACTCAACCTTTGCAGGATCCATGGATATTCCTTCACTAGTTACTACATGACCCAAAAAATTCTACACGATCCAACCAAAACTCACATTTGCTAAACTTTGCATACAACTTATGCTCACAAAGCATTTGAAGCATAAGTCTCAAATATTGCTCATGGTCTCCTTGTTCCCTTGAGTATATAAGGATAACATCAATGAATGCTATCACAAATTGATCCAAAAATGGCTTAAACACTCTATTCATCAAATCCATAAATGTTGTTGGTGCATTAGTTAAACCAAAAGGCATGAAAAAGAACTTGTAATGTCCACACTGAGTTCAGAAAGCCATCTTAGGAATATCTTCCTTCTCAATCCGCAATTGATGATACCCCGATCTTAAATCAATCTTGGAGAATACCGATGCCCCTTTTAGCTAATCAAATATATCATCGATCCTTGGTAGTGGATATTAATTCCTATTTGTAACTTGATTTAATTATTGATAATCAATGTTAAAGGCACGTTGACAGATCTTTGTTCTTAACAAACAAAACTGATGCTGCACATGGCAATGCACTATGTCGAATAAAGCATTTATTGATTAATTCCTACAATTGCACCTTTAATTCTTTCAACTCCGTTAAGGTCATCTGATAGGGCCACTTCAATTTAAAATTCGACTTCACGCTCCAACGGCAACCCTCGTAAGTCTTTTGGAAATACATCGCAAATTCTTGAACTACGGGGATATCCTCAAGCTTTGCTTCTTCCTTTGACTAATCCGCTACAAATGCTAAGTTTCCTTGACAATTATTATTAAGAAGATTGCACCTCCATTGCAGAAATAAGTGGCATTAACGGGTTCGCCCCATTTCTAAAGAATCTGAAACTAGGACGATTAAGTGGGTTAAATTAGATTATTTTCCAATAATAGTCCACTTTGACTTGTAGCTTGCGAAGCCAAACCATTCCCAAAATAATATTGACGTCGTAAATAGTTAACACAACCAAATCCGACATTTGATATTATCCACCTATAGTGACCTTACAATCTTTACATACTATAGTGGATAGAAGCCCATCTCTTTATAGTGTATTGATACTAAGGAATATTTCAAGTGGCTTAGGATTTATTCTAATCAATTTCATGAATTGTGCAGATATGAATGAATGTGTCGCACCTATATCAAACCGATATAATTGCCTTGGAAGTCTCAGCGTCTTCTTGCGTGACTGTATAAACCTTAACTTGAATTGGTTGCCTCTGGAAATTTCCCTACTGCGAGGTTCTGTTTTGTGACTGCTAGTGTAGCTATCGTGGAGATAGGATATGTTGCTGTTGTATCATAGGACACTCTATTATCATGTGACCTATCTACACCAATAACATTCCTTTGAAACTGGTCATGGCCCATTTCGGTGTTGCTTCCCACAAGTACGACAAACATTATTAGAATACTGCACCTGCATCGCGGGTCGGTTGTTCTGTGGAAATCCAAGCCCTCCAACATTGTTCCTTTTATTCGGGACAAATGGTCGCTTTCCAGTTTACATAGGCTCTTATTACGACAGTAATTATATTGAAAAGCTTGATGGTTTGGCCTCGCCTAAAAAGTGATCATCGTTGCTGCTTCCGCTAAATCTCTGTCTACGAGTTGAGTACGTTTGTAAAGATCATTGTAATCCTTGAGATTTAGAGACACTAGTTAACTCCGGATATTTGGCCTTAAACCATCCTGAAATCTTTTTGCTTCGTCTTCCTTGTCTTCAACCAACCTGGGGGCAAACCTCGAAAGTTCTGAAAACTTAGCTTTATGCTGATCCACGGTCATATCAATCTGCTTCAATTGCATAAATTCCATCACCTTCCTATCTCGGGCACTATCACACCCCAATCCTCGGGCACGCACCCATCCCTCACTTGGTCGATATAATAGCGACGTTCCAGGACACATCGCCGACCTATTCTTTTTAATACGCAAGCGGAAGCATATAAATAATCCCCAGACAATAAAATAATGGGATAGAAAAGTAGGGCCATATTTTTCACAAATGAAAAGCCACAACCACACTTTTATACAAAGCAAACATCATAGTATATAATATAATACTATTAACAAAAGTCGGATCTACCACACATAGGTTCACAACTTAGGGTTTGCAAAACAGGATGAGGGTCTCAATCCTCATCCAGGTCATACTCCGGATCCTCTTCTGGATCCTCTTCAGATTCTCCTTCCGGGAACTCCTCTTCAGGCTTCTCCTCAGGTTCCTCCTCCTCTCCCTCGATTACTCCTTCAACACTCCAGCTGGAACTCATGTTTGAGTACACCAGGGATTCAGGATTGTGAGCTTAGGATCCTTGGCATTGATCACGACTCCATCCTTGGGATCTGCTGTCCCTTTCTTGAACACTTCCTCTAGGACGAACAGAGGAACATCACCTTCTAGCATGGGACCCTCCCTTCGCCCATCGTGATAATCACGATACCATAACCGGTACTCATGAGATACATTATTGGGTCCACCCACATCAACCCTGATCGTGGATTCACCAATACATACTCCAAGCCTTCAGGGTGGGGGTGTATCGGAAAGTGATATTCTATCTCAGAGATCACTTTGGGTATGCCAAAATGCATGGGAGGACGAGGAGGTGGAGGTACTGCCATCTAGGGGCCTGAAATGTTATCCCACAATGGGGTGAGACTACGTCTCAGCAAGTTCTACTCCCTAAGACTCGATTAAGAAACCAATATGCCATAAGGGCTGCCTATGCACAACACGGGTCAGAGGACTTACCTTGGCCTCAGTTTCCACCTGCAATTCAATACAGTTCGAATAGGCACCTAATCAATCACCACCGATTGAAACATTGATCAATCGACGTAGTCGATTACATGTCATTACGACCTTCCCCTGGTCGGTACATTCAATATTATTTATAAGATCCTATCAAATCAGGACTACTCACCCAAAGCTGAAAATATAGATAATATAGCTCGCCAAAGTTGATAATATAGTATACTATGTATATGCTCGTCCAAAGCTAATAGATTAAGGCTCCCAAGCCAATTTAGTATACTACATATGTTCGTCCAAAGCTGATAATAATATGCCCGCCCAAAGCTAATGAATTAGGACCCCCAGGCTATTATAGTATACCATTACCACCATACAATCAATTCATCATTTTTATCATACCTGATAAAAATACTCGTGTGTTAATACACAATCGGCCTTAACCAAAATACTATAATTTCACTTTTGATTTTCCCACTTCCTTCAATAGTCTAAAAATAGATTTTTGGCGTTGTAGACCAACACCAGGTAATTTTCTCAATAATTATCAAAATGTAATTAATTGAGGAGTAAATCCTAAAATCATAATTAAATCAATTTAGCCCAAAATAAGGCTCAATTAAATAAACATAGAGTACCACCGCAATCGGCCTAAAATTTCGATCACCAGCCATCCCGATTTAATTTCCGAAAAATAATTATTTTATTAAATAATTGCAGAAAATATTAAATAAATGCCAATAAATCCAATTTATGCCCATAATGCCTAATTGGAAGCCAAGACGGACCCGAAAAATTTCCGAGACACCCTAGATAAATATTAGAGCTTGTCTAGGCCGTAATTGCACTATCCACCTAACATTTATTTATTTATTTATTTATTTATTGGTGAAACCACCTAACGTTTATTGATAAGGCACTAAATTAATTACTCTAATATAATCTATTCACCTAATCACACTTAATTAAATCTAATCAACCCCTAAGCATCATTAGTCTACTAAGCGAGGATTAATGAGTTAAACTCACTTATTTTGCGAGTGGGTTGGATTAAACCGACGAGAACATCGTGAGGTTTGACTTTTTCCAAAGTGGGCCTAACTTTCAAGGCTCGAAACTCCTCCAAAACTGGCTGAACAGTGGTCACGAGACCCATTGTTTTTGTTCTCTATCTGCTATTGGTTGAGGCCAAGAAAAGTGGGTGACTCGGTTAAGGCGGCAACCGACCGAGATGGGATGAGGAGGCCGAACCGGGTCCAAATGGTTTGCAGTGGAAGCTCCGGTGGCTGCTCATGGTGGCTTGCTCCGGCTGCTTCTTTGCTGGCTAAGTGGCGTCAAACAACAAAAGAAAGAGGGAAATTTTTCAATGCAACTAACCTGTGGTCAATTTTCTTCGAACCATAATAAACCCACTCGAAACATTAGCGACTCTCGGTTGTCGTGAAAATCTTGAGGATTCAAATACAAAGACAAGGTACCAAAACAATAAAATAATCAGTCTAGTGCTGGCCGTCGAGAATTTTCCAATTTAATGGTGTCACCCACGATTAGCCACACATCTCGGTCTAACTAACCTATCTACGATCTCAAATCAATTTTTAAGCGTGCCGTACTAACCTCTAAAGATAAGCACAATCGAGAAGCCGATTCCCTAATGATTTCCCTAGATAGTCTAGTTATCTCGAGAGTAACCATCTTTGAGAACAACCCCATAAGCACGTCAATGAAATGCCCGATTTATTTAATAGAAAACAAGATTGAAAATCCGGGATGTCACAGGCACAATTTGAGAAATACTTCATTAAGAATGCCTCGACAAAACTACCCTAAGTCATAGTAGTGCCTACGAGTAACACGGTTTCCTTGAATGCTCTCCACTAGTGCTTGGCATTTACTTAGAGTTAGTACTCAAATAGGGCTATCTTGTCAATGTCATTGTAATTTAGGAAGTTATATTTTCTCCATCTTGTCAATCCGTGATTCTACTTCTTTGGGATTTCCTATCTCAACAAATTTTGGTAGCTTCAGCTTAAAAAATTGTTCAATCAAACCTTGTGGATGACATTCCCCATTTCTTGAGCTAGAAGTAGCTCGTTGAATTGCTTGCTGCTCCATCAAACTTCCAACATTAGCAAATGCCTAAAGGATTCCTTCCATGCAAGGATCTTGCTCCTCACTAGAGCTCATTGTCTCTTACAATGCCTACACATATAGTCTAGCTTAATGGCTACTAATAAGTAACAGATTTTACTTATTCAATCAATCATAACTAACTAATAAGTAACGTAAGTTACTTGTTCAATCATTCAAGACAAACACGTGTTTAATATATGTTCGTGATCGGCTATCTAAATCACTAAATGCACCTTATCACTCCAAGGGCAAACCTGCTATGATACCAAACAGAGATTTGGCGTCTTGACGCCCAAGATGTCATGCGTGACACGTGATTTTTATAATATTATTCTCCTTTAGCATGTGGAAGCGTAATCAAGCATTTACAAAAATCTCTTTTACAAAGAAAGTTGTACAAGTATAACTAATGTGCTTATACTTCTTTTATTTATACCACATTTTAAATTTATTTATACCACATTTTAAATTCACAACTTTACTTACGAGCAAAATACAAAAGTTTAGGTTGGGGTTGGAGAGACCTATCTCCATATTGTACTCCAAAAGTTCGTCTATATAAATGTCTAGACCGAAGTTATGGATCAATAACTTCTCCCTCTGTTGCATCACCACCATCATCAAGGTCGAAGCCTCTCAATAGACCAACCAACTCGCCATTCAAGTTCCGGTACCAGGCAATGAATCTAGAGGGAACCCACTCCATGAAACCTCATATATCAACCGACATAATAGAACTACACTTGGTATATACTACTCCAAACTCAGGCTCAAGCACACTTTCATAAAAGCCTTCATAATGCATAGGAACTCCATACACAAAGGTGAATGGGAGGTACTGGTTAGACATGCTGATTTTAGACACTGTGCGAAGCATGTGTCTAACCAGCAAGAAACAAGCTTCCGATAAAGACTTCTAGTGGCAATCCGATAACTTGACGTCTAGCTTGAATGCGTTCCTTATATTAATGTGCCGGTAACGACACGCCCTATACCCCATAACTAGAGAGAAAGTTTTACTTCCCTCGCTCTCGGGAGTACCCTCGAATTTTACATTCCACTTTTCAGACGCAGCAATTTTAAGACATACTCAAGTGCAATATGGATATCCATCCTACACATTTGAAAAAAATAAAGGAATGAGTCAAAACCCAATGAATGAAATCTCTAGTTTTAAGTAAGAAGAATCTTCTTACAACTTCCCTTGCTATGAGCAAAGTGAATGCATAATAATCCAACAAGAATCTTGTAAACTCCACCAAACGGCATCCCAACTTATGGGGCATCTCCACTCCGAGGCGTCCCGAAACACTCCCCAAGACATCTCAACCTATGGGGCATCTAGACTCCAAAGATTTTGTCACCATTAATTTATGGGTGGCAGAATTACAATATTTTCATGCATGTCATGATATATGCACATATTATAAGCATAGCACATGTTTCTTAACTCAAACATGAGTGTTAGTCCAATAACCAAGTAAGAAATAAAATATAGTCATATCATGGTCATTGAAGTCTAAACAATCAAATGGATATATTCTGTAACATCCTCGATTTCAACCCTTATTTTGACCCCGATTAGCAGGCTAAAGACTAGTATGTCAAAGGCAAAACTTGGCCATGAGCTAGCCTAAAGGCTGGTCATGAGTCAATTGGCCATTTAGGGATCGATAACCAAGGTCCAATTATAAAGTATTCGACTATGGAAAGGTTATTCGACCATAAGGATCGGTCGTGGGATGATCATGTACCATCATCGATCGATGGACGGTCATGGCTTAATTCAATCCAGTCATTGCATTGGTCACGAGTGATTCCGCCCAGTCACTATGCCGGTCATGAATGACCATGAACCGATCCCATGCAACTGTGAGCTTATACAAATTGATCAATTCCACACAATTACATGATAATCGATAATCGACCATGGATTGAATAAACTCAACGTGGTTCAATTTTGAATTGACTAGAACGTGTAGTGCTGAACCTTAGACTAGTCATAGGATCAACTACAAGATTGGTGGATTGGCCCAAGGAATGACCACAGGATTGACAAAGTAGAACTGACCCATAGGCTAGCTCACGACCGAGGATCGACTGACTAGTCTAGGACCTAGCTAGCAAACCCAACTGTGACTTGTTTTCACAATAAAGGGGATTTCGAACTCAGTTTGGCAAATCAAGCCAGGTTGCGTTTGGCTTTGTTTGGGCATGGCTTAGGCATGAACCATGGGCCAAATAAGGTTGTCGATCGTGATCAAACTCGATTATTCCCTACTCAATGACAAGGCCTTCGAAACATAGATATTTTCCTAATGTGCATTCAATGCCTTTAGCTTGTAGTTAATTAGTGCACATTGACTAAGAGTGGACACTTGGCATGAAAAGCTCTTGCCTTGGAAGACATGTTTGAAACTTGGACTTTGGCTCATTATTGAGAAGGACACACCGAAGCCTAATTAGGAGATCTTGGAGGCCAAGAAAGCGACTACACAACCATCGGAAGAAGGAGCAAGCAAGTCAAGCCTTTTTGGACAAGATAAGAGTGAATTAAATACATTTGGCTTCTAGTTATTTAATGCGGAGATAAAGTGTCCAAGCTAACCTAGGACCTAATTAGAAACTTGAGAGATAAGGATGGCCGACAATTAAGGCTTCTTGACTAAGTGGGATGCCTCATTTTCCCAACTAAGATTGCCACCTTTGATTTTCGAAATTAGTGGACCTCCGCTATTTGCTAATTTTACATGGATTTTTGTGGTGTAAATTTATAGAAACTTCCTTCATGAAAGTTGTTATAAACATCTTGATCTAAAACATACTTAAAATTTTCTTAAATTTCATATTTTCTAAGGTGAAATGGTAGGGACGAAGGCCCAATCATTCACCGTTTGGAACCTGTCCCATGTAATGAAGACAGTGACCAAATTGCCTTCTCGAATTTTTATAAAAATTTCCCTGTCAAATTTAACCATGCTTCCTCATGAAAGTTTTAAAGGACATCCATGTCCATAACATATAAAAATTTCAAAGAGTTTTGTGAAGATTTGGATAATGAAATATTTGGATTCATTTTCAATAGAATCTTACGTATTCATATGTTCCATCGTTCCCATCACTTCGCCTAGAATGCCCATGTTGTGGCAATTCCACCCAGAAGGTTTCTTTGGCCTAATTATCAATTAGAAAATTTATCTTGTATGAATCGATATTGGTTTGATACCGATAATGGGAGCCACTTCACTATGATAAGCATTTTACGTCCGTTACCATCAAACTTTGATCTTAATTTACTTATACACACATGCTTGTTTATCGAAACAAACACCAACATTATAACTATTAAATTTCTGGAAACAATTTCTAGGCAAAAATAATTTTTTTATTTTTATTTTCTAGATGGGTTTCCGAAGCTAGGCCATTCACGAGCACTGTATTGTGAGGAACAAAAATTGATTGAGTGAAGCAGCAGATGGTATTTACTAGTGAAACTTGAAACCTGCGGATGAGGGGGCAACAAATATTTGTAAACAAAAAACAAGGCCTTCTCTAGAAGTAGTTAGCCCACTAGTTTTCCGAACTTTACGTTATCACCTAGGCTATGTTTTTCCCTAATTGACTTAGAAATCTCGGAAAACATTACATGATGTAATTTACATCCTGGAAATTATACTAGAGCCTGCTATGAAGCGTGGAAGGTTTAATTAATGAATCACTTCTCCTTCTAAATGGTATGTATACCCAGGGTTTTTCGATAATGAAGGAATGGGAGCAGGTTTGAAAAAGGATTTTGTGGAGACCTTTGTTTTTTGGTAAACAGTCACCCGGGCCTGGTTACTACAACCCCTTTTGTGAGGAGGCACCCCTTCTCCCAAAGTTACAGGGCTATTTTGCCAAGTTTCTCAAAGAGAGTTGTCTCGCGCCCCAATTGCTGAAATTTGAAGCGTTATCACTTAATGAGTAAGCTTATTTGATAACCTCAATTAGTATTGACTATACTCAACTAATGTAGTTATCAAACACACCCACCATTGAAATTTCGGGTGTTGATAATTTTAAATGCTGAAAAAATAAATAAGAAGTTATTTCATGATAATTGAAAAAATTGATAGCTGAATATTATTATTCTCTTGTCAAATCTAGAGCATGATTATTATTGCCATGTTTTAGCAATGTACTAGGCAAGACTTTAGATGCCGTCAATTAAATTTTTAGTTGTTGAATGAATTAGAAAATCCGTTCCTTGCTTATCCCATCAAATGAATTTTTTTCACTTCTGAAAATTAAAGTTTTCAACACTTAATGTCATTAAATGCTTTTGCAAACCTAAAAATATATCCGATAGTAAAAGCTTTAAGTCAAAAATCACTTAACACGGTGAAAAAGGAAGAACTTTACTTAATTGGTTACATGATAAAAATGTGATGAAAATTAAAATTTTTGCAATTATATTATCAAATTTGTACTATTATGTTCATTATTTTATATATATTAAAAATGAAAATTTTAGTATTTATCTTTCATCTATTATAATTATTTGTTTATTTTTCATTTCTTAAAGACTTGAAAATAAATATTCAGTACTAAATTCTCAATATTTATTTTTTTGTTTCATCAAAAAAATTTAAAATTTTTTAGTTTTAAGACACAAGCCCTACTTAACCCCGCCCTTGCGGTCTAATTGATAACATAATTAGGTGCTGAAAATGAAAAATCAAGCATTTAAAGATATGAAACTTGTTTGATAACTTTAACTAACGTCTACGATATCCAGATTTTCTAATTCTCTTTTCAATTGAATGAGTTAGGCTTTTCATCAACGTGCTTATAGTTTTTTTCTTTGAGCTGATCACTCATGAGATAACTAGTCTATCTAGTAAAGTCATTAAGGGATTTTAACGCAATGGACTTGAGAATTCGACTAGAAATCGACTACTCGATCATGCTAATTTGCAAGGGTTAATACAGCACTATCAAAATCGAATAGAGACCGGAGATAGGTCAATTCGATAGAGGTATGTGATTAAAGTGTGGGTGATTCCACCTTATTGCAAAATTTCTTTCTAACCGCACTAAATCGATTTTCCGTCGTTTCTGTACCCGGTGCCCGTATTTGAAACTTTGAGAGTTTCACAATAACTAAGACTCACCAATGAGTCAAAGATGTACAACGTGGTTCGAAAATAACCGACTACGGGTCAATTGCACTAAAATTTCTTAAAAGCTACTCGGTATATTAGGTCACGCTAAAATTGCACCCAATTGAAATTAAACGCGAATTTGAACCCGATTTAAGAAATTGAAAGTTCATCATGTCATAATTCATTTTAGGAATGTCGACTTATCCTTCGAAGAATTTTCTGCAAACCTGAGATTTTGGCGAAAAATCAAATTTAGGCGTATTTAGACTGTGAAAATTATAGGGCCGTTTTTTGGTGCACTTTTGGCATTCAAGTTGGACTAATTGCCAAGGAAAAATGTGGAATTAAGTGTGGGCACCTTGGCTGAATTTATGAGCTTCAACTAGATTGACTTGGACAATAATTGAAATGAAATTGGAGGGGGAATGCCTCAAATTCGTAGCCAAGGGTGGAGTGCAACATTTGGAAACTCAATTGAGGCTTGTTGAGGAAGATTTAAGGGAAAATGGCTGTTGTGGATGGCTAAGGCTGGTGGGGGCCAAGTGATGATGGTCCAAGATATTTTGTGAAGATTTTTGGAGCCCTTGTTTCCTTTGAGGCAGCAACCATCCTTCTTCCTCGGCTTCTTCTCCTTTGTCCAGTTGCTGAAGGTCATAAAGTCTAGAAAAACCAAAGAAATTGAGCCCCCTGCCGTCGATCGCCCTTCACGCCACACCCGCACGACATCGCATTTACCGTCGCGCTCGAGCCCCATGTCCATGCCGTCGCCCGTGAGTCCAGCCTCACTCGCGTCCTCACCAACCCGCATCATAGGGCGCCGTTCTCGCAAGCCCAGCCCGTTTTAACCGTGAAGTCCTTCGATTCAGCCCAAGACTAGAACCAAACTCCCACAATGGGTTGTAGGCTTCGTGAGGCTTTTCCGGGCCCATCCGAACCTCGCTTGGTGTCATTGCAAGCTTGTTTATCGCTTGCATCTGCGTCGCCGTCGCCATTGCTGTGGACTCACCGGCCCACAAAACCTGTGAGTTTACTCACTAAACCTTGCTTATGAGGTTAATTATGCTTAAGGGTTGATTAGCTTAGCCTAAGATAAGATTAGGTGGTTAGTTAGTTTGGATTAGTGATTTAATTGTTTAATTATGCATGTTAGGGGGTTAGAATAGATTGATTAGGGCTAAATAGATTGTACTATTTATCTAGATAGGTACATTAATTTTCTGGGCCTATTTAGGTGGTAAGATTAGCATTTCTGGCCTTGGTTAACATTTATTAGATTTAATTGGCATTATTTAATTATTTTTGTAATTTTTGTAATTATTCAATATTTTTCGAAAATTATATCAAGATAGCCAGTGATCGGAATTTCATCCTAATTGCAGTCTTAGTTTATACAATTGAGTGTTATTTTGTGCAAATTGAGTGGTGATTGTAATTTTGAGTATTTATTTCAAAATTAGGAAATTTTGGTAATTAATTAGAAATTACCGGGTGTCAGGTTTTGACACCGAAATTTTTTAGATACTATATCAACTAGTAGGATTTTAAAAGGGAGGATATCACTTTTTCTGGTTCAAATTGACTGTGCACCCATACACGATTATTTTACTGTGTGTTTTTAATATGAAGAAAATAAGCCAAGTTCATTATTTTAATTGAGACATTTGAGTGCAATGCACAGTATCCTTGGCCAGAAGTGAATGATTGTGTGATGGCTATGAGAACCCGTCATGAGCTGTTAAGCCGAACAATGCCCCTATATGGGATGCCCCAAGTCAACGGATGCCGATCGCAATAGATTTTGGACCAATGCTCCTTCGGGATTGCCGTCTCGAGGTAGACGTTGCCGTGCTCAATGGGGGTGAGACGATGCCTAGTTACGCGAGAAGACTGTCGAACATCGAGTAAGCCGTGCCTGTTGGACCATGATAAAATTGGAACGCATGATTGAGTGTCTTAACCACACTTGATTATGGGACAAAATCGTGTGGCACAGTATGAGACATGTCATAACAATTTGGCATTATAATAAGGACTATTGTGTTTATTGAGATATAAGTTGAGGTGTTCTAATTGATTGAGTTTTATTACTGCTTATGTCTGTAATATGAATCGTACTGACATGCAAGGAGGATCTGAGACGATGTGAGTCTCTATGGTTGTGTGGATGTGTGGTTAAGTGTATTTCCTTCCTAATAAGGGTTTAGGGGGTGAACTTGCTAAGATGTCGTCTCACCCTGTTATGAGTTCAATCTTTTCAGGTCCTTAGATGGCATGAGGCCGGATCGTTTTGGGTGGCTACGGAAGACCGAGACTCAGTGCACTGTACTCCCTATCCATGAGAATCCCGACTGGACCTGTGAACTCGTGGTTACTACTACTTGGGTCTATGAGGGCCTACCTCAATTGGTACCTCATCAATTCAAGGCGTGGTTTCGCCACGGGCCCAATGGTGTCCAAGAGGGCCCCCTAGATGGCTTTGACGGACTTGCCGTCGAGAATGAGTATGTGGTGGATCTCGACCTTGTGCATGATGTCGAGCTCATAGCTGAGATCAAAGCGTACTGGAGACTCGAGGGTGAGGAGCCTAGAGAAGAGGCAGTTGAGCCTTTAGAAACCGACACCCCTAACGGTGTCGTGATAGACCCGAATCCCAAGTAGATAGGGTCCGGGATAGGGTAGCCTGGTAGTCTCTTTTTGGTGTAGACTTTTGTTTATAAAATCGATGTGTATATAAAAGTATTTTGTGGAAATGGTATCCTGTTTTTCTATCCCATATCTGTGTTGTTTGGGGATTATTTATACGCTTCCGCATGTGTAATAAAATGAATAGGTTGGCAACGCATCCTGGGACATCGCAAAATTTTATTGACCACCAAGGGATGTGCGAGCGCTCAAGGTTCGGGCGTGACAATGTCCATATAAGAGATTCAATTAAGTCAAAAGTTCACTTAATTTAGTAAGTAAAAAAGGGTACTTAGTTTGTTTACCAGCTATAGTGATTTGAATTTTACCATTTATAATGGTAAAACTTACCAATGATTATCACAGCTTTACATTTACTTTAATAAGAAACTAATCATATTTGGTGATTAGTATCAATTTTGATGATCAAATAAATTTTTACTTCTATTTTCAACACTGAAAATTCAATGCTTAAATCTTGGGCACTTGTTTTTTAGTTTCATCAAAAAGCCCTTAGTGACCACATTAAGGACAAGTTTCATAACTCCAATAATTGTTGAAAATTAATATATTCAGCACGTAATAAATTAAACATGTTTAATAATTTTTCCTGATTTTGACTTAAAAGGTTAGATTAAGATAAAAATCATTTAATTGTCTAAGGATGTGTTACTTATTTTTATTAATAGAAAATGCATCTAAAAAAGGAATTGATATGTAAATTATTATATTGCCAAAAGACTAAAACCTGTCATTGATATTCACAATTCCGCATTTGTTAAGATGCTAATATTGTTTAATAACATAAAGTTATCATCGAACAACATTTCATTTCCATTTTCAGACCTTAAAATTGAATTCTTAAAATTTTAGTTTGATCAAATAGGTGGATGTTTTATTTAATTGAATTTTTAAGTCAACACTAATTAAGGTTATTAAACAAGTTTAATCTCATTAAGTACTGATTTTTAAATTTTTAGCACTTAATTGTAAAATCAAAAGGGGCTCTATGGCTATTTCCAACTTATTTTCTCTTGGTCCTTAATTTTTTTCGATGTTTGTCTATGTGTATGCTCTATCGGTGAAAGGTAATAGAAGAAATCTTCGTCTTTTTGGTTTATTTCTTAGAACTCATTTTGGCCATGGTATCCTCAATTCGTGTTGGACCTACGTCAACGGTATCGTTCCAACGTGCCCTTTCCGTTTTTATTTTCATTTTGCATGTAATTTTTCAGATAAGATTGGTCTTGTTATACCTCTGCCTAAGATACTCGGGATGACTGGGATTTTTATGTATCTACCTTTTCTTGTCTTTTGTCTTTTTGCCAATGAGAAAATTCATGTCTCGTGTAACAATTCCAACTGTAGTGATCGTATTGCGCAGGAAGCATTTACGACAATGTACAAGCCTTACAATCATCCTAAAAATTATTTTCTTATACTTAAAAAAATTGGGATTTTTCGTTTAATTTCTAACTATTTTATTCCCAAAAAAATAATATATGAACCTCTTGTTGTGACATTTATCACCATTTGTTGACATCTAAATTTTGGCTAGATTTATTAATTAGGCCTTAATTTCTCTTTTCACATCCATTGATCTTTTTTTTCGGATAATAAATAATAACAATAATAATAACAACCAAAAATAAATAAATAAACAAAAACAAAAAGGGAATGCCCAGCCCCCTCTTCCTCCTCTAACCCCCTGGGCCCCCAGACCCGGTCTCTTTTTCCCCAAAGCCCAACCCCCTTTCTCCTTGTCCCCTTCCTCCCTTGTCTTCTTCCTCAACACCTACAACTAGCACAGCACCTACAGCCGAGGGGAGTAGGCTAACGTCGGCCGGAGGACATGTTCCTCAGACGTCATTAATGCCCCCACCTTCAATGCTGAGCGTGCCCCAGTGGAGAAGTAGGGATGGGATGCCAATTCAGCCGAGAGGGTCTTGTCGGCAAGCCAACGGTCAGTGGTCGAGACTCTCCATTGACCGGATCCCCTCGCCTATAAATAGGTGGGTGCAACCTCCGTCAATGGACACAAGCAAGCGAACTTGGAGATTTTCTCTCGGAGAGACTTCAGGGGAAGATCAAAGAGCGAGCAAGAGAGAGAAGGGGTCACGAGCTCAAACGACCTCCCCCAAGAGACATTGGGGGAGGCCGGCGGCGAGCGAACCCGAGAGGGAGAGAGTGCGAGTGAGGGGGAGAAGGTGCCTAGATCCATTGCTTGCAGGGTAAAAGGGGGCTTGGACGCCACATATAGCCGCGCTTGACCACCCGCCATTGTGCCCCCTTGTCGCGGTGGCTTGGGTTTGTCTGTTTTCTATTTTTTGAGGTTGTTTGTTGTGTGTGTTGGGGTTGTTGGGCCGGGACTCACGGCTGTTGGCTTCGCATGACTTCGGCCTCGGACCATCTATAGTCCACCTCCCCGTTGGTCCCTGCTGCTTGACTGCCGGAGTCTCGTCATGATCCCAACTTTGAATAGGTCTGATCTTGCCATTCTCAGCTATCGTCCTCCAAGTGCTCGATGGAAATCCCAAACAAGCATAGTAGTCGCTATTGGATCTGTGGTGACTGGCGGCGACGAGCGACAACGGACAATGGGATCGGCTACGATGGCCAGCTAAGCATAATCCAAGACGGTGTCAGCGGAGGCCCGAGCTCGACGAAGATGAGCTCGGCCGCCTCCGCCATAGATCGCCAAACTTGAGGGTTCCGAAACAGGTCCGCAAAGAAGAAGTCAAGTTGGAATCGAGTCGGGCATAGGCTGTCATTTAGGTAGGTTTTTTAGGAATCGGGTTGTGGCGATGGAGTTGGGTCGACGCGGGTCGTCGTCCAAGTAGGGATCCGCCCGGGCTACACCTGTTCGTGTGGGCTAGCTTATCCTAGGGCTAGGCCCTTCTTTAATGGAAAATAGGGCAAGTTCGATTTGGGTTGGGTTTGTTTTAAAAAGAAAAGGAAAATGGGATCCTGGGCCGGACACAAACTGCAAGCCCATGCCATAGGCCCATCTAGGCCACGGGTGGATGACCCGGTCAGTCCAAACCCGGGTATTTTTATATATTATATTATATTATATTATTATAATTAAAAATAATAAATAATCAAAAATAAATTATTTTCTAGAAAATCATAAAAATCAAAAATATCTAATGTTTTCCTAAAGAGTCCAAAAAAATTAGAAAAAGCCAAAAAATGATTTATATTTTCAAAAAGAGATCAAAAAATGCTTTTTATGTTCCACAAATAAGAAAAGACCAAAAAAATGTTTTTCCTCCACAAAATGCCTGGAAAAACCCTAAAAATTCCAAAAAGTCTCAGGGTTTGACCAATATTAGGTACCGGAAGGGCATTAGTGATTAACTAGTGTAATCAAGTCCCCGAACCTAGTTTCTTTGGTTGCGCAGGAGCGAATATTACTCACAATATTTCGCTTGGGTTTCTAATCGACCAACCCCAAATTGATTAGTGGCGACTCCTTTTTAAAATTAACTTATAGGTTAAGATATCAAACCTTTAAGTCGTGAATTGGTGGGCTAAGAAGAGCCCAGGCTAATCCTAATAAACCTAGCCGAACCATTAGCGGCACTCGTCCCTAATCGAGTGCCAAGAAAAGAGGTTGCGATAGTTTGGTGACTCTACTAAGGAAAATTTTATGGACTTAAGCATTTTTATCTTGTTTAAATACTTTACTAACTTGGGTTTATTTTCTTTTATGTAGGCTAGTATCTTAAAGATCTATTTTAATTTTGTTAAAAGAAAATATGTTGTGATTATAAAGTGACAAGCATGCTTTACTGTTTTAGCACTACACATATCACACAAGACCTAGTCGCCGAACTTGGGCCGCCATAAGATATTTAGGATGGTGTTAAGAAAGATATGCCTTGAACGCGAGACTACGATGTAGAGGTTGCCTTTTTTTTCCCTGAATTTATTTAGGTAGAGCCAAGGTTAGTAGAGTATGATGCCAACACGAGACTGCGATGGGCAGAAATCCTCTTAATTTCACTAAACCTTCTCAATTAGATATCAAGCCTCACGTATCATGTGCATGTCTCTGTGCTTGCCATTTTCTTTAAAAGCAAAGCAATTTCTTTACTTTTTTACTCAGTTCCTTTTTATTGACCCATGGCAACTTAGGTCAATTTTTCGAGTCCTAGTTTATATCCAATGGGAGGAGATGATATATAGTTTATTCCCACTCTCAAAGCAGAGCTCTTAAGATGGTGGAGTTAATTGGATCAATTTTCCCAAGAGCACGTAAAAGCCAAAGTTGGTCATCTCTATCACTATTCCAAATCCCTGTTCATCCCGAAGTCATACATGTCATAGCACATTTCTAGTATCCTAGGACATCCACTTTTGTGTTTGGTGGGTTCGAGCTAACCCCAACTTTGGAAGAATACAGGATTATCATTGGAATGCCTCTCAAGAACAAGCTTGTTAGGCCACCAATAAGTATTGACCCATTGTGTTGGTTAGCGTGACTTTTAAGAATTGAAGTCCATGTTATGAGGCAAATTCTTAAAATCAACCATAATATCTGCCCACTAGAGCTTTTGACTGCTTGTTTTGAAAATCAGCCCAACACCCAAAGAAGTGAGATTTTTTCTCCTAACCATTTTCAGATTCATCATTTTCCCCCATCAAAAGGATGCCATAAGTCCCTTAATGGCCTTGATGGTTGATCAGGTCTCAATGGGGCAAAATTATGTAACCATGATTTTAACCGAAACATTTTTGTCCCTTAATCGTTTTAAAGATAACACATAAAAAATCATGCAGGTCTCTCTAGAAATCTTGCAGGTCTAGTTCTTTTCTTACCTAAACGAATTTCAATGCCTCATGCAATTGTCTCGAAACAAATGATTTCGAAAATCTATTATTGAAATTTGTGACCCCGTGACCATACATTCTCAACCAAAACAATTTTATAGGGAGTGGCATCGGTGGGGCCGAGCAACGAGATTGGATTGCAGCATTTGTAAGTAAAGTGAGCTATCTTTTCATGGAACCAACCAACACACCACTAGAATGCCTCGGGAGCGGGGTCTCTTAAGAAACATGGAGCAAGTGCCATCACAAAAAGATCCTGGTACTTGAAGGGCTTGAGGGACAAGAAAGGTTCATCATGCCTTTAAGTCTTACATCCACAACCATCGCATCTCGACAAGACTGCGCCCATTGACCCCTCACCCAATTAGTGAGATCAATCGACATGAACAAGCGAGCATATGCAACGGGGCTTGGGAATAAGCTAGGTACACGTCTCGAGTCGGTCCAAGGAAGCAAACATCTTCACAAGAATAAGGCTCCCCATCGCATATAAATGGCGTCGTGTGCCCCCAAGTGTTAATATTGTAAAACATTTGTCCCATTGTTTAGGGAGTTATGTTCAATACCTAGTATTTTGTTCTGTCATTTTCATTTCAAATCGGGAGTATGTTATTTGTAAAATCCTCTTTAGATAAATAAAAGCAATTGAACCATTGCCATGGGTCAATCTTTATTTACCCTCGTGCCCATTCATTGTTTTTGCAACATCAGGTAATTATGAATCGCCAACCATCCATCGCCCGCAAATGGCCTCGGGCAATGGGGCCCAATTAGAATGATGTACAAAATCGGCTTGCTAACATTGAAGACAGTGTAGGACAGATGTCCATTACACTTTGACAACTCTCGAGACAAAAGGAGTCCACTCAAGCCAAGTCCAACTTTGTAGCTGCTTTAAACACGCTCATGACACTTGTAAATTTGCCAGAGAATAACCAACAAGATAGACAGCTTGTAAAGATCATGAAGAAGCTGAACTAGCTACAGGGGCAACATCCCATTGATCTGTCTAATTATGCCAATATGAAGATCCCAGAATAGCTCAAAGTACCTAAATGCAAAAAATATGCTGATACCTCTCACCCAGAGACCTACATGCATGCCTACCTGGTTTGAAGGATGATTCAATCATATCAATCAAACCTAACTAGCCCTACCTTGCGGTGGTACATCGTAAGGAGTATTAGTCTCCTCAAGACCTGGGGAAAACTAACTGATGCTTTTCGCCAAGAATATGATGTGACTTCAACGTCGATATCACCCTGCCCGATGAAGAGCCAATGGTTGCAAAGACAAGGGGTAATACATTTTTAAGCACACATGCCATGTCAGGGAGGAACTTGATTGCCCAATCTGACCTACGGCCTACAGAAGAAAACATCAATGTAGCCTTGCATGATAAATGGACGATCGGACAGTACCCTACTACTAAGAAGCTTCCCACTAGGAAAGGCAAGGAACCTACATACTAGGTCAATGCCATAAAACCTATTCAAGATTAAGGCATGGCAATGCAACTTCCCAAGCTTATAGTAAGAGCTAGGGTCTAAAGAATGCCGACCCCCATCAACCTAGGGAGCGAAGCTCCACTATGTCCAAGTCCCTTTGACAAGTCAAGCTAGCGAAACAGAGGGCTATGCTCAAAACGTCCGAACCAAGAGTCAAGAAAAAAAAACGCCTAAACAATTCGAGCCAATGCCTACCACTGAGCGTAGGCAGAATCTGACAATCAATGAGTCACCACACCAAGACTTCGAGCATCCCTTAAGGTACAATCTTGAAGGTTACCAGTCCCTAGGGTACAATCCCAAAGGCTACAAGTATTATACAAATGAAAGCAACCATTCATCAGATGACTGCCTCCCACCCACACGTAAGATCCAAGGCCTGTTAGAAGAAAGAACATTCATCCATCGTGATTTGTCTCCCAATGAGCTACTAAATTCGTCACATGACCATGAGGATGACATAAACACCACATCCTCGATTGGAGATTTTGACTTGGAAGAAAGCAATGAGATGATCTCGATAGAGTCCAGCTTTCTAGCAGTAGCAAAGTTCACCGCCACAATGAATATGCAATGGGAAAGCCAATTGCCTAACCAAGACTTAGCGAGCCCATCTTGCTTTCATAGGATCATGACCCCCAAAGAAATGAGGACACCTAATCTTCGAAAGTATAATGGCACGACTTGCCTCGTGGCCCACTTGCAATATTTTCATGCAAAAATGAGTTGGCACTATAGCCCGACGTCATTCACAACTCAGGCCTTCTAAGAAAGTCTAACAAGGTCTGCATTGCAATGGTTCTTCACGGCAAATATCTACCTCATGAGGGATTGAAATAAGCTATCTTCTACATTCCTGCATCAGTACCAAAGCTAGATTGAAACTAAACTACCTTGCGAGAATTGAGTTCGCTTCGGAAGAAGACCAATTGAGGATTTCCAGGCATATGCAGAAAGGTGGGAGGCTTTTATGATGCAAACCTACCCTCAATTGGCTGAAGAAGAAATGATGAAGTTATTCATAAAAACTTTACCTCGCAAACATCGCTATTGGTTGCATGGATTGCACTTTCGTAACTTTAATGAAGTGATCCTATCATGCAAATACTTCTAGTTTACTGGGGCCGAGGAACTCAAAGGTGCTTAACTACAGGACCAACACTATCAAAGTGCTCCTCTTCATAGGGGTTTTCATGGATTTTGGTCCTTTTTATAATCTCATGTTTGTTATCATATCTAGTGTGTTACTATTGCATTTTCCCTTCTAATAATCTAATGTAATTACTAATATTTTGTTTCGCAAGCATGAGGCGGTATTCAAAACCAACCCGATGATGTTATCCAACTATGAAAAGAAAATATCATCCAAGGATAATACTAAGGGCTAGGCTTCCTCATGCTTTCTTCCTCCCAAAGATATATACTTTTGAAAACAAAAAATATTTAATTACCAAAAGCTTTTGTCAAAACAAAATGTTAAATTTAATCCTATTATTTTTTTGACTTTTCACTCCGTGTCTTAGAATATCATCCCATTTGACTTAGCATGACAGGGGGCATTCGAAAATGGTGGCATGTCATGTGAACTTGTCAAACACTTTTTCAAAAAATTAGGGGCAAACAGAAAAGATTATCCCGTTTCAAGAAACAGGTAACCTCCTCCATGCTACTCTCAACCTTCCCATCTTGTAAGTCGCCCCCGGAGCTCTATGCACTCCACCTCACTCCTGCATAACTCTGTCTCAAGTTTAAGCAATATCTTATTCACACAAAGTCCCCGATCAACTAGCCGTTGTGATTCCCGACTTTGACAAGCCAGGAAGCACAAGGAAGGAATTTCTTCTCTTCCTTTGAATTGGCTACTATCAACAAAAAGAAAATACAAACAATTGAGGCGATTTATAGCTCCCTATTTCAGATGACGACTTTAGAACTTGAAAACCTCACTTCTTGCTCCGGGCGCATACACTCCCAAGCAATGATTGCCATCAAGAAACTAGAGAATTTAATTGTCCATTTCAAATTCCATTAAAGCTTGAGGAACCTGACTTTACTCAATGCTACTAACATTCATAGGATCAAAAACAGAGGAAAAATTCCACAGAAGGAAGGTGTTGAAGATGAATCAATGACCATCAATCGTGCACACACGGCCACAAATGAGGAGGGTCAATCAAAAGAGATGTTGAACTGTGTCAAGGCAAAAGGTTGTCATCGACATTCAAATATCCCTAGGAGTTAGCAAATACAAACTCTAGGGAAGGGTAATTTGGTATCACTTCCAATACTCCCTCTCTCTAAACTCGCTTTTGACATATTTTCCCCTAGTGACAGGAAGTATCGGGATTCAACAACCAAACTCAATAGTTAATTTGGGCAAATCAATATTGGCCAAGCTAGCACATGGAAATGACTCATATCGAATTCACATAACTTGGCGTAAAAGGACATGTCATCCAGGACTTTGTGTCCTTCTCGTACTTCGGGTCTATTCCATCATTAATGAGCTAGGGAAGGGTCATGTTATATCGCTTCCAGTTGTTTGACTCCTTAAAGAATTCATGACTAATATGATCCCTCTTATCTATTGCAGGATCACTTCACCGTAAAAAAATGTGGATAACAAATCAATGAGAGACATGTCAAACTCTAATGCACTCTCCCAAGCGAAATGGTGTCCCGAGTATTGCCAAAGCGGATGACAAAAACTTTTCATGCCTCAACTCACATTTGATTTTGGTCAAACTAATTGATTTTGGTCAAACTAATTTGGTCAATCAATGATCAAGTTCCCAATCCCGACTGATCATTCATGTGTCATCTCCTTATTCAATAGGGACAGTTCATCGACACCCATTTGTGAATAACTCCTTTGATATTAAAAATTTAACATATTTCAAAAGCTATTAATAGAATATTTTTGAGTAAATTCAATTATTTGTACAAAAATTCTCATATCTAAAATGCTACATGCCTTTTCCAAATGGATATTGCATGATGATTTTATCTATCTAAATCACTTATTCCACTGAGGATTATCAAAATAGACAGCTGAATGAAGAATATAAAATTGGTCGAGCATGCTAGAAGGGGCGCATCAAGATAATGAAAGGCAAGCCATATCATGCACACAGTCCCTTATCTATACACTTGAGAGATGAGTGGAGAAAATTCCATGTCTGCAAGGTAAAGGGTTCTCTCATGAATGATACAATAACCAAAACAGTGAGGAGCATTTCATTGCTTACCCCCTTGAGCCCCATACACTTGTGAAGTTTTTTTCACACCCTTATCAAGAACCACCCCCACACTGAGGCATATCAGAGACAAGGCGGCATCACAAGGTGAGAAAGCAGATAGAAATTTTCCTGCTCACACTTGTATCAATCTTTAGATATCTTTATTGCATATTGAACACTCACCGTAATTTAAGTGCCCTAAAATGACGAAGAACAATTCTTTTTATGCACTTGTATTCATTGTATAGCCCAATTGAGTATGTAATTTCACCATCACATTGAGGCAAAATAGAAGTTACTACCATTCAAGCAGCATAACCCAGAGTGCTAGTAAAAGATGAAGACTCAAGAGTCTAACAATAGTGTTGTGCTTGAACCTGCCTAGGTTAGTTCCTCAAACAACAAAAATGAAAAACTAAGGGGCATGAAAATGCTGTGCTCCTAGTAAGAGCAAGGTCAATGCCCATAAGATAAGAAAGTTGGAATAAAAACTAGGGGCATGAAAAAAGTAGTGTACCTGGTAAAAGCAAGGCTGATGCCCTAGACAAAAAGTGAATTTAGCCATTGGTACTCCCAAACATAACGGCTATTGTGGTCCAACTAATGGAGCCTCCATGAAGAAGATTCCTCGCTGTGAGAAGAATGACCAGTGACAATGCCAAGGCAATTGTCAACTCTCATCCTTTCACACATGAATCAAACTTATATTACGTCCCATTTTAAAAGTCTCTTTAGACTAGGTACTTCAATTAATGTAGGATTTCATATGTCTATAAGCATCGCTTGAAGAAGTATCTGGCATGTTCAAGACATCTACATTCTAAATGAAGGTTGCCTTTCAAGATTTTCTCTAGTGGAACTCAAATGATACAAAATTAACAAAATTGTCATGCATGAACTACATTTAAATTCATGAATTTTTAGCATGCACAATCATGAGTGTATATTAACAGACATACTCTCAGAGATCCGAGATATCGCTAGGTAAGCATATCCCTATCTTTGCCTCACGGGTACCTACTACTATCCAGGTATCCTTTTTTATTGACATTCGACCTGTTCGAGTTGTCCTCGGATTAGTGAAGCTTGCGATTGTCCAAGTATCCATTTGTCTTCAAGTACCTACCACTGTCTAGGTGCTCTCTTATTAACACTCGACCTGTTTGAGTTGTCTTCGGAGTTTGGGAGCTTGCAGTTGTCCAAGTATCCTTTTGTCTTTGAATACCTACCATTATCTAGATACTTCCTCTTATTGACACTCAACCCGTTTGAGTTGTCCTCATAGTATGGACACCGGTGACTAATCAAGTATCCCGTTGTCTTCAAGTACCTGTCATCGTCCAAGTATGCTTTCTTATCATCATAACATTTGGACCTGCCTAAGTGGTCCTAGATCATAATACTCATGATTATTCAAGTATTCCACTACTTTGTGCACCTGCGGTTACCCAGGTGTTCTAACCCTTTCGAGTGCCTGCGGCCATCCAGGTAAGTCTCATGCTACATTCAAGTTTATGTTGATAGGAGGTGGGAGACCTTCATGAATATGCGAAATACGTCCTTGATATTCCTGTTACCAAGAGGTGGGAGACCTTCAAGAATATCTCAGGTACGTCCTCAATATTCCCAATTATTATGAGGTGAGAGACCTTCACGAATATGTGAGGCGCATCCTCGATATTTCCAATTACCAGGAAGTGAAAGGCCTTCATGAATACTCGAGGCGCGTCCTCGATATTCCAACTACTAAGAGGTGGGAGATTTTCATGAATATTCAAGGTGCGTCCTCAATATTCCAGATACCAAGAGGTAGGAGACCTTAATGAATATGCGAGGTGCGTCCTTGATATTCTAACTACTAGGAGGTGGGAGACCTTCATGAATATGCGAGGCGCATCCTTGATATTCCAACTACCAAAAGATGGGAAGCCTTCCCAAGTATTTAGGGCCTGCAAGCATTCAAGTACTCCTTCGATGCCTATGAATGACTAGGTATCCTCCAAGGTCTCGTACTGGCAATCATCAAAGTATTCCTTCGATACCTATGAATGACCAAGTATTCTCTAGAGTTTAGTACTTGTGATCATCAAAGTACTCCTTCGATGCCTGCGAATGACTAGTTACCCTCCAGAGTTTGTACTTGTGATCATCCAAACCAATGCTTACGAATGACCAGGTATCTTCCAAGGTTCGTACTTATGATCATCCAAGTACTCTTTCAAAGCTTATGAATAACCAAGTACTCCTTCGATGCTTGCAAAGATCTAGATATCCTCTAAATTAGTAGTTGTGAATATCCATGTACTCTTTCAATGTCTATGAAGGTCTAGGTATCTTCCAAAAAAATCTCCCGAGAAAGGTCGGGCAATCAACCAATGTCCTTGATAAAGATCAGACACTAAATAAATAGATACCCCGAGAAAGGTCAGCGCATCCCCCGAGAAAGGTCGGGCAATCAATCGGTGTCCTTGACGAAGATTAGACACCAAATAAACAAATGCCTTGAGAAAGGTCAAGTAATCAACTGGTCTCCCTGACAGATATCAAACACCTAACAAACAGATGCCCTAAGAAAGGTCAGCGCATCCCTCGAAAAAGGTCAAGTAATCAACTAGTGTCCCTAACAAAGATCATACACCCAACAAACATATGCCTTGAGAAAGGTTAGCGCATCCCTCGAGAAAGATCGGGATAATCAAGCGGTGTCCTTGATTAAGATCAAGCACCCACTAAATAGATGTTCTGAGAAACATCAGCGCATCCCCCAAGAAAGATCAGGTAAACAACTCATTGCTCTAATAGGCGACTGAAGGAAGATTTGAGTCCTGGAAAAGCAATTTCCTGTCAAGACAATTGAAAAAATGCTCGGATCCTAGACAAACAACTTATTACTTTAACAGGCGATCGAAGAATGGTTCAAGTCTTGGAAAAGCAATTTCCCATCATGGCAACCGAAGAAAGATTCGAGTCTTGGAAAAAGAAATTTCCTTACTCTATCAAGTAAGATGGTCCACGATACTTGCCAAAAATGAGGTTCACACCCTATCTCACTCATTCATGGTAAGTAACTACATGTATCTTCTTATCTGTCTTAGTATGTATAATGTTATACTACTCTTTTTTTCGCATAGAACACCAGGTCCCAAATAAGATATAATCTACTGCATATGTATGGACAAAATTTAAGTATCAGTTTATCTTTAAATGCAACCTCTGCGAGCTCACCTTCAAAGAGGAGCAATTGTTGACACCTAAATTTTGGCTATATTTATTAATTAGGCCTTAATTTCTTTTTTTGCATCCGTTTATCGTTTTATCTTTTTTTTTTTATCTTTTTCTTTGGATAATAAATAATAACAATAACAATAATAACCAAATAAATAAATAAAAAACAAAAAAGGAAGCAATAGCCGCATGAGGTTGGGCCTTTGCGCCAAGCCTCCTTTACCCCCTTTTGTGCCCGCGTGGGCCCCGAGGGCCCAGCCTATTTTTCCCCAAAGCCCAGCCCCCTTTTCTCCATGTCCCCTTCCTTCCTTGTCTTCTTCCTCATCCCTCAACCAGCACAGCACCTACGGCCGAGGGGGTAGGCCAATGTGTGGCATCCTAGAATTTCTTGCTAGTCATCAGGGGTGCTCAAATTATTGTTTTGCATTAAGACTTTGGCTAAGCTTTTATTGAATAATTATTTGATAGAAAAATTCTACTTTTGGACATGTGGGATTATGGATTGGAATTTATTAAGATAGGTCAAAAAGTTTTGTGATTTATAAATTTCAATTAGGTGTTTATATAATTAAGGATTAGGTAAATTAATAGGATGAGGATGGGCTGGACAATTGATAGCCCAAACCAGCCCATGACGTCACCCCATTTTCGGCCATTTGGGCCTAGCCACGAAGCCTAAGAAGAGGAGCTGCCGTCGCCCATTGCTGGCCCAAGCCCAGCTGAAGATGGAGGCCCATCTTGCATGAAGAAAGCCATGTGTTCCCTCCTAGTTGCCAAGCGTCTTCCATGCAATTAGTAATCATAGCTAATGATGATGGGGAAGGAAATTTGGGGGAGATGATGCTGCCGGCTTAAGTGACAATGAGAGGGAGAGAGAGGGGTTCGTCCGAAGAGAGTGAGAGAGAGAGCTACCGAGAGAAAGCGAGAGAGAAAGGAAGAGAGGAAAGGAGGAGAGCTGCCCGTCGACCGTCCACCGTGCGTCCGTCACTCGTCACCGTCCGTGTGCTGTTGTTTCCTCGATTTAGAGGCAAGTTGGGATCCTTAATATGCTCTTGCATGTTGTATCTAGCATGTGTGTTTGAATGGTGATGAATTTCGGATGTCTAGGGTGTGAAAAACCGAAGTCTTGAGTGGTTGTTTTGAAGTAGAAATCTGTTCTCGAGTAAACAGCCTGACCCAGATTGTTGTAGTGGCTTGTATGTGATGTTTGATTCGGATTTTGGCTTTGACTTCTTCATCAAAGTTGTAGATAACATCTTAAAGTATGACATAATGAAATTTGAGGCAAAATGGACGAGTTTTGAGGGGTGAAACCCTCCCTCTACGAAAATGTTAGACCTGAAGCTGTTTTGTTGACATCTTGGTGATTTTGTGTGCTGCATGTAACTTTTTATTGAGAATTTCACTTTGACCTCTTCATGAGAACATCTTGAAGACTAACATACTCAAAGTTGAGGTAAAACAAACAAGTATAGCCTAGTGAAACGATTTTTCTTTTGAAGACGTTAGATCTGGAAATGTTGTACTGAACTCCAGTGACTTTGTGGAATATAGAGTGACTTTCATTTGAAAATATCACCTTGATACCTGAATAAAAGTTGTATAAGACCTCTTGAGGCAAAACATATCAAAAATTCAGAGGAAAAGATGGAAGATAAGTAGATGAAATCGTGATTTTTCGGAGACTGCTAAACGTGGAATGTTTGGTACTAGGAACAGGGGCTTCAACCGTCCATAATTAATTATCTAGGATGAATCTGACTTCGATGTCTGCATGCAAAATATACTTTAGAGTATTGACTACCACATATTCAAATTTCATAATTTTTTAATGTCATTAGGGTATTTAATCAGAAATATTTCTAAAGCCCTGTAATCTGACGCGTTCGGACTTAATCATTTTCAATGCACGTGTCATATTATTTTATATGAAGCTCTTTTGGCAAAGTGTTCTTCATGAAGTATTTTTATTTATGTCTTCCCTACAACATATCCAAATTTCATAATTTTTGAAGTTCATTTGCCTATTTAAACGAAAATGTTTCGAAAACTGTGCAAGTTAAGTGATTGTGATAATGGTGCTGTGATGTTGGGTCTATACCGTATGATACGAGGGTCTTTCGGTGCAGTGTCCTGTATGAAATATCTGCCATTATGTCTTGACTATCTCATGTTTGAATTTCATAATTTTTAAAGACCATTTGTGTATTTAATGGAAATATTTTCTAAAAATGTGCAAGCTGGATTGTGCGAATTTCAAATGTTGAAATGTATGATTACTTTGTTTTGGATTAGCCCTATTAACTATATTGATTGAGGTGATAGAATCTTGCTGAGCATATGATGATATTTGGCATTGCATATAGAATCAAATGCTTACATCATGTATGAATTTCAAATGTTGAAATGTATCATTACATCATGTGCCATGTTGATTGTGAGACATAAATTGGTGAAAATGAATTTTGATGAATGAGGAAAGCTGTTGGAGGTGGCCGATAATGCCACAGGAGTGTTAGGATGCTCGGTATGTGGGGTGCCGGATGCCCGGTTGTATTGTGATACATGTTGAATTGTCCTCGGGAGTTTCGAGATGCCCGAAATGGTTGGGTGCTGGAAGCCTCGGAGGTTTGTGCCCGACGAATGCCTCGTGATGCCAGTTGGGATGTGAGATGCCCGAGATGTGGAGGTGTCGAATGCCCGTGGTGTGTACCGGAGGTTTTTCTGGCGATGCCAGGTTGGGGTGCGAGTGATAGAATGTGGGATGCAATTACTGGTCCCAGCAAAGAAAGATGTTGTCATCAAAATGAAAGATAAAAGTGGAAACTGAATCATGCACATAAGATATGATGACATATGCATGATTGTATGATATGATGATGATGAGTGCATGGTTATCTGTGCACCCATGGCATGGTATATGACGTGATGATGATGAGTGCATGGTTGTATGTGCACCCATGGCATGATGGTATATGATATGATGATGATGAGTGCATGGTTATATGTGCACCCATGGCATGATGATATATGACATGATGATGATGAGTGCATGGTTGTATGTGCACCTATGGCATGATGGTATATGACATGATGATGATGAGTGCATGGTTGTATGTGCACCTATGGCATGATGGTATATGACATGATGATGATGAGTGCATGGTTGTATGTACACCTATGACATGATGATATATGACATGATGGTGATGAGTACATGAGGATGTATGTACATATGGTATGATGGTGCATGCATGGCTGCAAGGTAAGTGATGCTTGGATGCATGAATGGCATGTACTATGCTATGATTGTTATGATTGTATTGTGAGATGCATTGAGTGGTTTATTAGATCTTTTACTTGCTGAGTGGCTGTACTCACCCCTTTGGGGACCAACATTTCATATTAGAAAGATACCGCTCCCTACTGTCACGCGGGATACCTTCTATGGCCTCCCATCTGATGTGGAGGTAGAGTGTTCAGAGATTGATTGTGTTACCATCCCTAGTCTAACGTTTGTGAGAGTGTGCATGCTGGTCATGTACGATGTGGGCCTAGCTGAGGGCCAGGTCATACAGGAGTTTTTTGTCGGTTCACATCTACCGAGATGGAGTGATTCGGGGGATGTTGTCGCCACCACCGCCCGACGCGCCATGATGGGTGTGATGGCCGCGTGAGGGGTAGAGAGCTGACATTTTTTTAGAGTAGCCGACACTTGTAGATGGGGGATGACACATGATCGATATAAGGGTCGAGATACCTTTTGGGTTGTGGCCAAGTGTAGTTAAGAGTCTTAGCTTTTCTTTTTTGGATGTACCGACCTGAGAAACCCATCATGAATATATGTAAATAAAAAATGGTTCGGCCTTATCTTTGCATATGATGTGTAGTTGGTGTGTATTGCATTATGGTTATTGGAGGGAGAGATGGTGAGACTCAATTATGCTTCCGCTAATAAGTTGCGTTGGGACCGTTTTCAAAAAAAAAAATGCCTATGAACTACGATGCTTCTTCTAAGAGATATAATTAGTGTTCATTTGGTGGAATGATAGGTACTTGTGGTGACCCAAGGTGCTTCAGGGTGCCACACAACGTCGGCTGGAGGACATGTTCCTTAGGCGCCATTAATGCCTACCTTTAATGCCGAGCGTGCCCTGGTGGAGAAGCAGGGATGGGATGCTAGTTCAGCCAAGTGGGTTCGGTCGGCAAGCCAAGGGCCGGTGGCTAAGACTCTCTGTCGATCGGATGCCCCTCACCTATAAATAGGCGGGTGTGACCTCTGTCGATGAACACAAGCAAGCGAACTCAGAGACCTTCCCTGGAGAGACTTCAAGGGAAGATTAAAGAGCGAGGGAGAGAAAGAATGGGTCGCGAGCTCAAACTACCTCCCCCCGAGAGACATGGGGGGAGGCCAGCAACAAGTGAACCCAAGAGGAAGAGAGTGTGAGTGAGGGGGAGAAGGTGCTTAGATTCGTGGGTTACAGGGTAAAAGGGGGCTCAGATGCCGTCGTAGGCCATGTTTGACAACCTGCTGCTACACCCCTTATCGTGATGAGCTAGGGTTTGTCCATTTTCTTCTTTTTTTTAGGGTTGTTTGTTGTGCAGGTTGGGGTCATCAAGCCAGGACTTGCGGCCGTCGGCTTCATGCAAGTTCCGGCCCCCGACCGTCTCGTAGTCCACCTCCCCGTCGGTCCCAATTGCTCGAGCGCCCGAAGTCTTGTCACGATCCAATCTCTAAATACGTCCGATCCTACTCCTCTTAGCCGGCGTCCTCCAAGTGTTTAATAAAAATCCTAAACGAGCTCAGTAGTTGCTGTTGGATTTGCGGGGATCGACGGTGACGTGCGACGATAGGCGATGGGATTGGCTACGATGGCTGGCTAAGCGGAATCCAAGGCGATGTCGACAGAGGCCAGAGCTTCGACCGAGACGAGCTCGGACGCCACTACTATAGATTGCTTGACTCGAGGGTTCCAGAAATCTGGGTCCGCGAAGAAGAAGCCAAGTCGGAATTAGGTTGAGCATGGGCTGTCATCTAGGTAGTTTTTTTTTTCTTTTTTAGGAATTAGGTCGCAAGTACAGAGTCAAGTCGGATGTGGGTCGTCGTTCATGTAGGGATCCACCCGAGCTAGGCCTATGCATGTGGGCTGGCTTATCCTTGGGCCAGGCCCTTATTAATGGAAAATATGATTAATTCGATTTGGGCTGAGTTTGTTTTAAAAAGAAAAGGAAAAGGGGATCCTGGGCCGAGCCCATACTGCAGGCTCGTGCCACAAGCTCGTCTAGGCCACAGGTGGACAACCTAGGTCGGTCCTAACCTGTGAATCCAACCCGGGTCGTTTTATATATATATATTATTATATTATTATAATTAAAAATAATAATCAAAAATTAAAAATAAAAAATAATTTTTTTCCATAAAATCATAAAAATCAAAAATATCTCATGTTTTCCTAAAAAGTCTTAAAAAATCAAAAAAGCCAAAAATGATTTATATTTTCAAAAAGAGAAAAAAATGCTTTTATGTTCAAAAAATAGAAAAAGACCCAAAAAAAAAAAAATTGCTTTACAAAATGCATGGAAAACCCCTCAAAAATCCAAAAAGTCTTAGGGTTTGAACAAGATTAATTATTGGAAGAACATTAATGATTAACTAGTGTAATCAAATCTCCAAACATAGTTTCTCTGGTTACGCTAGAGTAAATATTACTCACAATGTTTCGCTTGGGTTTTTAATTAATCCACCCAAAATTAATTAGTGGCAACTCCTTTTTAAGATTAACTTATAGGTTAAAATATCAAACCATTAAGTCATGAATTGGTGGGCTTGGAAAAGCCCGAGCTAAACCTAATAGACCTAACCAAACTATTAGCCTCCGCAGGCAGCCATCCCTAATCGAGCGTAGAAAAAAGAGGTCATGACACCATTCCATTATGAGATTTTTTTTTTCTTAGATTTTGTCATATTTGTAAGATTTATTGAGTAACTCTATTTAAAGGTTTACAAGAAAACGAAACCACTATCTTTCTTATCTCTGTCATTTATATATTTTCCAATATTTTTCTTGTAATGTGTGCTATGGAAGTTTTCCCATAAGATACTATTTTTTATTTTCTTAATATAAAAATCTGGTGATCGAGATAGGAAAAGGTAAGATAAAGACGGCCAGTAAGTCCTCTCCACTAAGCGTATATTTTTGAAAATATAAAAGGTGGAGAGGGGTGACCAGAACGGAGTTATCTACCCTTTAATTGCTCCCTCCCGGTGCCTAAGTTATTATCAACCATTCATCCTTTCTTTTGGACCAGCATAAACCATTGATCCAATCTAATATAGTCCACCCTCTGCATCGTGACCTCAGATATGCCTTGAAGACCTTGATTAGAATTTTGAGGCTCGAGGATCGACCCTCGTTGCTCTTTTTTCTGATCGAACAATCCCTGCGCTGCGTTTGACCAAGCTTGGCAGGAGCGCACCTGCAACAGCTGAATTCTGGATATCTGGATTGGCGTGACGGCAAGGAAAGATGGATGATGCCTTTCCCAGAACACTCGACAAAGACCCAGACGCCCCTAAGAAAGGAGAAGAAGCACTTGCTCCCAATGTTGACGATACAGCATTGGAAGAAGGAGGTGATCTGGTCGGATTGCACGGTCATAAGGAACGACTGATCAAGTTGCTTCTTAAGGACAACTCCAGAAAGATGGATGTCTTAGTAAGGGGAGGGTCAGGGATGACGGCCTTGGTCAGGAAGGTGTGTGAAGATGGCCGCGTGAGGGATCGTTTTGCTGCCGTCCTCTGGATTAGCGCTCCACAAATAAATTATTCTGGGATGATCCATGAAGAAATACTTCTGCAACTTCTTTTTCCCTCCCAGGATGACTCTGACGCGGATCATCAGGAGGTAAAGTACTTCACAAACTCCTCAGAGAGTAATGACAAAATAATGCTCATTGTGATCGATAATTTAGTCGATCTGAGAGCTCAAAGAACTTTGAAACGAGTCTCACGTTCAATCGAGACAAGCAAAGTGATCTTTATGGCCAGGCGCGACAGCCCAATCAACACATATGGCCGTACATGCGTAATTTACGAACCGGAGGATCTATCTGTAGAGGAGCCATGGATGCATTTTTGTTTGAAGAAATCCCCTTCCGGGGATTCGTCTTCTCCATTGAAGGAAGTTTGCAAACTCTTTCTTAGTAAGTTTGAGGGTCTGCCTGGACCAATTCTCCACTTGCGCAACAGGAAAGGAAGAAATGATGAATGGGCGCCAATGTACCTGCCCCCAGATACCTTCCGCCCGTTGAATCTTACCAAACGAGTATTGGAGATCCTTTCCAATGACGACCGTCTATTCTTCCTTTTGTACTTGAGCATTTTCCCCAAGGATAGCCTGATCAGTTGCAGGAGAGTTTCTCGTTTATGGGCCGCAGAAGGATTTCTACCTGATCTCGGAGAAGCAGAGGGTCTTTTCATTGATCTTCTTGATAGAAAGTGCATCCATCCGGTGCAAAAAAGAAGTGATGGAGAGCTCACCACTTTCCAAGTGGACAATTTTGTGCGAGAGATTATTGCTTCATTGTACTCTCATTGGAACTTGCCTAAAAGCGTAAGATGCCTCTCTGTCCGGGGAACAATCACGGATTTGAATGAAGAGAAAGCCTTCCAACTTCCTTCCAAAGTCGTCCTCGATGTCTCATCCATTGAGGATAAGACAACTACTTCCGAAGCTTCACAGTTGGAGACTTCCAAGACTCCATCGTTTCCATTGGATTTGACGGGTGCGTCTTTCCAAAATGAAGCGTTCGAGCTAACTGAAGCCAGGTACTTAAGCTTAAGGAATGCATCAATCAAAGTAATCCCAGGCTCCATCGGAAAGCTTAAGCATCTAGAATTTTTGGATGCTAAACATAGCTTCGTCACTAAATTGCCTCAGCAGGTTGCAAGACTAAAAAAAATTCGCCACATCTTGATTTATCATCACAAAAAAGATCCCCTAATGGAGAGTGATAACCTAATTGGTTTCAAGGCATTATGTAGAATTGGAAGGCTCAAGCAGCTAGAAAAGCTCTGTTTCGTGGAATCAGACATAAGCATATTGGAAGATCTTGGGAATCTGACAAAATTAAGGCGTTTGGGAATCACCAAGTTGAAAAAGGAACATGGTAAGATGTTGTGTTCTTCCCTTGAGAAGTTAAAGGAGCTAAAGTCCCTCAATGTACATGCGTTTTACAATGACGACATAAGTTAAAGGAGCTAAAGTCCCTCAATGTACATGCGTTTTACAATGACAACATCATTGATCTCCATCGCTTATCTTCACCTCCCAAGTTTCTTAAACATCTCTACTTGTTTGGAGGTTTGGAGAAGTTGCCAAATTGGATATTATCCCACGTTGGTTTGACAAAAATCATATTAAGATGGAGTCAGTTGGAGGAAGATCCCATTGTAACCCTTGGAGAATTGCAAAATCTACTTGAGCTAGAACTGCGTCAAGCTTATGATGGAAAACAATTGGATTTCAAGAAAGGGCAGTTTCCAAAGCTTAAGATTTTACTGGTTGATGAATTGGAAGGGCTTAAATCAATGAGTTTGGAGAAGGATGTTGTTATTGATCAAAAACAGTAAACAAGAAACAGAAAACCAGAAGCTACATTTTTCAGAGAAGAAGAGAAGCACAAAGAAACAGAACACAAACTTGCATACGTCTGTTTTCAAAAGGAAACTATCAAGTATAGAACAACTTAAACAAGAACAATAATTGCTTACAAACCACACACACACATGCAACATATAACTGCACCTAAACGTCCCAATTCACTTCCTAGAAAATAGCAAAAACACTAAATGCATAACTAAATGAACTTGGATGTTTTTTAATAAAAAACAGAGGAAAACAGAGGAAAAAAACAAGACAAAAAACAGCAACAGTGAGACATTATAATCCAACAAACCCTCTTTGGATCAATTGCTGCTACATATTGCTATTTTCTCTCTTAACAGCTCAAATCTTCCAGCCTGAAATGGTTTTGTGAACATATCCGCAAGCTGATCTTCAGATCTGCAATAGACCAACTTAACTTCGCCACTTTGTTGCACCTCACGTGAAAAGAAAAATTTGACTTTGAAATGCTTGGTTTTGCCATGGAAAACTGGATTTCGAGATACTACTAGAGTAGCTTGATTATCCACATTGATTTCGATACAGCCACCGGAATTCAGCCATAAATCTTTCATTATCTTCTTAAGCCACAAAGCTTGATTTGCAGTTGCAATAGCTGCTATCAACTCAGCCTCGCAATAGACTGAGCTACAATCTCTTGTTTTTTAGAACACCAGGAGAAACAAGCAGAACCAAAACTGAAACAATATCCAGACATACTCTTCATGTCATCTACTGAACTAGCCCAGTCACTATCAGAAAATCCTTACAAATTAAACTTCCGATCTTTCTTAAACTTCACACCAAAGAACAATGTTCCTTTGAGATATCTAAAGACCCTTTTTGCTGCAGTCAAATGTAACTGACTAGGACTACTCATAAACCTAGTAAAACACTCACTGCAAATAGAATATCTGGTCTGGTTGCTGTAAGATACATGAGACACCCAATCATACTTCTATACATAAAAGCATCCACTTGCATCTGTTCCATCATTCTTCGTAGCTTCTCTTTAGCAGCCATAGGAGTGCTTACACTTCGACAATCTTCCATCCGAAACTTCTTTAGAATTTCCTTCATGTATTTTTTCTGGCAGATGAAGATCTCATATGAGGCATGTTTGACTTCCAAACCCAAAAAATAAGCCATCTTTCCTAAGTCTGACATCTCAAAAACTGCAAATAGATCTTGCTTCACATTTTCTATTAATTCCATATCATTCCCCGTCACTAATAGATCATCTACATAAAGTGATAGAATTACAACACTATGATTCGCCTTTTTGACATAAAGTGTGAACTCACTTAAGCTTTTTACAAAGCCAAAGTCTTGCAAATATCGATCTATGTTCCCATACCAAGCTCTTGGAGCCTGCTTCAGTCCATATAGAGCTTTCCTCAACCTGTATACACTCTCTTCTTGACCTTTGATATTGAAGTCTTCAGGTTGTTCAACAAAAATCTCCTCCTTAAGCTCTCCATTAAGGAATGCAGACTTGACATCTAAGCGAAATACATGCCACCCCTTCTTCTGCGCAATAGCTAACGGTAGCCTTATTGTATCAAGTCGTGCAACGGAGCAAATGTTTCAGAATAGTCTACTCCCCATATTTGTGCATAGCCTTTCACCACCAGTCTAGCTTTGTCTTTAATAAAAGAACCATCGGGATTAAGTTTTGTTCTAAACACCCACTTAACCCCAATCACATTCTTATCGGATGGTCTGTCAACAAGCTCCCATGTGTGGTTTTTTACGGATCATTGTAATCTCCTCCTTCATTGCTGCAATCCACCTCGATCCTCCTTAGCTTCCATAAATTTATATGGTTCGAGCATTGCCACATTGCTTCTTTCATAGATTTCAGCAAGTGACCTTGTGCCTCTCACTGGTAAATCATCCATCTTGTCTTCCAATCCATCTATAACTTCATCAACCTCTACATGTTGCAGGTTGTTTTCGAACCGCCTTCTTTTCTCGCACTCTTTCCTTCCTTCCAATTCCACTCATCTTCCTCTAGAAAAACAACATCTACGCTTTGAGCCACATTTCCTATCATAGGGTAAAAATCCTATAAGCCTTTGATTGGAGGCGTACCAATGAAGATTCCAAGCTCGGCTCTTTTATCCAACTTGTTCCTCTTGACTCGAGGAACATGAGTATAACACAAACATCCAAAAACCTTCAAATTCTTCACATAAGGTTTAACACCATACCAGACTTCAAAAGGTGTTGACCTCTCTAAGGCCTTTGTGGGCAATGTTCAATAGGAACACGTTTGCAAGTATTAGCCGCCTCGGCCCGTAACTTCGTAGGCAACATCTTCTCCGCATCATACATCCGGCCATCTTCATAATGCTTTTGTTTTTCCTCTCACCGACCCCATTCTCGTTGAGGTGAATAGGGAGCAGTGAACTGTTGCACAATTCCTACTTGCTCACAATTCAACTTAAACTTGTGAGCAAAAGTATACTCGAACCATTATCAAACCTGATCATTTTAATTTTCTTCCCACTCTAATTCTCAACTAATGCTTTAAACTTCACAAACACATCAGCAACTTCAGACTTGGCTCACGTAAAATAAATCCAACTCATCTTAGTCATATCATCGGTGAAGGTAATGAAATACCTGTTACCATTGAGAGAAGACTTAGACATAGGTCCACATAGATCCGTGTGGAATAATTGCAGCTTCTCACATGCTCTCTGACCTCCTCCTTTGAAAGGAAATCTGGCTTGCTTGCCAAGAAGACAAGTTGTGCCTTTGTGGAAATTCCTCCTCCAAACTTGGTAGGTCATCCGCCAAGCTATTTCTTTGCATAAACGACATGCTCTTCCTATGAACATGCCCAAGTCTTTTATGCCATATCTCTGCATTTTCTTCTTTACACTTTAAAGCCATTTATTGCATCTCTTGTGGCTTGAACATGAAACTCTTGTCCTCCATTGGAATTCTTAGCACTTCTTTGCTATCTGCATTATTAATAAGACATTCCTTCCCTTCGAACTTCACTTTATAGCCCTTCTCAACTAATTAACCAACACTTAACAGATTATGGTCAATATTTGACACAAAAAGAACATCACTAATCAGCTTCACCTCCCTGATTTCCTTCAATAGCCACAGTACCCTTCCCTTGCACTTCGATATACTTTGTTTGTTGCCAATTCGACTCGACGAACCCGATTGACTGTCTAGACTCCTAAACAGCTTCGAATTGCTAGTCATATGATTGGTACAGCCACTATCCACCAGCCATGCATCATTCTCAGTAGAAGATTCAGAAAAAGAAGCTACAAACAAGTGCTCTTCCTCAGTTTCATTCGCTACTACCTGGGCTTCTCCTGCTTGCTGGTAATTTTTCTCTTTGCAGATGGCTTCCATGTGACCCAACTTATGACATCTTCTGCACCTAGCATCAGGCTTTCTCCAACATCTAAAAAACTAATGATTAGTTCAACTGCAGTATTGACAAGGCTTTTTGTTCTTCTTCCATTTGCTAGACCCACCAGAATTTCCTTCTTTTGCTACAAACTTGGAGTCACCAGCATTTTCTCTAAGCTGAATCCATTTCTTCCCATTGCCTCCATCATTTGATATCACTCTAGCTTGCAGCGCACCCTCTACAAACTCTTCTCTTTTCATCAGTCTTCTGTGCTCCTATGCCCGCAGAGCATTTAATATTCTCGCAAGCTTTATATCGGGTAAGTCTCTTGTACTTTCCAGAGACGCTATGGTGGCCTCGAACTTCTCTCGGAAGAGACACTAGGATCTTCGAACAAGCCCTGTCATCCTTCAAGTCAGTCCCTAAAACTCTAATTTTATCAGCTATCCCCACTAGCCTATCAAAGTCTTCCTTCACTAACTCAGACTCTTTCATCTGCTTTGTCTCTCAAATTCTCTCAACAGATTCAGCACCTTCATACCTCTTATCTTCTTATCTCCTTCATATTCTTCCTTCAATAAGTCCCATGTGGCCTTTGCAGAGTCACACTTCATAATTCTAGTAAAGATGGTAGGTGAGATAGCAGCATACAGGCAAGATTTTGCCTTGGCTTTTATTGTGGTTCTCTCTTTATGAAGTTTGATTTGATTCATGGTCAGATTATATGGAAGTGGAGCAACTTCATAATCATCCTCCACAGCTTCCCATAGATCATGACCCTTCAAAAATGTCGTCATCTTAACAGCCCAGGCTTGAAAATTTCTCCAGTAAATACTGGAGAAGCCATCGCAGAGAAACCACTCGGCCTTGTCTCCATCACCCTTTAACTTCTTTACACTTCGATACTTGCTTTACTTCATAGTCCCTCAAGATCATTCATGCTCTGATACCACTGTTGTTATTGATCAAAAATAGTAAACAAGAAACAGAAAAGCAGAAGCTATATTTTTCAAAGAAGAAGAGAAGCACGTAGAAACAGAACACAAACTTGCATACGATTTGTTTTCAAAAGGAAACTGTCAAGTACAGGACAACTTAAACAAGAACAATAACTGCTTACAAACCACACACACACGTGCAACATATAACTGCACCTAAACGTGCTAATTCACTTCCTAGAAAATAGCAAAAACACTAAATGCATAACTAAATGAACTTGGCTGTTTTTTCAATAAAAAGACAGAGGAAAACAGAGGAAAAAACAAGACAGAAAACAGCAGCACTGAGACATTATAATCCAACAAAGGAAACAATGTCGAGGCTTGAAAAGATAACCATCAGCTGCTGTCGATGGTTGGAAAGGACACCCTCCGGTATCAAACACATTCCCACAATCCAAAAGCTCATGGTTTTTTATATGTCTCATGAATTCTACGACAAGGTACGAGCAGACCATAAGAAAGGTGGCCATGAAAAATTTGTGCACATACCAGAAGTCTATTTCACCCGATGGAGGGCTGGCCACTGGGAAGCCCATCAAGTGGAAAGCACTGATGAAACCCATAGTTCCCATCAGGTAGAAAGCACTGGTGAACCCCATAATTCCAATGACGAGACCCAGGTGGAAAGCACTGATGAAGCCCATCAAGTAGAAAGCACGGATGAAGTCCATAGTTCCCATCACGCAGAAAGCATCGATGAACCCCATAGTTCCCATCAGGTGGAAAGCACTGATGAAGCCCATCAGGTAGAAAGCACGGATGAAGCCCATTGTTCCCATCAGGTGGAAAGCACTGATGGAATCCGTCTTTAAAGAATTCTATTTAAATTTTTTTGAGTAGAAACGAAAACTCCGTGTTACCGTGGATTTTGAGTCGTTGTTGAGTGCGCTAACTGTTTCTAAATCTTGTTCATGAGTTTGTTTATATAAATTTTCCTAAGCATGTTTAAATTACTTCATCGTGGCAATTGTCTTGATATTATGTTATGATTGGATTAGTTTATACAATTCATTATGAGGTAACTGTCTGCAAGTGATTGCATTATGTAAATTATTAATGTTCAAGTAATATCTATCAATAAGTGTTGTTTATCTACCAATTAACGCCTCTTTTAATAATCAGGAAATGGAGAAGTGATTAGGTTATGATTACGAAGTGTTTTTGAGCTTTCGAGGACCAAAAACTCATATGGGTATTTGTTGGATTATAATGTCTCGGTGCCACTGTTTTCTGTCTTGTTTTTTCCTTTGTTTTCCTCTATTTTTTATTAAAAAACAGCCAAGTTCATTTACTTATGCATTTAATGTTTTTGCTATTTTCTAGGAAGTGAATTAGCATGTTTAGGTGCTTTGTAAGTAGTTATTGTTCTTTTTTAAGGTGTCTGTACTTGACAGTTTCCTTTTGAAAACAGACGTATGCAAGTTTGTGCTGTTTCTCTCGTGCTTCTCTTCTTCTCTGAAAAATATAGCTTCTGGTTTTTGTTTCTTGTTTACTGTTTTTGATCAGTAACAAAGTGGTATCGAGCATGAATGATCTTGAGGAACTGTGAAGTGAAGCAAGTATCGAAGTGTAAAGAAGTTAAAGGGTGATGGAGACGGGGTCGAGTGGTTTTCTGCGATGGCTTCTCCCGTATTTACTTGAGAGAATTATCAAGCATGGGTTGTTAAGATGACAGCATTTTGGAGGGTCATGATCTGTGGGAAGCTGTCGATGATGATTATGAAGTTGCTCCACTTCCAAATAATCCGACCAAGAATCAAATCAAACTTCATAAAAGAGAACCACAAGAAAAGCCAGGGGCAAAATCTTGCCCGTATGCTCTTGTCTCGCCTACCATCTTTACCAGAATTATGAAGTGTGACTCTGCAAAGGCCATATGGGACTTCTTGAAGGAAGAATATGAAGGAGATGAGAAGATTAGAGGTATGAAGGTGTTGAATCTCTTGAGAGAATTTGAGAGACAGCAGATGAAAGAGTCTGAGTTAGTGAAGGAATACTCTGATAGGCTAGTGGGGATAGCTGATAAAATCAAAGTTTTAGGGACTGACTTGAAGGATGAAAGGCTTGTTCAGAAGATCCCGTGTCTCTTCCGAGAGAAGTTCGAGCCACCATAGCGTCTCTGGAAAATACAAGAGACTTGCAGAATTATTAAATGCTCTGTAGGCACAAGAGCACAGAAGATTGATGAGAAGAGAAGAGTTTGTAGAGGTTGCGCTGCAAGCTAAAGTGAAATCAAATGATGGAGGCAAAGGGAAGAAATGGATTCAGTCTAGAGAAAATGCTGGTGACTCCAAGTTTGTAGCAAAAGAATGAAATTCGGGTGGGTCTAGCAAATGGAAGAAGAACAAAAAGCCTTGTCAATACTACAGTGGAACTAATCATCTGTTTTTTAGATGTTGGACAAAGCCTGATGCTAGGTGCAGAAGATGTCATAAGTTGGGTCACATGGAAGCCATCCGCATAAAGAAAAATTACCAGCAAGCGGAGAAGCCTAGGTAGCGGTGAATGAAATTGAGGAAGTGCACTTGTTTATAGCTTCTTTTCTGAATCTTCGTTGGGAATGATGCATGGCTGGTGGATAATGGCTGTACCAATCATATGACGGCAATTTGAAGTTTAGGAGTCTAGACAGTCCGTCGATCCGATCAGTCGAATTGGCAACGGACAGTATATCGAAGTGTAAGGGAAGGGTACAGTGGCTATTGAAGGAAATCAGGAGGTGAAGCTGATTAGTGATGTTCTTTTTGTGCCAAATATTGACCATAATCTGTTAAGTGTTGGTCAATTAGTTGAGAAGGGCTATAAAGTGAAGTTTGAAGGGAAGGAATGTCTTATTAATAATGCAGACAGCAAAGAAGTGCTAAGAATTCCAATGGAGGACAAGAGTTTCATGTTCAAGCCACAAGAGATGCAACAAATGGCTTTAAAGTGCAAAGAAGAAAATGCAAAGATATGGCATAAAAGACTTGGGTATGTTCATAGGAAGAGCATGTTGTTTATGCAGAGAAATAGTTTGGCAAATAACTTGCCAAGTTTGGAGGAGGAATTTCCATGGTCTGCGTAACTTGTCTTCTTGGCAAGCAAGCGATTTCCTTTCAAAAGAGGAGGCAAATTAGTCCACACAGATTTATGTGAGAGCATGTGAGAAGCATGTGAGAAGTTGCAATTAGTCCACACAGATTTATGTGGACCTATGTCTAAGTCTTGTCAATGGTAGCGAGGTATTTCATTACCTTCACTGATGATATGACTAGGATGAGTTGGATTTATTTTCTGCGAGCCAAGTCTGAAGTTGCGATGTGTTTGTGAAGTTTAAAGCCTTAGTAGAGAATCGAGTGGGAAGAAAATTAAAATGCTCGGGTCCGATAATGGTTCCGAGTATACTTCTCACAAGTTTAAGTTGAATTGTGAGCAAGCGAATTGTGCAACAATTCACTGCTCCCTATTCACCTCAATGAGAATGGGGTCAGTGAGAGGAAAAACAGAAGCATTATAGAGATGGCCAGATGTATGATGCAGGAAAAGATGTTGCCTAAGAAGTTCTGGGCTGAGGCAGCTAATACTGCGGTGTTCCTATTGAATAGATTGCCCACAAAGGCCTTAGAGAGGTCAACACCTTTTAAAGTCTAGTATGGTGTTAAATCTTCGTGAAGAATTTGAGGGTTTTTTGGTGTTTGTGTTATACTCATATTCCTCGGGTCAAGAGGGACAAGTTGGATAAAAGAGTTGAGCTTGGAATCTTCATTGGGTATAGTCTCCAATCAAAGGCTTACAGGATTTTTCACCCTATGACAGGAAAGGTGACTGTAAGTAGAGATGTTGTTTTTCCAGAGGAAGATGAGTGGAATTGGAAGGAAGGAAAGAATGCAGAATAGCAGCAGTTCGAAAAACAACCTGCAACAAATGTAGATGTTGATGAAGTTATAGATGGATTGGAAGATAGTATGGATGATTTACCAGTGAGAAGCACAAGTTCACTTGCTGAAATCTATGAAAGAAGCAATGTGGCAATGCTCGAACCATCTATCTTTGTGGAAGCTAAGGAGGATCAGAGGTGGATTGCAGCAATGAAAGAGGATATTGCAATGATCCGTAAAACCACACATGGGAGCTTGTTGATAGACCATATGATAAGAATGTGATTGGGATTAAGTGGGTGTTTAGAACAAAACTTAATCTTGATCGTTCTGTTAATAAACACAAAGCTAGACTGGTGGTGAAAGGCTATGCATAAATATGGGGAGTAGACTATTCTGAAACGTTTGCTCCTGTTGCACGACTTGATACAATAAGGCTATTGCTAGCTATTGCAGCAAAGAAGGGGTGGCATATAATTCAGTTAGATTTCAAGTCTGCATTCCTAAATGGAGAGCTTGAGGAGGAGATTTTTGTTGAACAACCTGAAGGCTTCAATATCAAAGGTCAAGAAGAGAGTGTATACATGTTGAAAAAAGCTCTATATGGACTGAAGCGAGGCTCAAAGAGATTGGTATGGGAAGATAGATCGATATTTGCAAGACTTTGGCTTTATAAAAAGCTTAAGTGAGTTCAATCTTTATGTCAAGAAGGTGAATCACGGTGTTGCAATTCTATCACTTTATCATCTTGCAGATATGTTCACAAAACCACTTCAGGCTGGAAGATTTGAGCTGTTAAGAGAGAAAATAGGAATCAGAAAGAAGCAAGCGATCCAAGGAGGAGTTTGTTGGATTATAATGTCTCGGTGCTGTTGTTTTCTGTCGTGTTTTTTCCTCTGTTTTCCTTTGTTTTTTAATTAAAAAACAGCCAAGTTCATTTAGTTATGCATTTAGTGTTTTTGCTATTTTCTAGGAAGTGAATTAGCACGTTTAGGTGCAGTTATATGTTGCACATGTGTGTGTGGTTTGTAAGCAGATATTGTTCTTGTTTAAGTTGTCCTGTACTTGACAGTTTCCTTTTGATAATAGATGCATGCAAGTTTGTGTTCTGTTTCTCTGTGCTTCTCTTCTTCTCTGAAAAATATAGCTTCTGGTTTTCTGTTTCTTGCTTACTGTTTTTGATCAGTAACAACAGTATTGTTGATTTCCTTTACGCTAGCATGAATAATATTGGAATTCGGGTATATTGGGGATGATGAAGAGATTTGCTATGGCGAAGAGATTAGCTACCAACGTTTGCGAATAATTGAGCAATCAAAGATCTCAATACCAATTTTTTCTAAACGATATGCCGAGAGTCCACTGTGCCTCATGGAGTTGGTCAAGATGGTGGAGAGCAAGAAGACAATGAGACATAAAATTATGCCCTTTTTCTATGGCGTCACACCATCCGAGGTAAAATACCAGACTAGGGACTACAACGAAGCTATTGTTTCTCATGAAGAAAAGCAGCGATATGATAATAAGACTATCAAGAAGTGGAAGGCTGCTCTCAGGGAGGTTGGAGCACTAAAGGGATGGGACCTCCTTTACAGGTATTTAATTACATCATGAACAGTCTAGTTACTTTAGATGCATTATTTTGTTAAGCAAAACTTAATGTCTTGATGCTTTTTCCTCCAATATTTTTCAAAGGCAAAGGTGAATTTGTGCAAGAAGTTGTCAATGATGTTTTGGTTGGGTAGAAAATTGCCTACTTGGAAGTATCTGATTGCTTAGTTGAAGCACGTGATCATGTGAATACAATCATGAGACTGATAGGTGCACACAACCATGAAACAAAGATAGTTGGAATCTATGGTATTGGTGGCGTAGGAAAGACTACTCTCGCCAAAATAGTGTACAATAAACTTCTTGATGATTTTGATAATTGTTGCTTCCTTTCTAACGTTCAAGAAACAAAGATTACGCGCTTGCAAAATCAGCTCATATCGACCATCCTTAGATAACAACGGCTTGATATCCACAACATCATGGAAGGGAAAATGGTGATTAAGCAAAGGTTATGCTCTAAAAAAGTGCTTCTTCTACTTGATGATGTTGGCCATGCAAGTCAACTGGACGCACTCATGCAAAAGTGTGAGTTGATTGGTAAGGGAAGCAAGATAATCATTACTACAAGAGATTGCGGAATTTTCGAAAGGCCTATAGTTATTAAAGGGATTTACGAACTTACTAGACCGGATGATAAACATTCTCTTCAACTTTTCAGCGAATATGTCTTTAGAAGAGATTAACCTGTAGAGCAATACTTATCTCTCTCTCAAAAAGCAATAAATATTTGTGGCGGTCTTCCTATACTTCTTGAGACTTTAAGTTCTCTTATGGTTTTATGTGATGGGCTTAAGGCCTGTCCACCCATGTTGGACCTAAAAGCCCGGCCCACAATATTAGGGCCCATGGATGAAGGGGTACATTCCATTCTGTTGGAGGGATGTATAAAAGGAGAAAGAGAGAGGGAGGAACACAAATGTTGGCATAACGTACGTTCCTCTCCCTCTCTCCCTCCAAAAAGAAAACCAAAAGCGCTAAAGGCGACGCCGTTTTCTCTTCAAGGCCAATCAACGTCATCGGATCGAACGAGATCGGTTTTCTCTTCCTTTTATCGGCATTGGTGTTTAATCTATGGCTAACAAGGTACACTCGATTCCGTGGTGTCCTTTACGATCAGTGATACATGTAATTCCTGGGCTTATCTTTCGCATTCGTTTTAGAGGTTCGATTTAGTGTCGAATCCGATTTTTGGGAATCCGACAATCTCAACATTGGTATCAAAGCCCTAGTTCACGTTTTCCCAACCCTTTTCATGTTTTTTGATTGATTTTTCGCGAAAGTAATCGGCCGGTACGGATCGGGGCAAGAAATCCTAACACCCGAGCGCTGTTCGTCCATTTTTTCGAATCTCTGTAAGTCAAAATTAATTTATGAAGGCATAGGGTGAAAGAGATCGTCGAGACGAGTCCATCGACATGTCGTGCGCCGCCAGGCGACGCTAGACACGCCCACACACGCGGCCGTGGCGCTGCGCGTGGGCGCGACGTGCCCGGTGCTGGCTCGGCCAGCACATGCGCCACACGTGCCGATCGACGAACTGGCACGTGCGCGCCGCCAACGGCGAACCAGCACGCGCCGGTCGGCGAACCGACGCGTGCGACGTCACGCACCGACATCACCAATGATGTCATCGCCGACGATCCGTTAGCCGACCGGTTCACGGCCGGCGACCCGACCAAGCGACCCGACCCGACCGGACCCGACATGTGCAGAAACCAGGCGCGTGCCGCACATGTGCTGGATGACGTTTGCGTGACGTCAGCCTGCGCACGCGCGTGGCACGTGCTGATCGGTTCGTCCGACGACCAGTGACCTGACCATTGACCGTTGACTCGATGACCGTTGACCGTTGACCTCCATCAACCGTTGACCGTTGACCGACAACCGTTAACCCTATGACCATTGACCATTGACCATCGTTGAACGTTGACCCGAAAAAAAAATCTTTTCAATTATGTCGTGGTAGGTTATAGGTAATCCATTTTTTATTGTGCATTTGTTGCATGAATCATGGAAAATTATGTATTTTCCCTTATGTTCATTATGGATTATAAGTGATCCATTTTTTAGTTATGCATTTGTTGTAGGAACTATGATGCGTTATGCACCGATACCGCAATCCCGAGAACGGACGCGGGAATTGCAAGAGTTAAAAGGCTGATGACATAGTTAGCTAATTATTGGTGGCATGACGGTGATTTAGTATCACATGTGGTCGGGTCAATCAAATGATACAGAAATCATCCGGAATAGTTATCTTATGTCGGATTTTGAGAAGGTCCCAACTTTGATGAACACTCTTCCACCTGAATGGCAAGCAGTGTTAGATCGGCTATGGGAGGTTAACGTGGTCCCGAGTTATAGGAAGCTAGTGGTAGCTTTTGTTAGAGAGTACTATAGGATTGAGTTGACCAAGACTTCGACCCTTAGATTGAGCTCCACATGGCGCATAGTGAATGCACCTTGAAGGCAACATGAAAGCTCTCCAAAAGTTTATCCATGGTTGGCAAATGTGCCTTCAAATTTCTCTGATATTTTGACTGATAGATTAGAAGGGACATTCCCTACTTATTTCTTAGATTAGTTTGAGATGTTTTTGGGTGTGAATATCTCTTTCGATGTTGATATTTTCTCTATATATATTGCTTAGTGTAATTGATAATTGTATTATGTGAAAGCATTGTTATTCTTTTGGATGTCGAATATTATTTGCTTTCTATTATTGATGACTACTGTGGGTAGCTCATAGAAGTTTTTGTAACTTCATAGAATTTATTTAGAATAAGACAATTATATTAATAATAATTTTGAGTTAGGATTTTGGAGGATGATTGGAAACATAGTGACCTTTTGATTCTAAAACCTTACTTGAAATTGTTCATTGATATGATGGGTATGTGCAAAGTGGATGCATAAATGATAGACATTAATTATTTGTGCATATATGTCTCGATGTGTTTAGATCGATGGTTTCAGCAACTAAGAACGTAATTGCTGATATGAACGGCAACAATTGTAAAATATTGAATATGAAGATTCAATATGTGTTGGAAAAGCAAGAAGCACTGGAAGTTCTTGACCATATTATGGAAGATCTTGAGGATGCCATGCGTCACCTTGAGCTAGCTGAGGACCGCCTAACAGTATTTGAGCCGAAAAATAGATATTTACAATGCTGGTTCTAGCTCAGAAAGGGCTTTGAGCTCTAAGTGCAAGCGTATTGATTCGTTCAATATGTGGGAATGCAAAAGATCAAGTCCTTGTTGCAAGAAATCAAAAGTTAACCAACACAAGAGAGGAAAATGTCCTTAAGTGAAGAAAATGTCTAGAGTGAGATGTTACAATTGTGATAAGAAGGGTCGCCATGCTCGTGACTGTCGTGAGCCAGAGAAGGTATACACCTCTTGTACATTTGAGAACTTTGCTTATGTGTCAAGTTCTGTATCATTGGCTGAATCTAATCCTTTGTGGAATGTAGATTCAAGAGCGACAGACCATGTAGTGAAGGGTAGAGAATCCTTCATGGAATTCCGATGATACCAACTGGAACTAAGTGGATCTATGTGGGAAACAACTCCAGAGCTGAAGTAAAGGATTGGCACCGCCAACCGAACATGCGTGGTGGACGCACTTTGTTCCAATATGCTCGGGAGATTCGTCGAAATTTAAGTGTTTATTTCTGGTGTTGGTTGAGCTTGGTTTTAGTGTGAACTTCCATAATAGCCGTGTAGATTTGTATTTGGATACAAACTACTATGATTGTGGTCACTTTCTGAATGGTTTTATTGTACTAAATGTTGACTGTAGTGATGTCAATATTTGTTATTCCCTTGTTTCACGTCTTCTACTTCATATGATAATGATGTGATTATATGGCATGCTAGACTTGGTCATATTGGTCAATAACGTATGAATAGACTAGCCAAAGAGGGCTTGTTGGGCAGCATTGAAAAAGTCGATTTGCCTATATGTGAGTATTGCCTGGTAGGGAAAACGACAAGGAAACCATTTAGAAAAGATAAAAGAGCTGAATTTCCTCGCATTTAATCCATTCGACGTCTATGGTTCAATGAATGTGAGAGGAAGGCATGGGAGCTGTTTATTTCATCACTTTAATAGATGATTATACTCGATTCGGATATGTCTATTTGATTTCTCATAAATATGAAGCATTAAGTTGTTTCAAAAGGTTTATGAACTTGGTAGAAAATCAATTAGACAAGAAAATAAAAGCATTGAGATTTGATTGAGGTTGAGAATATTTATCTGATGAGTTCAGAAAATTATGTGATGAAAAAGGAATAGAAAGACAGTTGTCTATTCCATATACTCCTCAACAAAATGGTGTTGTAGAGAGAAGAAACAGAACCCTATTGGAAATGGTTAGGTTCACGATGGCGCATGCTAACTTACCTATCACTTTTTGGAGTGATGCGTTGTTAACTTACGCCTATATACTTAACCGGGTGCCTTCCAAATCAGTTATTTCCACTTTATATGAGTTATGGACAGGTAGAAAACCAGACTTAAGTTTTCTTAAGCCATGGGGTTGTACCTTTGCCTATACTCATGAGTCCTCTCACAAGTTTGGGAAATTGGGTCCCAAAGAAAAGAAAAATATTTTAATGAGATACTTTGAACACTCGAAAGGGTATGTGTTCATAGGTGAGTAGGAAAGTGGGAGTATAATTGAATTTGAATCATGAGATGTCACATTCTTAGAGGATGAATTTCCTAAGAAGGGAGAAATGGGTGAAGATTATTCCCTATTTGAAACCTTGGATTAAGATAATGATATTAGTGGAGTTCGTCTTAGTGGGAGTAATATGAGAAGTGATGAATTGAATTCAACTCATTCTCAATTGCAACCACATGATGAGACAACGCCATCATAATCTAATCCTAATGGGAGCATAAATGGGAATGATGTGGTAAGTGTACAATCTCCCATACAGCGAACAAGTTGCCAAAGTATTCCCCGTTGACGTTTTGACATTGAAGGGGAAACTTTTATGATTGCTCCACAAGATGAGGATGAGTCAAGAAATATACATGAGGCTTTAAGTTGCCCTAGTGAGGAAAAATGGATTCATGCAATGGAAGAGGAAATGGAGTCAATGAAATCAAACCAAGTCTGGAATTGGTTGATCTTCCAAAAGGACGCAGAGCTATTGGGAACAAGTGGATTATCAAAATAAAGTGAAAGGCTAATGGCTCGATAGAAAGGCATAAGGCTCGCCTTGTGGCGAAGGGGTATAATCAACAGGAAGGAATTGATTATGAAGATACATTTTCTCCTGTAGTGAGATTTACCTCGATTCGCATTATTCTGGCAATAGTAGCTAGTATGGATCTTGAATTACATCAGATAGATGTAAAGACAGTTTTCCTCAATGGAGAATTAGAGGAAGAAATATATATAGAACAACCTGCTGGTTTCATAGTGAAAGGCCAAGAATATAAGGTATGTCGACTTTTTAAGATAGATATACGGCCTTAAAATCATCAAGACAATGGCATATATGTTTTCATAATGCCATAATGACATGATTTTACAATGATTGATGAGGATCATTGTGTATATATCAAAAGATCCAATGATCAATTTGTGATCATATGTTGATGATATACCGATTGCTAGACGCAATATGGAGTTTGTTAATCTTGTCAAGAGTTTGTTGTCTTCCAACTTTGAGATGAAGGATATGGGTGAGGCTGCATACATTCTTGGAGTTAAGATTTCAAGAGATCGTTCGAAGAGATCGTTGTCTCTTTCGCAAGAAACATATATAAATAAGGTTCTTGAACGATTTCGTATGCAAGATTGTAAACCCATAGACACTCCTATTGCAAAAGGTGAAAGATTGAGCCACAAACTATGTCCAAGGACTCCACAAGAGAAGAAACAAATGAAACATGTTCCTTATGCTAGTGCTGTTAGAAGCTTTATGTACGTTATGATGTGTACAAGACCTGACATATGTTTTGCAGTTGGAATGGTGAGTGGTTACCAATTCAATCCAGGTCAAGCACATTGGAAAGCCATTAAAAGAATACGAAGGTATCTAAAGGGGACTGCTAATTATACGCTGAGTTATTAAGGAAATGATATGTGACTTTAAGGCTATTCTTATGCTAATTGGAGAGGAGATTTAGATGAAAGGAAATCTCTCTCTAAATTTGTTCTCTTACCGAATAATGGCACCATATGTTGGAGCAAAGTAAGAAACAAATGTGTATAGCCTTGTCCACGATGGAAGTTCTGTTCGTGGCATTATCAGCAGTAGTATAAGAAGGTGTTTGGCTTAAGAGATTTTTGGATCATTTAGGTGTTATTGGAAGTGCTACAGATTCATTGTTGGTTAACTGTGATAGCCAAGCAGCAAAAGCGTACACTAAAGATCCAAAATATTATGGCAAGACCGAACACATAGATACCAAGTATAATTTTGTAAAGGATATGGTTGCACGAAAAAGACGTGAACTTAGAGTATATACAACGCATAGAATGGTAGCGAGATCCTATGACAAAGCCAATACCTAGAGATGTGTTTGTGGCCATATGAAATCTCTAGGATTGCGTAGAGGCCGATGTACCGAATATTGTAATTTCCTAAGTGTTCACATTTGATGAATTTGTGTTTTCATCATTAATGCCTATGAATCTTTGTTTGATCTTTATGCATCTTAATGCTCAGTGCATTACTTTAAGTTGAGAAAGTATGTCGGACAGATATAAGATTAGCCCACTCACACGGGTAATCGCCTCTATTTTGTATGATAAATAGAGATAAGACTGTTTTTAAGCTTATTATCTAGGTGATAATCCATAGCTCAAGCTTAAAATATGTATGTCGCCTTAACTGGGTGTTACGATGAGGACATACTTACTATGTTCGAAAGTAAAATAACCCACATATTTTACTTTATCTGTCTAAGATGCGAGATGTAAGTTCTGATGAATTTTGTGAATGAGTAGATGCGTGAACTCAAGTTAGATATTGGGTATGTCTGAACTATCATCTGTATGTATTTAAGGTGTAGGCATACGCTCTATGGGAACGAAGTTAATACCCTAATACGTATTTCATACTGCATATGCATGAGTCGACCAATAAGAGTGGCAAAAGTTTGATCTCAACTTTTATGCCGTGTAAGAATCTTGAGGAAAAGAGTTCCTGAATTTTTAATCCCCTCATGACTCTTACTTATTCTCAGGATTTCTATTTAATGTTTGCTATCTTAGGATGTTGCCAATGGTCATGAGTTGATTCGATCTAATGGGGCATTTCTAGAAAAAGCAAGCTAAACTAAAATTGAGAGTTTGAAGGAAAGAGGAAGATCGATTTTGAAGAATCACATTGTAGTTTTGTATTCACTAGTTAACCAATTATGACTATCTATATATATATCATTGTTTAAAATAGATCAAGATAGATATAAATGTGATCGATCGATCTAGGATACTGCATATTAAATCTACTCAAGATGTGATGCCCATTATGAGTTACTATATATTCCTAATAGATCTATGGCAACGAGCTCTCAAAGTATGCTGGTAGCACGGATTATTCACCAGTATGAATGTTGAAGAGAAGTAAAGAGAATCATGTTCGGCCCATCATGTGCGAGTGGGAGATGATGGTTTTATGTGATGGGCTTAAGGCCCGTCCGCCCATGTTGGGCCTAAAAGCCCGGCCCACAAGATTAAGACCCATGGATGAAGGGGTACGTTCCTTTCTGTTGGAGGGACGTATAAAAGGAGAAAAAGAGAGGGAGGAACACAACTGTTGGCATAACGTACGTTCCTCTCCCTCTCTCCCTCCAAAAAGAAAACCAAAACGCTAAAGGCGACGCCATTTTCTCTTCAAGGCCAATCGACGTCATCGGATCGAACGGGATCGGTTTTCTCTTCCTCTTATCGGCATTGGTGTTTAATCTGTGGCTAACAAGGTACGCTCAATTCCGTGGTGTGCTTTACAATCGATGATACATGTATTTCTTGGGCTTATCTTCCGCATTCGTTTTAGAGGTTCGATTTATTGTCGAATCCGGTTTTTGGGAATCCCATAATCCTAACATTCTCTTTTATTTGGAAAGAATTTAGAGGAGTGAGAGACCACATTAAAGGAGCTAGAGGAGTTCTCTCAAGAGGATGTTCAAAGGAAGTTGATGATCGGTATCCAGGCATCAATTGAAGACCAAAGAAAAGATGATGGAATAAGCTTTATTCAACAAGAAACGCAGGTAAGTGATGCGGCTTAGTTCCCGTTTAAGAATATTGCTCACCATCATATTCGTTTTAATTTTCATTTCTATAAGAGTCGATTTATTTCCCGTGCACTTTCATATGTGTTTATTGATGGTTTTCAATATTAGGAGAATATGTTTAATTGTTTTCTCATTGACGAAGATCAACGTGGTAATGGATTTTCCGAACTTCCATTTTCTTTTCTTATTTTGGCAGATAGTAGGTGATGCTCACGGAATCAGAAGTACTGAAGCAACAAGTCTTAAGCTTGATGAACTATCTCGATACGCCTTGGTGTCAACATAAAGTCTACCGTTGCTCAAGTGGGTCGTATCAACTTGAAGAAGCTCAAGAAAATTTGTCTAAAGTCTTGTACTAAGCTTTTGAGAGTGGTAACCAAGAATCGTTGGAGATACTTCGCATTGTGAACTTTTAAATCTGTAAATGTTGTTTGATCCATTGAGCTTCCAGAATATAAAAGTTGGATTCCAGATGAAAAATGGATATGATTTGGTTCGATTTAAAGCCGCTATTTATTTCTTTAATAAGTGCCCTCTCATAGCATGAAATTTGATCTCGTAATTCATTCGTGCACTTCGATATTTTCTGACAAAAGAAATTGTAGTTTTGATGTATATAATGATGTTAATTTTACGATGAAAAGTATCGAAAAAGTCCTAAATCTATTGAGTTTATAACAATTAATTTTTCTTTATCATGAAAATTTTCCTTGAAGTAATTTAAAAATATTTAGTATAGGTACCATAAGCTTAGGACATTTTCGATAATTTTTCCCGTTATTCACTAGTTTAACAAAAGAATACCGCAAATGCCAAAACTTAGCACAAAAGGACACTTAAGTGCCAAAAGATAGGAAAGTGAAACTTAAATGTTACTTTTTTGAAAAATTGGACACTTGAGTGCCACATCGACGAATTCGCGTGAAATCTTACGTGGTAATTTTTATTAATTTTCTCATTTACATGACTCACTGGAAAATTGACTTATCAAATAAAAACAAAAAACGATATCATTTTGGCATAATTTGAATCTTAATAAAAAAATTAATTTAATTAAATTATATAAATAAATTAAAAAAAACAGAAAGGAGCGGGAAGATGAATAGCAAGTGGCCTTTCACGCTGGTCGCCTAGGGTCACCGACCCCCGGCTAGGGCTCGGCAACCCCGGCAAACCCTCTCCCCGGCAATAGCGAGTCAGAGGCGGTGGTGAGGGCGAGCCCTCAACTGCCACCTATTGTTTGTCTTCCTCCTCCCTCTCCCTCCCCCTCCTCTTTTTTTAAATGATTTTAAATTAGATTTAATTAATTTTTATATTAATTATTTACCACGTCAGCAACAAAACAATGTCATTTTACACTAAGCTCGTTGGATTATCACCACATCAGCATTTTGGCTAGATTTTCTCTCTGTTGACACTTAACCGATTTATTTTACTATGATTTTGACACTTAAGTTTTATTTTCATAATTTTTGGCACTTAAATGACTTTTCAGGCAAGTTTTGACACTCCTAGTGTCCTTATATCTTACTTGTTTTTAGTTGTGGAGGAAAAATAGCAAATGTCTATTACTTTTATAAGGAATGCTCTCGAATCTTAAATCTTTCAATTAATGCAATTAAGTCCTACTTTATTTTATAGTACAATTAGTTCTTAAGTTTTTCAATTCTAGATATTTTCAGATAAGTACTATCGAGTTCATGAAAATGATGTACTTATATCTTCCATTCTCCATGAACGAATCGAGATATGTCCCCAAGCACTGGCAAAGAATCGCATTCATCCAAACTTTTATTGAGAAGAAATATCCTTGATGGTTTTAGAGTCCAATTCTACTTTGAGCGTTTGTTCGGAAGATCATTAAAATATGATTAATTTGGCTCGATTGACCTCATCTGTTCAATGCTTGCCTGAAGGGACGGTCCAGCTAGGCCATATCCCTTCGTATCCACATCCTCCCCCGACCTCGTACCAAACGCAAAACCCCCGCACCTCTTCCCCACGCCACCACCAACAACCCAACAACACACACCCCCCGGGGCAGCGGTCGCCGGGGCCAAAAAAATTAAAAAGTAAAAACCAGGTCTTCCCCTCCGTTTCTCCTTCTCCTCCTTCTCTCTCTCTCTCTCTCTCTCTCTCTCTCTCTCTCTCTATCTATATATTAATCTGTCTATCTAGATCCTCTCTCACCGTCCTCCGCCCCCCACTCCTCCTCCTCTTCCTCCTTCCCCTCCAACCGGAAATTATGGTCACGTTGGAGGAAGCCTTACTGAGTGGTCTAGGGAAGACAATCGCTGTCCTACGGGAAAAACTTCAACAGGAATTGGACCTCGCCAAAGATGCTGTAGAGGAATTACGTTGCCTCAGCGACTGGAGGAGAGTCATCATCGAGGACCTCCTCGAGAAAGCCTCCTCGGTGGAGGTCATCGATGAGACTTACAAAGCGGGCATTGAGAAAATGCGGGAGTTTGTTTCTGACTCTCAAAGGGCTATCGATGACTTCACGAAATCGGGCCCAGAGGGAAACGGTATTCTCGCCTGCATTGCCAACCATATCAACTGCCGAAATTTTACTTGCAAAGCGAGAGATGCCAAACGGAAGCTAGCGAGAGGCCTGAATAATCTGAAGATGGTGGTAGATGCTCTACAGCCTTTTCATCAATTACCTGGCAACCATGCCCAATCCAACTCGGCCGCCTATCCGTCATCATCCATTGCCTATCTTGAGGAGAGACACAAACAGTTGGTGGGCATTGAAGAGCCACAGGACTGGCTGTTTCGATGTCTAACAGGGGACAATTTATTGTCAAAAGTGATTTTTGTGCACGGCGCTCCAGGAGTAGGGAAGACTAGTCTAGTACGTGCCGTGCTTGGCTACCGAGAAATGAGTAAACACTTCAAATACTATGTATGGATCAAGAAATTAAGATCTTGCGAGTTGGCCAACGACATAAAGGCAGCGCTTATGAGTGCAAATGCAGACATATGGGATTTGAACAAGAACAACGACCCAGCAGACCGAGTAAAGCTCAAAGAGGCATTCGAACTCATGGAGAAGGACGACGACTTGAGGGAGGACAGATCCAGATGGCTGCTCGTCTTGGATGATGCAAGCAAAATCAATGTGCTCGATTCTCTCAAAAAGCGTCTATTTGACACTCGTCCGAGCATACTTGTCACGACTCGCATCAGCAGCCTAGCATCTTCCTCCGAGGGTTCCCTGGATTTTTTACGGGCACAACACGGCAGTGCTTCTTCAGAACCCTCCAAACGCCCGTATAATTTCCATGACTTCAAGCTTGCTGTCCTTTCCACAGATGATTCTCGCAAGCTATTTTGCCGGAAGATGCCCAGCAAGTATAACTGTGCAACTATGTCTAAAGTTGCTTTTGACAGCATCTTAGAAAAATGCGGAGGATTGCCCCTTGCAATTCTTGCGATGTGTGAACATTTGATCCATAATCAGCGTGGTGCTGATCACCCTCAATTTGATGAATGGACAACGTGGAGTGGCACCCTCCAATTTTCCTCCTTATCCAACTACGAAGAAAACGAGTCAGTTGGAAGGATGGCAACTAAATGCATGAACCGCCTTCACAAAGTCCAGTCTTGTGTCTCTTACTTGAGCATCTTCCCCTAGATTGTCCCCTAAGGTGCTCCACATTAATGCGGCTGTGGATGGCCGAAGGACTTCCCAACGAGGTGGGTAAAAATTTGGACCCAAGAATCTTAGAGGAAACCCTGAGAGATCTAGTCGATCATAATTTTTTTCAAGATGTGAAGAAAACAAGTTATGGGAGGTTCAGCACCTGCCGTTTGAACAACTTTCAGCATCAAATCATTATTTCCGAATCAGAAAGTGATAATTCGGCGATGATTGTTGGCGAACAGGAAAGAGAAAGGCCTCATACTATAAAACGCCTGTCCTTTCACAGCAAAATGTAGAGAGAAGTGGACAACGTGCGGGTCAGTGAACTTTTCTCCCTTCATGTCTTCAAAGAGGTGCACCAAGAATCCATTAAAAAGCTGTTGAGGCAGGTTAAGAAACTCGAGGTGCTAGATCTTCAAAGGCTTTCAACCAAGGTGGAAAAAGATCGTTATCAATATTCTTTGAGATCTTTCCCCCAAGAGATTCTCCGTTTGACACGTCTTACGTACCTAAGTTTAAGGGATACCAAGATAAGAGATATTCCAGATGATATACGATATCTTGAAAACCTGAAGACCCTGGATCTCAAAGGTACCGACGTGTCTAAACTATGTGAGGGTATTGTTAAGCTAAAACGACTTCGCCATCTGTTAGTATACAGATCAGACAAATGTCTGGCTGCACGTACTGAACCAAAGCATGGTGTCAGTGTGAAGGCCCCGTCAGTATTAGGAGTCTTGGGATCATTGCGAAAGATATGCATGATAGAGCTAGACCCAGTCAAGCGGAGGAGTCGGGCGGGAAAGAAGAATAGAAGATTGTTGCTAGAAGAAATTCAAAAACAAGTTGCAAAGGCTAGGTATCTCAATGCTGAGAAGTACAGATGTGAAGCTTCTTTGCTCTTCCATTGGGAATCTGAAATTATTAGAGGCGTTACGTTTAATTGCTGCGCCAGAAGAGAAAATAGATTTTTCAGAGGAAGATGAGAAGGAAGTCCTCAAAACCCTTAAGCGGGTTCAGTTAACAGGATGTTTGGTAAAATTTTCAAGCTGGATACTCTCTTTCACTAGTGTGGTCAAATTGGTCCTCAAGGGGAGTCAATTGGATGGAGGTGCACTTAAAAAATTGGGGGAGTTAGACTCTCTGAAGCATCTGGAACTGCAACAAGCCTTTGATAAAACTGTGGTGACATTTCAGGCTGAGGGGTTTGAAAAACTTTGCTTTTTAGGCCTGGATACCATTGACAGTCTTCAGTCCATAAAAGTTAAAGAAGAGGTACTTCCGAACCTTGAAACTTTGTCCCTAGCTCAGTGCAAATCATTGAAAACAGTACTACCAGACATCACACGTCCCAGAAAGTTGAAATGCCTCAAACTTTATATGCCGGAGAGCTTCATGAAAGCAGTCGAGGGGAATGTTCCTGTGCGCATAAAGGTTCAACCTAAAGTCTGGAAACAGGGAGCTGTAGAGGATGCCCTAGAGCCCCCAACGAACGGTGCAAGCAGGCTCTCGTGGCCATTTAAAGTCAAGTAATAGTTCCCTAAGAAGACTCCAGGTACACCATATTACGAACAAAAGTGAGTTAAAATTTAAGTGTGCAGGTCAAGTAGGCTTATGAAATAAAATGATTCACTGCATAAAAAGGTATCCCTATTTGATTTATCCGATAATGTCTTATTCGGCAATCATTGTTTAGAATTGATTGACGGGAGATCCCAGCCTACTCTGAGGTCAAGGTTGGGACGCTTGATATTTCGTTTTCAAAGAAACAAAATGAAATGGACTGCCTCTTGAAATGAAACCACATCAACTGCATATCTGGTTTTTCACTTTTGCTACTTCTTGAGCTTTTAGTCGTTGTTTGTCCTTGTTTCCTTATTACCTATATATCTGTCATTTTCCTTGGGTTAATTACAAATGGTGTTCAATGCACTTAAGGTAGCACCTAAATGTTAAAAGCTAAAAGGAAAATGTGTAGGTATGTTTGCCTGAATAATTGCAAGACTAATCTCAATACAAGCCTTTACGTTTTTGTTGTAAAAAGAAGATGTTTTAGTTAATATTTACTTTTAGCCCAATGCTTGTGGAAGCAAATTTAAAAACATAAACTCTAAAGCCTCGCATAGAAGTACTCAGGTTAATGTTCTGACGGGTGTATCACTCGCAAACTACTCATAACTGTGTCACCTAATGATGATTTCTGTTAGTTTTCACTTTCTTCCTTCAGTACAAGTACTTGATATATGAATGGCTACTTGCAACAGAATAGGTTTCTATATAAAACTAGCCAATATGATTTTTGTTCAATGCCACCATTTATGCTTTGCTGTTGGTCGTATTAATGGTAGAATCCAAGAGCCTTCCGCTTCAAACTTAGATGACAAATCATCATAAACTCTCATAATGGATTTGGCAGTTGAGGATTGTATTTTTGTTGCAGCATGTAATGGCACCAGCAACAGCAACACTAGTGGGCATGACGATTGCATATCCACAAGTCCAGCTTGATATTTGTCCAGATAGTCAATCTAATGGAGCATATAATCATTCAAAACAGATGGAATTGCTGGCTCTGCGGAAGAAATTTGTTGTCTGCATGCTTTGCTAGATGGGGTCTTCAGCAAGTTTGGAATGCTTTTTTACTTATTTCTCACGTGTGTCTTGTGATTGTTCAGAATAAAGATGTTCCGGTACAGAAGGACATATGTGTGAGATGTGTGTCAGTAAGTACTCTTAATGGTATTCTTTGAGTGTGGTTATCCATTGTTTCGTTTTTATTTTGAATGTAAAATAAGCTCGATGCTTTTAATGCGCGCAACTTTTTGTGCGTCATTGTGACTAGAGCAAAACTTGAAATTGATGTTGTTGTGAAGTGTTGGATTGAATGAGTAGATTCGGTGAGGATATTGCCGGTCATGAAAAATCAATTAGCTTGGTGGCATGATTAAGTGGTATCCAGTCATGGAAGCAAGGGTTGGATGCTAACTTGAGGAAATTTGCTCCCCTTGTCCAATTATCTCTTCGTGGTCAGTACCATCTGTCTTGGTCATTTCACCAAGCATTGTCCTGTCTTTTCAAGAATAAAAATATCCTATGATTTTTACTTCAAGAAATCTTGTAAAAAAAAATCCCCCAAATTGAACTTATTTTCTTAAAAGAGCTTTAGAGTGCTACTTGCCTGAAACAATCCCAGAGTGGACTATCTTGTTCCAAATGATCCTTACATCCCCGGCGGCAGCGGCAAAAAGCGCCTCTTGATGAGCACGTGCCCATTTTGGAGATTTAGGGCTTAAAACTATGATCTTGGGCTGCAAGTAAACAATATGCATTTTTGTGCTTGGAGTGCTGTAACTGAGGCTCGTCTAGATGGGATGATGATCCCATTATGTATGAGCACTCCCCGCACATCGTACATTGGCTTTTGCAAAGGACGAAGTGAAAGCTAAATTTTGGCAAAGTAGAAGGAGAGATAGAAGCTTTTACTGTGGCTTCTCTAGGTGGGGGCCTGCATATTTCGTGGCTTTGTGGTTCACTGCCTCTGTTTTCCCACTGCTGGTGTTACCTCAATTGACGAGCATGGGTTTACCTAGATTGACGAGGGATCTGTGAGTGGCGGATTGGAGCTTAGGATGTTTTTATCTGTGATCACATTGTCTAGTGGTGGTGTGCGTTTGGGTGTGAATGGTTGGTGCCGCTGTCGAAGGTGGTGTTTGTGGGTACATAGTGTTAGGCCTTTTGCGGTTGTAATCAAAGTATGTCACTGAACTGATTGTGCAAGCGGTCGAACTTGTAAGTTCATCATCATGAGCTTGAATTGATTGTAAGCTCTACTCTGTCAGTTCAATATATCGACCATGCATGTTTGATGGAACCGGTTTTGTTGGTTGTAAGCTCCCCTCTATTATTCTGGTCGGAATATTAATGTAGTGATTGTGGAACTGGCCGAGCATGGGCGAAGAACTGGCCAAGCTAGGCTATGCAAATCATCCACTGCAGGGTCCAACGGGGGAACTTTTGCAATGTGCTTTGCAAAGCACTGCAGTGTAGTTTTTTGGTTGTAAGCTTTAATCTATTTTGTGGGTCGGAGTTGAATGTATTACCTGTCTTTTTTCGTGAAATTCGCCAACATTGGCTAAGCACAGGCAAAAAACTAGCCAAGCTTGGCCATGCTAATCGGTCCACTGCAGAGTCCAATGGAGAACTTTTGCATTGCATTGCAATTTTTTGGTTGTAAGCTTTTATCTACTATGTTGATTGGATATGAACGTATTGCTTGTGCTTTTCGTGAAATTGGCCAATATTGGCCAAGCAGGGCAAAAAAACTAGCCAATCTAGGCCATTGCAGAGTCCAGGGGAGAACTTTTGCACTCACATAGAACTGCATTTCAGTTCCGTTTGTTGTAAGCGCTATTGTTAGGTTGGTTGGATTTGAATGTATGGACATTGTGCTTGTTGGAACTGGTCGTCATTGGTGCAACATAGGGGTGAACAGGGTCCGGGTTAGGCCGGTTCACCCTCTAACCCTAAGATCAACTCACACAATGCTAGTCCTCAATTTTGAGACCAATGACCAACCCTATTGAGCTTGGGACTGAGGACCGGACTAACTTAGTGGGTTCGGTCCAGTTTTAAGATCAATCCAGAACCAACCGGTAATATTTCTTTTTCATTTTTTATACTTCTTGAAATGGCCACTAAGGACTAGATTGAATCATGGGTTGGGTCCGATTCCATGGTCAACTCGGAATCAATCGATAATTTTTTTTATTTCATTTTTTGTACTTCCTAGAAAGGCAACGGAGGATTGGACCGACTCAATGGGTTCGATGACGACATTGACGAGCGAGGTTAGCTAAGGGAGGTGAGCGGCGAGCATCGAGTGAGGTGACCGTCGAGCATTGAACAAGGTAAGCACGAGTCAATCGTCGAGTAGAGCAAGTATCGAGAGTTGAGCGGCGGGAAGCAACAAGCATGATGAGTATTGAGCAGCGAGTGGAGAAGTTGTTTCTTTTGATTTTGACAAATTGAAAACTATGAGGACAAGTAAGATAGAAGAGAGTGCTAGAGAAGAATACCATGAGAAGCTATTTATGCCCTTTGGATGCCGTGGAGACTCCTCACAAAGACAGTTTTCACTTTTGTAAATTATAGCTATTGATGCCATAAAAGATATTAAAAATCTAAATTATTAAATAACAATGTAAAATTACTTGAACTCTTTACTAAGGAGCTGTTTAATGTTGTTGACGCCATTTATTTTAGGTTTTTCTCTATATAAAAAATTATAAATAATATATCAAAAACTCCATATCCATGCGGAGTGTTGTTATAACATTAAGATTTTGCTTGATGAATTCACTAATGTAAAAGGACCATTAGATTGTAGTTCATATTGAGCATCGAGCGGGAAGCAACAAGCAGAGCGAGTATCAAGCAGCGAGTGGAGAAGTTGTTTCTTTTGATTTTGGTAAATTGAAAACTAAGAGAACAATAAGACGGAAGAGAAAGCATGCTAGAGGAGGATGCCGTGAGAAACTGTTTATGCCATTTTGGATGTCGTGAAGACTCCTTACAAAAACATTTTCCTCATTTGTAAATTATAGCTATTGACACCATAAAAGACATTAAAAATCTAAGTTATTAAATAACAATATAAAATTACTTGAACTCTTCACTAAGGAGTTGTTTAATGTTATTGACACCATTTATTTTAGGGTTTTTCTTTATATAAAAAAAATTAATATATATAGTCAGGGTTGGTCCGGGTTGGATCGATCCTAAATTCCTAGGACTAAGGACCAATCCGTATAGTGCTAGTCCAAGAATCCTAGAAACATGGACTGATCTAGTCTCCTTGGGAATTGGAGCAAGACCGGTAGGGTTAGGCTGGTCCAAGATCAGTCTAGGGTTGTCCCTAGACCAACTAGTGGAACTCGCGAAGCATCGGCCAAGCATGGGAAACAATGCTAAGAACTGGCCGTGCATGGACCTACAACTAAGGCCTAGAACTGGGCAAGCAAGGCCAACCATGGGCCAAAACTGGTCATGGCCTAGCAAATTCAAGCGAGGATGAAAGCTAGCCTACAGCAAGTCCAAGGACTGGATGGGTCAAAAACTGGCCAGCAAAGCCAAGCACGACCAAGGATTGGTCCCGGAAAGCCGACAATGAGCCACGCATGGGGTAAAGCTGAGCAAGTATAGACCAAAAATTGGGTGGGCCTAGAACTGCCATGTTAATCAGTCCATTGGTCGATGCAATGGAAAACTTGTGTACTTTGCATTGTACTCGCAAAGTACTTCATTCCTGTGCAATGCACCATTCATTGCTTGCTGCAACGTAGTGTATTGCTTGCTCTAGCATTACGTTGCACTTTAGAAGCATAGTACTGCAGTGCCTAGATAAAAAAACATTAATGGGGATACAAACAGCATATCACAGCATTACAAAATTTCACACCTTATCATAATAATACAGCAACAAACTAGACATCTTAATTAGTCACCAATCAAGCATCTACAACACGAGGTTCATATAAAAATCCAAAAAAATCATAAACAAGTTCATGAATATTTGCCTTCATTACTATGCCCTTCACAAAAACAAAATTAAAAAGGAAAAAGGAAAAAAAAAAAACCAATAGCAATTTGACTTTATGAGTGATACAATATCATATCACAATATGCACTACATGATTGTAAGTCTATATGAATATCCTTTTACCTTTGAACTCTCTCTATAAATTTCACTCTTGCTATTTTTAACTTGTGATAATAGATTTGCTCCTAATGTCACAAACCAAATTCTCCCGTGACCTTGTGAGTTGAAGAGTGGAGCTTGGTGGCATTAGAGTGAAAAAGTTAGTGATGCGAAGAAATGATACAACCGGGTTAGTAGAAGTAGTAGCAAGACTTTTTTGTTAAAAGTTATAGGATAGAACAATTATGATTTAGAGGAGCTCTTAAGTCAATGTTGGCATTCCGTACACAAATTGGTTTAGAACTAATGCCGCCTCCCGATGAAATCATGGTAGGCGGAAACTAGTTGTTGTACCGAAATGTTCAGTGTATCTTATTGAAGGGACTGGATGACCAAGTTACATTGGGCACGATATGATTAGGTGTGAGGATGCGATTCACTATACTGCTTTAGGAACAATATTTCGAAGGAAGGCTGACCCAATGTCCTCGACTCAGTAGGTACCACACTAGCTATTATGTTGCTTAGAATTTGTAAAGCTCATAACAAATGATATTAGAGCAGAATCCCTCTAATAGGTGGGTAATTCGTGGAAAGCTAGTGATCTGCTCAGTCCTATGAGGGTAGGGAGTTATCGTCGGGTTAAGAGAGCTTAGACAGGGTGCAACTCTCATCAAGCTTCTAGGATGGCAATTGGGAGAGGACACGAATGAATTAAATTGCTCACCAAATAGGGAAAACGTTCTTGGATCAACAGACGAATCTCAAGATGGGGTTTGGTACCACATTTCCAACAATGAGAGAAACTTCTATTGGTCTACCAAGATTAAGAGAAGCCTAGTAGGTGAGAATGTGTTGTTGTGAGAGTGCAATTGGCTCGGGATGTCACATTTGTTAGGGAGAGCACAAGTGACTAGAGATTTGTGAACAATTTTGATTGGGGAAGCTACCAATGGAGTGGAGTGGCTTGTTATGTTAAGTATGCATTGTTATTCATGGTTATGGAATGTAAGGAAGTGATAGAGTAGCTCACAATGAGGGCATTGTGTAATTGGGTGGGGAAAAATGCTATGGACCCAATTCTCCTATACCCTTATGAGCTAAAGAGTAGAGCTTGATGTTGACACTCGATTTTTAGTTGACACATCGTCAAAAAAAAAGTGAAAAATCGAAATTTGAGTTTCGATTGCGGCGAGCACATTTCTCGGTCAAAATGTGTTGTTTTTCTTCTATATCTTTTGCATTGTCGTTTTTAAGTATTTTCTAGTTCATTTTCCAAAAAAAGAAAATCTGAAAAATCAAACAATTAACTTTCGGGTTGACTTCTTGGTCAACCCCTTGACCACAAGTCAACTTGGGGCCACAATTTGGCTTTTACCAAAAAAGATTTTTATTTAACTTTAATTTTACTTTTGTTAAATCAATTTCTTGAAAACTCAAAGATTTAACCAAAAAATCAATTTTTATGAAAAGTCAACTAAATAGTTGACTTTTAGTCAAACCTTGACTAAAAAAATCGAAAAGTAAAAAATATATAAATACATTTCTTTTAATGTCAATTTGACTTTTTGTGTAAAAAATTTCACAAAATTCGATTAAGAACCTTGATTTCTAAATATTTTAGTTTTAGGTTCTAAATTGACCAAAAATAAAATTACTTTCATTTTAGTAATAATTAGGCGTAGTTCCTTTTTTGATATTTGGTTTACGGACTATTTGAAATCAGCTTGTGCCCTCAATTTTGTGAATTGCTGAATTAAAATGCGAATTATCGTTTTTAGCCCTAATTAGGGGACCAAAATCGATCATTTATAACTTGCGAATGAACAGTTGTTTCTCACTCATTTCCTTAAGATAAGTCCAAATTCGAAATTGATTTTGAGAAATTTGCACCAGAACTTATCAATAAGAAGAATTTTATCCTCCCGAGCATAAGCAATCAAATAATTAAGCTTTAATTGACAAAATTCAAATTGACAAATTCATGATTATGGATTAATTTCGTAAATCTAGGTTCAATTTTAATTTAGGCCTAGATTGATTTTTGGCATAAGCTGAAGTGCTTCAATTCAACGTCAATTTAAATGCGATAAGCGATCGTACACATGAATAGTTCATTAAATAGGACAATTGTGACACTAATTGAATTTAATTTTGGTTAATTTACAATTTTGGCCATTGAATTGCAAATTTGACCATTTTAGCCCTTTAAGCCCAATTCATGGCACCCATGATTTTGACCTATTGCCTTTTACGTTAATCATTTAATTAAGTCAATAAAAAATCCCATATATTATGTTCATAAGGTGTGATTAGCTTGATTGTACCTTAATTGGTCAATTTCTTCTTAAATAGAATAAAATTCCTTTTCAATTTGGTTCTTAAGGACCAAACTACATAAGATCCAAGGGGTCACAAATGGACGAAATGGCTAGAATCAAATCAAATTGGTCAAGAACCGAGTTAAAAA